>CM060308.1:69258010-69268010 GCA_030674185.1 Monoplex corrugatus
TTGATGGTTGCTTAAATTTCCACCTGTATGCTAAAGACGCCGCGATTTAAGTTTAAAAAGAGAACAAAAAGATGACTACAGAGTGTCATAGATGGTTGCTTGAATTTCCACCTGAATGCTAACGATACTGTGATTTAAGTTGATTGCCGTTTATGGATTGTACTTATCATCACATCATATCCACTTCTATGCTGATGACACCCAACTTCTAGACAGTGACACACCAGACAATATACAGCGCCTCTTGACTCGCACCACTGAGTGTTACTCGGACATTAAGAACTGGATGACGTTCAACAAACTTCAGCTTAATGATGACAAGACAAAAGCTATCCTCATTGGCACCCGTCAGAAACTTTCTCAGCTGCCTCCTCTTTCTCTCCCATTATGTAACACATCAGTCCCAATTTCTGATTCAGCTAAAAACCTTGGTGTCTGTATTGACTCTACCCTCTCCGTGAACAACTTTGTTTCTCAAACTGCCAGATCTTGCTACTATCACCTCTATCGTATAAGCCTGATCAGGAAGTATCTCTCTGTCGAAACAACTGCAAAACTCGTTCTCTCCTTCATAATGTCTCGCATTGATTATTGCAATTCACTCCTGTCTGGTCTTCCTGCCTCCACCATTCATATCCTGCAGCGCATTCAAAACAATGCTGCACGCCTTGTACTCAAAAAGAAAAAAGCTGACCACATATCTCCTCTCCTGGCACAACTTCACTGGCTCCCTGTATCAAAGCGCATACAGTACAAACTAGACACCATGTGCTACAAAAGCCTCAATAACGCAGCCCCCGATTACCTGTCAAGCCTACTTGAGATCTATGTTCCCTCACGTACCCTCCGCTCTGCCTCCGATCCTCTGACTTTTCGCTTTCCACGCACTAAGCTCAATACCTATGGTCCACGAGCCTTCTCTGTTTCTGGTCCACTTTTCTGGAACAAACTTCCTCTCTCAGTCCGTCAGCAATCTACTTTTGTCTCCTTCAAGTCCGCTCTCAAAACTCACCTTTTCTCCTCTGCATAAAATCCTGACCTCACTCAATCCCCTCTGCAGCCTGTCTCCACTCGGAGGGGAATCACATTGTAATATATAATTGTATATAATATGCTCTCTATAATTTTCCATTGCTTTTATTCTTTCTCCCCATTTATAGCCGTGTGCGTGTGCGTGTGCGTGTGTGTGTGTGTGTGTGTGTGTGTGTGTGTGTGTGTGTGTGTGTGTGTGTGTGCGTGTGTGCGTGCGTGTGTGTGCGTGCGTGCGTGTGTGTCTGTTTTAGCGCTTAGATTTGATTTTATCAAGATTTTGCGCTATATAAAATATTGTCTATTATTATTATTATCTAACCCGGCTGCTGGTCACTTACATTTCCAACGGTCTTTTAATCTTTGTGTGTTTAATTTCAGTGAAGCACGGTAAATGGGGGGAAAAAAAACACTCGCTGATAAGAGAAACAGCAGTGGTTTCTGTGTCACGAAGCTGTGTCAATAGTTGATACAAGTCGCTACTGGTATTTAACAAATGAAGCGCATATGAACAGTATTTAAGCAAAAGCAAGGGAAACAACTCATTGAGAATTGTTACTGCATGCTCAGACAAGAGCGCTGGAATTGTAATTGTTTCAAGATGAGATTGATAGAACGCCTACGGCATAGACCTTCCTCTCGTTTGTAAATGTGCGTCCACTATAAGTATTATGGCCTATCCAGCCATTAATGACACAGCAGGAATGGCTGGAATGCCTCCTCACACTGTATTTTACCTGCCATCATCCAACTTTCTGACTCTGTCTCTGTGTCTGTGTCTGTCTGTCTGTCGGTCGGTCTCTGTGTCTGTTTCTGTTCTTGTCTTTCTCTGTCTTTCTGTCTCTCTGTCTGTCTGTTCTGTCTGTCTGTCTCTTTCTCTCACTCTCTCTCTCTCACACTCTCTCTCTCTTTCCCTCTCTCTCTCCCTCCCACCCTCTCTCTCTCTTTTTCTCTCTCTGTGTCTATCTTTCTGTCTGTCTGTTCTGTCTGTCTGTATCTTTTTCACTCTCTCTCACTCTCTCTTTCTTTCCCTCTCTCTCTCTCCTCTCTCCCTCCCTCTCTCTCTCTCTCTTTTTCTCTCTCTGTGTCTGTTCTCTCTGTCTGTCTCTCTCTCTCTCTATCTCTCTCCTCTCTCTCTCTCTCTCTTTCTCTCTGTCTGTCTGTTCTGTCTGTCTGTCTGCCTCTCACTCTCTCTCTCTATCTGTCTCCTTCCCTCCCTCCCACACCCCCCTCTCTCTCTTTCTTTCTTTTTCTCTTCATCTCTTTTCGCGCACGCTGAGAATTTGCACCTGTCTTCATTATGATTACATCATCAGCGTTTGTTGACGATCCATACTAATATAATAACCAAGAGCAAACGCTGCTGTTTATTTTTCTGCTTCTCCATGATGAAACTCAGGGCAGCCGGCACCAACATGCTCAGATATTTCCTTTTCTTTTTACTGACACATGTTCTGCGCTGCATCATCGGCATTGCCCCCCACACTTCCCTTCTTGGTTCTCCCAACATCTCCAGACTCCAGTTAATCCAGCTGCAGCGCCAGCTACAGAGTCCACAGACTCATCAAGACACCGCGAAGCCACCCACCACAGCAGACTCTGCACTGCCTTTGGGTCAGTTTTGGTGGAATTCAGTCATGCTTGTTTTCATCTAACAAACATTGAAACATCCTTGAGCGTACGAAAACAGAAGTGTGATATAAGATTTTTCAATCGTTACATCATATTCGCCTAAAGAGTTCTATTTTTATTGGTTGGGCTTTTGGCTGGTTGATTTGTTGGTTTTGTTTTGTTTTGTTTTGTTTTGTTTTAGCTCCCGTTCTTCTTTTAAAGGGACGTCATTTCAAATCGACTGGAAAGAGGTGTTTGTATGTATATGTATGATAAAAAATAAAAAGACACGTTTCTCAACTCTTTATGGATGGAATTTTACCAAATTTTGGTCAAACGTGTGGGGCAATCAACGGGGCCACCACCAAGATCAAGTTTTGAAGGTTAGGCGCCAAGATCATGATTACACCGAAAAAAACTCCAAAATACAAACGAGAAAAAAAAGTTTCAAATCAGTGCTTTTCGAGGATGATGTTAGCAGTATACTCTACGGAAGCTTGACAATATGTCAATTCTGTTTTCATTGTTGTAGCAACACATCAAATTAAGTAACTGATATTCAAAGTCAAGCGTATATTCATGACTGCACAGTATGCAACAAAATTGTTAAAACTTCAAGGAATTGCCTCTCTGCATAAACTTCATTACAAATGATTTAAGTAGCAATAAAAAGCCAAAAGTACATGCAGCAACGCTGCATGTGACTATAATAATTAACGTACCTGAATTCGTATGGGTGATCAGATTTTGTGTTGGAAATTATCTCAGAATGATAAATACATCAGTAATTAAAAGAACTAAGAAGACATTAAGATATGGTGAGGTTTTAAGGCTAATGTCATGAAGATACATTAATGCCACACATGCAGGTCTAATGACTAAATTATTATCGTAAATTCATTTCCATGAGCAAAATATGTGTTAAAAATACATAGCTGAGATTATTGCACCATTAAATTTCAAACGATGATAAAGACTCAATTAGATACAGTAAGATTTATTGGTTGTTTTTGTTAAGATAGACCAACATCAGACATATAAATAAAGCGAGGTAATCATGTTGAATTCGATTTCATAAGCATTGTTTTGATAAGATAGTGTTCGCGCTAATTGCATTAATAATTATCAATAATCATTAAAATCTCATCCAGATGCTGTACAGGGTATTTTTATGAGGTTACAGGAATGTAACGAATATAAATATAGTAAAGTCATCATGCTTAATTCATTTCTGTCATTGGAATGTGTGTTAAAGAATATTTGACCAAGCCTGTATTATCAATTACACACGATTATAAGTAGCATTTAAAACAGTAAAGTTTACAGGCTTACTTTATAAAGTCTTAGCATCTCGACACGTGAAAACATAATGACTGAATCATTCTGAGTTCATTTCCATAAACAGAATTTCTATTGGAAAACATTTGGAACAGACAAATGCATCATTTATTTAAAAACGTTTACAAATACTTATTGACAGCGAAACTTATTAACCGTAATTTCATGTTTTTCTGCTGTGGTGCATATCTATTGATGTTCATCTCTCGCACTTGCTCACGAAGTCTAATAAATTTTCTGGTCCTTCCTCTGGTCCTTCAGAATGTCCATGTTCTTCTGAGTGTCATTTGGCAGCATTGGCTTCCTTAATACCCTGATCTGATTGGCGTGGAGAAAAATGTGAAATGCATGCAAGCATGCAGGTCTTCTCTCGAATAAATTGTCGAAATTCACTTTCTCTCTGACATGGTTAAAATCGATGAATAAATCAATCATTCAGTCAATCAATCCATCCATTATCCAAAAAAAGAAATAAATGAATAAACAGATCACTCACTCACTCACTTACTCATTCACTCACTCACTCAATCAATCAATCAATCGACAAATCAACCAACCAACCAACTAACCAACCAACCAACCAACTAACCAACCAACCAACCAACCAACCAACAAACCAATCAATCAACCAATCAACCAATCAATCATTAATCAATCAATCAATCAATCAACCAACCAACCAACCAACCAACCGATCAATCAATCAATCAATCAATCAATCACTATTAGCGTGGTTGTCAGCCTATATAATTCAAAAACATTTTATTTATGACATAGCTTTGCCTGTATTTGTTTCATTATCATGATGTTCTAAAAATTCTGCCAGTTATTCGAAGGATATGGGAGAGATCCCTTGTTTCACTGTGTCCCTTGTTCCAAAGTTGAAACAAATTCGTAATTCAACATCGAGGAAGTCTTTAGTGATGAGATGTGGGACTGAATGTATAAAAGATTATTTTAGGGAGAAAAGGTTCCTTGCTTCTGACCACTTCTGTTGGAAGTGAATGAAAATATTTTGAACTTTTTACTGCCTGTTTTTATGTCAACATGATCCAATCTGACTACAGATCTGTGAGACACTGGACACTGTTCGAAAAGCGTCGCCTTGTTACGCAAGGCAGGTTTAGCATGTATTAACATTTCTTCAAAAACTATCGCCAGTTTCCCTGATCCCGCAGTGCTCTCGACTTGCATCTGCCTAAAGCGATGTTCTTCCTCCTAGAAAACAACAACATAATAGTAAATCATTTTTGTATCGCTCTGTTTTTCATATTTATTTGGACTCGCTGTGCATTAACGTCCATAAGACAGAGAGCGTAATGAATACAGATAGCGGGCTAACTGGTAAAACCATAGACTCAAGATCTGATACCGTAAGTTCAATCCAGAGCCTGCAACATTAAAAACTGGTCTGTTCGCTGCCCATCACGTTTCCATCATTCTGGTGGTGTCAGCTTAGTGTTTGATATGTCCCTTCTCCCCTTTCCCCGTTTCAAGACCTTGCCAACGCATAGGGTATTGTGCAGACTCATGAAATATGTCAGATGATTGTTGGCAGATTTGGGTGGAGTGCATAAGCAGCTTCCGAGCGTATTAAATTCTTTTTGAAATAACTCCAATAACTCCAATGAATACAGAAGTACTGATATCACACAAACATGTCGTGCATACCCAGATGAAAATGTACAAGTCTAACGACACATACGCACACCTATGGTCATTGGCATAAGATTGTGTATATGAACGTTTCAACTGAAATGTGGTTTCTAAGAAGAATGTTGAGACTTCCACGGACAGCAAAGAAAACAAACGAGACAGTCTTGAAGGAGGCAGACACAAGACGATCTTTGATAAAGAAGATGACGAAAACACAAGCAACATTTACAGGCCATTTTATGAGGAAAGGGGAATTAGAGCACCTAGTCACAACAGGACAGCTGGAGGGAAAGAGAGCACCAGGTACACCCAGGAGAAAATATTGGACGGACTTGCAGGGTGGCTGAGGACAGAGAGGGTGAGAGATGTATTTGCAGCGACAAGGGACGGATTTGTATGGAGGGCCATGATCGCAAAAGCCATGCGGCACGGCACACGATGATGGTATGAACGTGTCTCTTTTTGTTTCCTCTCTCTCCGCCTCTCCCTCTCTCTCCTTCTCCCTCTGCCTCTCTCTCTCTCTCTGTCTCTCTGTCTCTCTGTCTCTGTCTCTCTCTCTCCCTCTCCCTCCCTCTCTCTCTGCCGCTCTCTATCTCTCTGTCTCTGTCTCTGTCTCTCTCTCTCTGTCTCTCTCCCTCCTACGTATCCACCAAAACCTGACACCCCAGCCTTCTCCCAACAGATTTCATTCCGTCGTGATTGTCATTTTCCCATTTAGTGCATAATTTCTCAATCATCAAGACAGTTCTCTGTCCCATAATGTTCCCTTTATACAGTTTCCCTCTGTGAAGATGGAAACCAACGACAAGACATAAACGCCTTTAATGCTGAATTACTATGGGGCCAAGATGGAACGTTAGTGACAAACTGTCAGTGTGTGATACATAATAGAAAAGCCACTTTGTCTGATTCTCTTTTTTATCAATAGATATATCATTCGTGCACTTCTGTCAATAGAGTCACTTCCATGTGAGTATTTCATGTCACTGTCCATTTTTTTATGTATGGCTGAAGACGTTTTAATGACAAATGAAACTAATTTGATTTACATTAACTTGAATTAAATTAAATTTAATTAGAGTAAATCAGTGTGAAACAAATTAGCATTATCTCAAATTAAGACAAGCTGATGTAAATTAAGCATTATCTCAAATTAAGACAAGCTGATGTAAATTAAGCATTATCTCAAATTAAGACAAGCTGATGTAAATTAAGCATTATCTCAAATTAAGACAAGCTGATGTAAATTAAGCATTATCTCAAATTAAGACAAGCTGATGTAAATTAAGCATTATCTCAAATTAAGACAACCTGATGTAAATTAAGCAGTATCTCAAATTAAGACAAGCTGATGTAAATTAAGCATTATCTCAAATTAAGACAAGCTGATGTAAATTAAGCATTATCTCAAATTAAGACAAGCTGATGTAAATTAAGCATTATCTCAAATTAAGACAAGCTGATGTAAATTAAGCATTATCTCAAATTAAGACAAGCTGATGTAAATTAAGCATTATCTCAAATTAAGACAAGCTGATGTAAATTAAGCAGTATCTCAAATTAAGACAAGCTGATGTAAATTAAGTTACTTTGAATTAAATTAAATGGTTTGAGCACAGATTCTCAGCTGACCTAGTGGCACAACTCTAACTTAATACTTTTTTGTCCCTTTCCTAATCAGATGTGTGAAATGAATAAAGCTTTTAGCTAATTATTCATAAAGAAAAAATAGGACAGACATCTGGTATATTTACTGATCCGGTCAAAATGACCTACACTTCTATTTGAAGTGCTTACCACGTGGACATTGTAAACATACATATATGTTTTGTGGCGGATCATTTTAAACTTTTTAATTAAAACCCCACATATTGATTCTTCAAGATCTCGATCTAAATCATTACACCTACAATTGTCGCACCTGCTCTCTCTGTCTCTGTCTGTCTCTCTGTCTCTGTCTGTGTGTCTGTCTGTCTGTGTGTCTGTCTGTCTGTCTGTCTCTCTCTCTCTCTCTCTCGCTCGCTCGCTCGCCCTCGCTCTGTCTGTGTGTCTGTCTCTCTCTTTCGCTCGCTCTTTCTCTCTCTCTCTGTCTCTGTCTCTGTCTCTCTCTCTCTCTCCTGTCTCTCTCTCTTTCTCTCTGTCTCTCTCTCTCTCTCTCTCTCTCTCTCTTTGTCTCTGTGTCACTCTGTCTCTGTCTGTCTATCTGTCTGTCTGTCTGTCTCTCTTTCTCTCTCTCTTTTTCTCTCTAACTGAATGTCTTTCTCCCTCTCCCTCCTCTCTCTGTTTTACTCTTTGTTTCTTTCTTGTTTTCTCTCTCTCCTCTTTGTCTCCGTCTCTCTCTCTCTCTGTCTCTCTGAGAAAACCTGTCAGTTTCCTCATATCTGATTCATTTGTTTGTAATTAATGATCCAATCATTTTGTTTCGTTATCTGCAAAATTCTCGTCACAAAAGTAAATTAAAAATGATTAAATCAGTATTGTTTTCTTTTCTTTTGCATTGCGGTATCTTAGAAATAGTCTGTAAGTTTTATTGTATTTCAATAACCCTTTATAACTGTTTGTAATTTATGGTACAGGTGTCTATCCATCCATCTGTCTATCTATCTTTCTATCTATAATAATAATAATAATAATTACAATATTTATATAGCGCAAAATCTCGACAAAATCAAATCTAAGCGCTGAAACAGACACACACGCACGCACGCACGCACGCACGTACGCACGCACACACACGCACACACACACACACACACACACACACACACACACACACACCACACACGCATGGCTATAAATGGGGAGAAAGAATAAAAGCAATAAAAGCAAGAATAAAAGCAATGGAAAATTATAGAGAGCATATCATACACAATTATATATTATAACAAAGTGATTTCCCTCCGAGCGGAGACAGGCTGCAGAGGGGGGTTGAGTGAGGTTAGGAATTTATGCAGAGGAGAAAAGGTGAGTTGGGACTGATGTGTTACATAATGGGAGAGAAAGAGGAGGCAGCTGAGAAAGTTTCTGAGGGTGCCAATGAGGATAGCTTCTGTCTTGTCGTCATTAAGCTGAAGTTTGTTGAACGTCATCCAGTTCTTGATGTCCGAGTAACACTCATAGTAACACTCACTATCTATCTATCTATCTATCTATCTATCTATCTATCTATCTATCTATCTGTCTGTCTATCTGCCTGTCTATCTATCTATCTATCTATCTAGCTAGCTCTCTATCTAGCTCTCTATCTATCTATCTATCTATCTATCTATCTATCTTTATACATATATATGTATGGTCGACTATCGTGGTCGATAAAGTCCAACCTAGCACTTTATTTGTGTACCCTCATGTGGGATCTCAGGCCAAAGTCGGACACACAGGCGGCCGCATACTGGACACTCAATGAACACTCAATGGAACGCTCTGCAGAGTTTATTGCGGCACGATTTTTCACTTGGCTGCTTCGTCTTTCATTTTCATAGGCTTCTGTTCCCTTGCAAATCGCTTGCCTCCATTCAGACCTGTTTGTGGCCATGATTTCCCATAGTTCTTTCATCTGTCATCTTTGTGAGGGGGGTTGGCGCTGGGTGCCACGCGCATATGTAAGTTGCTGTTGCCGTATTTCAATGACTCGTTTGAAATTAACAGTGAAATTATCTTGAAAGAAAATGTTTCTCAACATAAATTTAGATAAAAATGGCTAAACATTTTCCAACCCAATTTTTAATCACAAAAATGAAAGAAAAAATCATATATCATTAAATATACATGTCTCCACATTAACTTTATCTTTATCAAAATTGTTTGTCAATTTTATCCTGGTTATCGACCTTTTTGTAATTATTCGTAATTAATTATCATTGCAGTTGTGTATAATGCAAGCTTCTTTCGTGTTTTCAAGTGTTTGAATTTTTTCTTCTTTTCTTTCATCCCTACACCCTTTATTTTTTCTTTGATGATTCATAACTCTCTCTGTCTCTCTTTCTCTCTTTCTCTCTTTCTCTATCTCTGTCTTCCTCTCTCTCTCTCTCCTCTCTCTCTCTCTCTCTCTCCTGTCTCTCTGTCTCTCTGTCTCTGTCTCTCTCTGTCCCTGTCTCTCAGTCTATCTCTCTCTCTCTCTCTCTCTCTCTCTCTCCGTTTCTCTCTGTCTCTTTATGTCTCTCTGTCTGTCTTTCTCTCTGTCTCTCCCTCCCTCTCCCCCCTCTCTCTGTCGTTCACATGTTGTGATGCCTTTCTGAGCAAACTAAAAATAGCAATCTCTAAATGAGAGTAGTCAAGGGTGGCTTTTCTTGCAGGAATTCTATGAGCCCACATTTAAGTGTTGATTATCATGAGGTGATGATTAATCTCACAAATATGACTTATG
>CM060308.1:69273010-69275510 GCA_030674185.1 Monoplex corrugatus
TCTTTAATGTACTCTCCCCACCTGTCTAATATTTTGTCTTTTCCCATGATAAGCGTACCATCTTTCGATGTTAGGCAACCAGTTGATGTGCATGTATTTTTCCTGTGGACAATTTCTTCAATTGTTCTGTACATACCCTGAGGATCCGTTTTGTGTCGGTCTTCTATTTCTTTGCATTTTGTTTTCATTGCACCTATTCCTTTTTTCTTTGTTTATCTTCCTGTATATCTCCTCGTTTCTCTTGCCTTCCTCCGTTCCTCCACCAAGCCTAGAATTTCTTTTGTCAGCTAGTTCTTTTTTGCTTTTCTATCTACTTTAGGGATTTCTTCACAAGCTTCATTTATCGAATTTCTCAGCTTTGTCCATTGTTCCTCACTGACACCAACGTCTTCCAGAGCACTGAATTTGTTTTGAACATGTACGTTAAATTGTTTACGTATCACTTCATATGTCTTTAAAAGTCCAATATTTAGTTTGATGTTGCTTTTGGATATGTATATATAATATAATATATATATATATAATATATGTATATGATATATATACAATATATGTATATATAAATACATATGTATATATAATACATATACATATATACATATATCTGTATATATAATATATAAGAAGAGAGAGAGATATATTATATACTATATATATATAATACAATATATGTATATATATATATATTGTGTGTGTGTGTGTGGAGAGATAGAGAGAGAGAGAGTGTGTGTGTGTGTGTGTGTGGCGTGTGTGTGTTATACCAGTGCATACGTATGCATTGCATTCTGTCTTGTAAGTGTGCAATGCGCAGTGTGTCAAGTTGAGTTTGGAGAATTGCACTGTACAAGGACGAACTAGGCCTAATACGATGATAATGATGATAATGAAATGATGATGATGATGATGATGATGAGCATGATGAGCATGCTGAGCATGATGATGATGAACATGATGATGGACATGATGATGATGATGATGATGATGATAATGATGACTGCTGTTGTTACTGTTATTGTTTTTGTTATTGCCATTGTTATTGTCATCGTCGTCGTCGTAACGTGACGAAATTCAACGTTATAGCTAATACAATTTAAATGTTTGATTTTAGTTGGTGGTATCTCAGACAGCCCAAGAAGATCTGCAGGAAAATGATGTCACTTGTGGCCACTCTTTCTGTCCTCGATTAGGTGGTCCTGGCTTTTTGTTTATCTTGCATGACGCCCAGATTGCATACGTGTTTTCATTTTCTTCATTGTATACACCCTTGTGATTTAGTTTGTTTCTTTCTACTAGGCTGTGATGTTTTGTTTGGTCTGATGGGAAAGAGAAGAAATCGTTGTACATGAAATGTCCTATAAATGCTGTTTGTCTTTTCCTCATCTTCTTCGCTAATAGAAGACGTAGAAGACAGTGTCTTGTGTACGTATCATAGTATTTTCTTTTACGCTCTATGGTACGTATAATTGATAAGATCAGTCCAGTCCCTGCCTACAATGCACCAAAGTGACCCAGCAGCAGTAAAGAGTCCTCTCTGGTCAGTGGCCTCACAGTCTCATAACTTTACTGGTCGAGTAAACTTTCTGATATTGGGCCTTGGATTGAATAACTTCGGGGTTTAATTTGTGGAAGAGCTGGAATAAGCAACGTATGATCAATGGACAGCAAGCGACCATCATCACCATCATCAGGTGCCTTGCCTCATGGCGTTGGCGATTATGGACTTCCATCTGTCTCTATCTCTCGTTGCCCCTAGCATCTCCCCCACCCTCCTCGTCCCCAGCCACTCTGCAAGTCCGTCCAGCATTTTCTCCCTGGGTCTACCTGGTGCTCTCTTTCCCTCCAGCTTTCCCGTTGTGACCAGGCCAGGTGCTCCAAATCACCTTTCCTCATAAAATGGCCCATAAATGTTGCCTGTCTTTTCCTAATCTTACTTATGAGTGATCTACTCGTGTCTATCTCCATCAAGACTGTCTCGTTTGTTTTCTTTGCTGTCCATGGAACTCTCAACAGTCTTCTTAGAAACCACATCTCGGCTGCATTAATCTTGTTCTGGCTTTGCTTGTTGACTGTCCATTGTCATTAAAGGCATACAGAGGTCAAGGTGTAAAAAACGGGCATACATTGATGTGAATCCTTAGACTCTCACACCCTATACACCAAGCTTCCTGCATTACCAGACATGAGGACAGGATGAAAGAGTGAAAGGGTTAAGTTTTTGCAGATGATGGATGGGGTGAGGGAAGGAAAGGGTTAAGAAACTGAAAGTAATCGACAAAGTGTGCTTGTTTGAATCCAGTGAGGACATTTGTTATTAATCCGCTAGTGTGTGCTAGGAGATGAACATAGAGCGTGTAATCGTTGCAGGTGAGATAGAACATGGTCCAGCGGCGACCAGCCTCTGATATATATATATATATGCATAGACGCAGCCACAAAGCATAAAGTGGTAAGCTCAGAACATTCTATGCTAGCTGAATGGGTAGCGCAAACTGTGTTGGGT
>CM060308.1:69280510-69283010 GCA_030674185.1 Monoplex corrugatus
CAGGTCCACTCAAACACAAAGAGTAGACTATCTTTGGTTCGCTATTTGTATATACCCAGTTTGGTAGGCCTCTATGGATGCTTAAGCCTCTTAGAAATATTTGGCGATACAGTGTTAAGCTTAATACAGCTGAGAATCCATATTTTGAGAGGTAAACTTTCATGCATATTACCACTTCTGTGAATTATGAAGAAACAACAAACAAACAAACAAGCAATCAAACAAACAAGCAAGTGAACAAACAAACAAACGTACATACATTATATACAAACATACAGACATACAAACAAACATACAAACAAACACAAACAAAAAGAAAAAAACATGGTTTATTTAAAATTTTTACAAAACAGCTGACAATCTTTGAAAGTTGATGTTGATTTTTCAAAGCAAGTAAAGAGATTCCAATGGTTCTTTAAAAACAGTTAGCACATACATTTCGACACAAACATCAACACCATAACCATCACTGCCTTCTCAAACTCCAAAATCGAAATCCAACAGAAGTCGGACAGTTGCGTACATTTTCAACACCTAACACGTTTTAAAAAAAATCTCCTTCAAACCACTATTTTCAACACCTCTTCGATAAAGCCATTTTTTAAAAGCTATTTTCCATAAAGAGAATCATCACCCAGCTGCTCCCCCTCCCCTCCCTCCCCCCCCCCCCCCCCCCCCCCCCATTCCCACTATCTGCATCTGCCCAAAGCAACGTTGTACCTCCACGGAAACAATTTTCGTGCTTTGCACACTCGGAGAAAAACCAGCCCATTAGATCAGCGTGGGGGATAAATCAGCTTTTAAGAGTGTGTCCACAGAGGACTTGACAGCACAGGGCTGACAGTGGATGAGGGTTTGAAATGTTGAAAGATTCCCATTAGAAAATGATTACCAGAGACGGGGAATGTGTGGGTGGCGTTCTCTTTCTCTTTCTCTCTCTCCTTCTGTTTGTCTATCTGTCTGTCTGCGTGTCTGTGTGTGTGTGTGTGTGTGTGTGTCTCTCTCTCTCTCTGTGCATGTGTGAGTGTGTGTGTGTATGTGTGTGTGTGTGTGTGTGTGTGTGTGTGTGTGTGTGTGTGTGTGTGTGTGTGTGTAAGTGTATGTGTATGTGTATGTGTATGCGTATATGTATATGTATGTGTATGTGTATGTGTATGTGTATGTTCTCACTTATTTTTCTCAACTTTTATTCTTTTACTTTTGACAATCACTTTATTCACCTGTATTGCATGCACACACACGGACACACACACACACACTTACACATTCACTCACACACACACACACACACACACCACTCACACACACACACACGCGCACACACACACACGCACACACACACACGCACACACACTTACGGACAGATGCAAGCTCGCAAAAATGAAAAGAAAGTCAAAAACACGAACAGAAAAAATGATAACAAATGCAGAAAGAAAGAAACAATGAAGGAAAATTGAGAAATGAAAGCAAATGTGGTTTTCTTCTCCAAGCTCTCCAGGCTGTCACGGTTGCGAAATTCTCATCCGTTTTCAACAACCTCTCTGTCATCAAGAGGATTCTCCAGTCAATCTCCAGTCAATCTACTCTGTTTCACTTTATTTCTTAACCCAAAAACACACGATGAGATGTTTTTCTTTCATTTGTCTGTCCGTTTGTACCGCCATAGAATGCTAACAAAAAAATCCCATATACAATACATTATACTTGTGAGGATTGAGAAAATAATCTTGGGACGTACTTTCAGCCTGGTCATAGAGGATAGCAGAAATGATCCTGGGAGGAACTTTCATCCTGGTCATACAGGATGGCAAAAATAATCCTGGGAGGTGTCCTCAGTATGGTCATCCAGGATGTTGAAAATAATCCTGGGATGTACCTTCAGTCTGGTCATACAGGATGGCGAAGATAATCCTGGGAGGTAGATTCAGTCTGGTCATTCAGGATGGTGGAAATAATCCTGGGAGGTAGATTCAGCCTGGTCAGACAGGATGGTGGAAATAATCCTGGGAGGTAGTTCAGCCTGGTCAGACAGGATGGTGGAAATAATCCTGGGAGGTAGTTCAGCCTGGTCAGACAGGATGGTGGAAATAATCCTGGGAGTTGCCTTTAGTCTGGTCATACAGAATGATAAATACAATCCTGGAGGTGCCTTCATCCTGGTCATACATGATGATGACAATAATCCTGGGAGGTACCTTCAGTCTGGTCATGCAGGATGTTGAAAATAATCCTGAGATACCTTCAGCCTGGTCATACATGATGATGACAGTAATCCTGGGAGGTGCCTTCAGCCTGGTCATACAGGATGGCGAAAATAATCCTGGGAAGTACCTTCAGTCTGGTCATACAGGATGGCAAAAAATAATCCTGTGAAGTTTCTTTAGCCTGGTCGTACAGGTTAGTGAGAACGATCCTGTGGGGTGCCTTCAACCTGGACATACAACATAATAATTGAAACAATCATGGAAGATACCTTCAGCATGACCATAAAGGATGACGA
>CM060308.1:69288010-69290510 GCA_030674185.1 Monoplex corrugatus
CTCTGTCTGTCTGTCTGCTCTGTCTGTCTGTCTGTCTGTCTGTCTCCCTCCATCTCTCTCTCCCTCTCTCTCTCTCTGTCTGCTGTTTGTGTCTGTCTGTCTGCTCTGTCTGTCTGTCTGCTCTGTCTGTCTGTCTGTCTGTCTGCTCTCTGTGTCTGTCTGTCTCTCTCCATCTCTCTCTCTCTCTCTCTCTCTCTCTCTCTCTCTCTCTCTCTCTCTGCTCTCTCTGTCTCTGGGTCTGTCTCTGTCTATGCCTCTCTCTCTCTGTGCTGTTTCTCTCTCTTTCTCTCTGTGTTTCTCTCCTCCCTCTCTCTCTGTCTGTCTGTCTGTCTGCTCTCTCTGTCTCTGTCACTGTCTCTGTCTGTGTGTGTGTGTGTCTCTCTCTGTCTCTTGTTGTCTGTCTCACGCTCTCTCTCTCTCTCTTTCTCTCTCTCTCTTTCTTTCTCTCTTTCTCTCTCTGTCTCTGTCTCTCTCTTTCTCTCTCTCTTTCGCTCTCACTCTGAATTATCAACTCAGTTTCTCCACTAGCTCTTCAACTACAATCTATCTGTGCTTTTTCAGCACATCTGGCACCACGGCTGTTAGGCTACTACCATTACTTCAAAACAAGTCCAGATCTAAGAGAAAGCAGACAATATTAAAATGGCATGGACATTCAAAAGGCATCTTTCCAGCACCTCTTTTATATCAATCTGTGTTACCTCATCATTATGTTCTTTTATTACAGAGACGACCACCGCTTCTCCCACTGTTATTGTGCTCCCCACTTGTGTTTGCCCACAGCAGTTTTTCGCTGCCGAGGAAACAACTTTTGTGATTTGCACGCTCAGCAGAAAGCAGCCCATTAGTTTCGACATGAGGATAAATCTGCCTGTAAAATTTGTGTCGACAGGGAGTTGGATGACAGTTTGAATGTCGAAGAAATTCGATTTAGAAATGATTACCAGGTATGATGAATGCCTAGTTAGGGGTCATTGTGTCTGTCTGTCTCTATCTCTGTCAGTTTGTCTTTGTGTCTATCTTTTTGTCTGTCTTTAGTCTGCCTGTACCTCTCTCTTTCTCTGTCTGTCTGTCTGTCTGTCTCTCTTTGCCTCTCTTTCTCTCACTTTGTCTCTGTCTGTCTCTGTCTGTCTCTCTTTGCCTCTCTTTCTCTCACTTTGTCTCTGTCTGTCTCTGTCTGTCTCTCTTTGCCTCTCTTTCTCTCACTTTGTCTCTGTCTGTCTCTGTCTGTCTCTCTTTGCCTCTCTTTCTCTCACTTTGTCTCTGTCTGTCTCTGTCTGTCTCTGTCTGTCTCTCTTTGCCTCTCTTTCTCTCACTTTGTCTCTGTCTGTCTCTGTCTGTCTCTCTTTGCCTCTCTTTCTCTCACTTTGTCTCTGTCTGTCTCTGTCTGTCTCTGTCTGTCTCTCTTTGCCTCTCTTTCTCTCACTTTGTCTCTGTCTGTCTCTCTTTGCCTCTCTTTCTCTCACTTTGTCTCTGTCTGTCTCTGTCTGTCTCTCTTTGCCTCTCTTACTCTCACTTTGTCTCTGTCTGTCTCTGTCTCTCTGTTTCTGTCTGTCTGTCTGTGTAGTGTGTGTATGTGTACGTGGGTGCGTGAGTGCGCGCGCATATGTATGTGTGTGTGTGTGTATGGTTTGAAAAACAAAAGCCATCATAAAATCATCTCAACTATTTTCAAATACATGTTTATTGGACATTGATTTAAACATGATTACCAGCTGTGATGAATGCCTAGTTAGGAGTCTTTGTGTCTGTCTGTCTCTATCTCTGTCAGTTTGTCTTTGTGTCTATCATTTTGTCTGTCTTTTTTTCTGCCTGTACCTCTCTCTTTCTCTGTCTGTCTGTCTGTCTGTCTCTTTCTTTGTCTGTCTGTCTGTCTGTCTCTGTCTGTCTCTATCTCTGTCAGTTTGTCTTTGTGTCTATCTTTTTGTCTGTCTTTTTTCTGCCTGTACCTCTCTCTTTCTCTTTCTGTCTGTCTGTCTCTGTCTTCTCTTTGTCTCTGCCTCTCTGTATGTCTGCTCTCGCTCTCTCTCCCTCTCTCCCTCTCTTGGTCTCTCTCTCTCTCTTTCTTTCTCTCTCTCTCTCTCTCTCTCTCTCTCTGCTCTCTCTGTCTGTTTACTCTCTCTCTCTCTCTCTCTCTCTCTCTTGTCTCTGTCACACTCTGTATGTCTGTCTCTCTCTCTGTCTGTCTGCTCTCTCTATCTGCTGTCTCTGTTTCTCTGCTCTCTCTGTCTGTCTGTCTGTTTGTCTGTCTGTCTCTCTCTCTCTCTCTCTCTCTCTCTCTCTCTCTCTCTCTCTCTCAATAATCAACTCAGTTCCTCCTGTTTTTATTCTGCTCCCCACTTGAGTTTGCCCAGAACAGTTTTGTACCGCTGAGGAAACAACTTTTGCATGCTCAGCAGAAAGCAGCCCATTAGTTCGACATGAGGATAAATCTGCCTTTAAAAATGGCGCCGACAGGGAGTTGGATGACAGTTTGAATGCTGAAGAAATGCGATTTAGA
>CM060308.1:69298010-69305510 GCA_030674185.1 Monoplex corrugatus
AGGCCGGTAATTTTTCAGTTCATTTGGATCTAAATTGTGTTTCTTGAGGAGAGGGTGAACAATAGCAGACTTGAAAGAATCAGGGACAGTTCCAGTTTGAAGAGAAGTGTTGATGATGTCAGTGATGAATGGGAGGAGATTAGGGAGACAGTCGGCGTAGAGAGAACCTGGAAGAGGATCTAGTTCGCAGGTTTTGAACGACATGGATCTGATTGTGTTGAGAATTTCTTCTTGTGAGACTGGGGTAAAAGTAGTAAGAGGTGTGCCAGAGAAGGAAGGGTCAGGCAGTGACAACAACGACATCAACAACAACATTATTACCATCATCATCATCATCATCTTCTTCTTCGTCTTGTTCTTCTTCTTCTTCTTTTTCATCATCACCATCATCATCATCATCATCATCATCATCAACAACAACAACAACAACAACAACAACAACAACATTATTACCATCATCATCATCATCATCTTCTTCTTCTTTGTCTTGTTCTTCTTCTTCTTTTTCATCATCACCATCATCATCATCATCATCATCATCAACAACAACAACAACAACAACGACATCAACAACAACATTATTACCATCATCATCATCATCATCTTCTTCTTCGTCTTGTTCTTCTTCTTCTTCTTTTTCATCATCACCATCATCATCATCATCATCATCATCATCAACAACAACAACAACAACAACAACAACAACAACAACAACAATTATTACCATCATCATCATCATCATCTTCTTCTTCTTTGTCTTGTTCTTCTTCTTCTTTTTCATCATCACCATCATCATCATCATCATCATCAACAACAACAACAACAACAACGACATCAACAACAACATTATTACCATCATCATCATCATCATCTTCTTCTTTGTCTTGTTCTTCTTCTTCTTCTTTTTCATCATCACCATCATCATCATCATCATCATCATCGACAACAACAACGACGACGACGACGACGACGACGACGACGACGACGACGAACAACAACAACGACGAACAACAACGACGAACAACAACGACGAACAACAACGACGAACAACAACGACGAACAACAACGACGAACAACAACGACGAACAACAACGACGAACAACAACAACGAACAACAACGACGAACGAACAACGACGACGAACGAACAACGACGACGAACGAACAACGACGACGAACAACAACGACGAACGAACAACAACGACGAACAACAACGGACGAACAACAACGACGAACGAACAACAACGACGGACGAACAACAACGACGGACGAACAACAACGACGGACGAACAACGACGACGAACGAACAACGACGACGAACGAACAACGACGACGGACGAACAACAACGACGGACGAACAACAACGACGGACGAACATCAACGACGGACGAACAACAACGACGGACGAACAACAACGACGGACGAACAACAACGACGAACGAACAACAACGAACGACGAACAACAACGAACGACGAACAACAACGACCGACGAACAACAACGACCGACGAACAACAACGACCGACGAAAAACAACGACCGACGAACAACAACGACCGACGAACAACAACGACCGACGAACAACAACGACCGACGAACAACAACGACCGACGAACAACAACGACCGACGAACAACAACGACCGACGAACAACAACGAACGACGAACAACAAAGAACGACGAACAACAACGACGAACAACAACGACGAACAACAACGAAGAACAACAACGACGAACGAACAACAACGACGAACGAACAACAACGACGAACGAACAACAACGACGAACGAACAACAACGACGAACGAACAACGACGACGAACGAACAACGACGACGAACGAACAACGACGACGAACAACAACGACGAACGAACAACAACGACGAACAACAACGGACGAACAACAACGGACGAACAACAACGACGGACGAACAACAACGAACGACGAACAACAAGGACGAACAACAACGGACGAACAACAACGGACGAACAACAACGAACGACGAACAACAACGAACGACGAACAACAACGAACGACGAACAACAACGACGGACGAACAACAACGACCGACGAACAACAACGGACGAACAACAACGACCGACGAACAACAACGAACGACGAACAACAACGAACGACGAACAACAACGAACGACGAACAACAACGAACGACGAACAACAACGACCGACGAACAGCAACGACCGACGAACAACAACGACCGTTGTTGTTCGTCGTCGTTGTTCGTTCGTCGTCGTTGTTCGGCCAGGTCCTGAAATCCTACCTAGATGGTTCCATAACCCTGGGGTCGTAGGGGAGTGAGGTGGCAGATACCTCAACTTTTCCTGGGGCCATCCCCTTCTCCCTCGCTTGCGGATCAAGTTGTTTTGACACCTGACGGGGAACGCCTCTCAACTAGGCCTGAGCAGGATGCCAGTCGACCAGCCAGTCCGTCCTGCAAGACTAGGTCACCAGATGCCTCGTCACAACGAACGACGAACAACAACGAACGACGAACAACAACGAACGACGAACAACAACGAACGACGAACAACAACGAACGACGAACAACAACGAACGACGAACAACAACGACGGACGAACAACAACGAACGACGAACAACGAACGACGAACAACGAACGACGAACAACGAACGACGAACAACGAACGACGAACAACAACAACGAACAACAACAACGAACAACAACGAACAACAACAACGAACAACAACAACGAACAACAACAAACAACAACAACAAACAACAAACAACAAACAACAACAACAACAACAACATCATCATCATCATCATCGTCATCATTATCATCATTATCATCATTATCATCATCATCATAATCATCAACAACAACAAACAACAACAATAACAACAACTACAGCAACAACAGCAGCAACAAAGCCAATTGTCACTGCTATTTTTTGTTTTTGATAATTATTTCTTGTTTTTAACTATCAGACAGTGATGTCATTCTGAATCATCCTTTTGTTTGGTTTGGTTTTATTTCTTTTGTAGGGTTCTTTATTGGAGGTGTCTGTTTTATCGTGATAACTCTGATCGCGGTGAAAGTGGAGATGGTCTTATATTTACATGAAAGTATTGACGGTGGTTTTGGTGTGAGTGTGAGTTTGTGTGTGTGTGCGTTGTGCTTTGTGAGCGTGTGTGTATGTGTGTGTGTGTGTGTGTGTGTGTGTGTGTGTGTGTGTGTGTGTGTGTGTGTGTGTGTGTGTGTGTGTGTATGCATGTGTGTTTCGTTCTTTCTGCAGCCAACTCGGAAGACAGGGCAATGCTTCTACGTCTTTACTCGTCGCTGTCTGATTCTCAACTGACTACAGTATATATACATATCACAGTGAACAGCAATCAGTTATCATTTAAACGAATATCATGCCGTGCTGTTATCCGCACGCTGTTTACTATCAACACACGTCACATCTCCCTTTCTTTAAGGAAATAAAATCAGTTAATCATTTTTCCTATCTTTCAGTTCATACGAAATAAATGTGTTTCCTACCTTTATCACAACATTAACTTAACACTCATTCTTTCTCTTACGCACAGGGCCCAATCATTCATTCACCTCATTTTATCTCTGATCATTATACTATCCATCATCATCATGTCCATATTTCGCAATGCCTTCAGTTTATCTGATTGTGGTAGAGTCTTCAGTTTCATTCATATTTCAGGAAATCTGGCCTTTTGCTTTGTCTTCCAGATCTTGTTCTGTAAGGAGAACTAACTGGTTCGGGTTGTCCTGTCCTTGTTTGTTTGATAACTTCATCTGGCTCCTTGATGCTGGTTGTCTCAGACATTTTGATGACTGGTGACTGATCAGATGAGTTCTCACGGACAGACGATGCTGGCGTCCTGACATCTGTTCCAGTTCCAGTTTTCTTGTTATCTTCCAGCATCTGTTTTGATGGAATGATGACTTGCTGTTGCTTGCCCGATGTGTCGCTTTCCTGATGTCTTCCAGAAATCATCCTTCTCTGGACAAGTCGTTGGGGGTTGATTGTCTGCTGAAGCTCCGTTTCTTTTGTGTCTCGTAGCTGACGACGATTCCTTCTGTACTGACGTCCGTCCTCTGTGCGAATGTTGTATGACCGGATGTTCACCTGTTGGTCTACTTTGGCGCTGATCCACTTTTTGGATCCTGGAGGTTGGAATTTCACAATCTGTCCCGACTCAGTTCTGTCAGCTCTACTGCGCTTCTGTTGTAGTAGTGCACTTGCTTCAGTTTTCCTTCTCCTTCAAAGACATCGTTGTACTTTGTGAGCATATCTTTTGCATTTTCCTCCTCTTTCTGATTCGCCGCTATCGTTGCAATGTTCGCTTCATTGATCGTCAACAATTGCATGTGCTGTACAGCTTTCAGTCCCAGTACTGGCTTACAGTCCGATTTGGTGATCGCGAAGTTGACTTTGTATTTCCTTCTGTTCTTGGGGTTTTTTACTCGCAACACTATCTCCCCTACAGGCTTCATTTCTGTTCCGTTGAACATCACCAGCTTCTTCTTCGTCTCTTGCAGGTCAGACTTTCTTTCATCTCCTGTGACTTCTCTGTACAGGCTCTCAGACATCACGTTTGTTGTTGCGCCTGTGTCAAGAAGAAATCTTACCGGCTTCTCATTTATCAGCATTTTTGCTCGTATGTTTCTCCTTTTTTCTGGTTTTGTCTTCGATCCCGAGGATATCATTATCGCTTTCAGTGTCAGTCTCTTCTTCTTCGAAGTGCCGAACTCTTGTTTTCTTTTGATTTTTCTTGGGTGTTCTGCAGCATGAAGCAAAGTGATTATTTCCTCCACAAGCTTTGCATTTTCTTCCAAATGCTGGACATTTCTCTTTTGCTCTTGGGTGCTTTCCACCACAATATCCGCATTTCTCTCTGTACTCTGGTTTGTTTCCTTTGCTATACTGCTTTGCTGTCTTCTTTTCTTTGAAAACTTGGACTTCCTGCGTGTCCTGCGTTTTTCTGATCATTTGGACGGTTTGATGTTGACTTGATTCATGCGCTCTGCACATATCAATACATGCAGTCAATATCAGCTGTTGCACTTCCAGTAAATTTGATCGCAGAGTCTCGTCAAGTACACCCAATATGATTTGATCTCTCAATAGTCTGTCTTCCAGTGTACCATATTTACAGGTCTTGATCAGTCTCCGCAGTTCTGCTACAAACTGTTCGATAGATTCTCCTGCTGCTTGATGTCTGCAGTTGAACCTGAATGCTTCGTAAGTTTCATTGGTTGACCCCACACAGTATTCTTCGAATTTCTAGAGAACAGTGTCAATGTCATTTCTTTCAGCTTCATTAGCAAATGCCAATCCTTCATGGATGTCCATAGCATCCAGCCCGATGCAAGAAAGAAAAACTGCTGTTCTGTATGTTGAGTCTTCTTCTGTCTGTGTTGTCACAATTTCATAGCTGTCCCAAAGCCTCTTGAATTTCCTCCAGCTGCTCTGTAGGTTTCCTCCATTCACATCAAGTTTAGGAGGCAAGGGAATCTTGGCATGTCGTCGACTGGCTCTTCTCTCATCTTGTTCATCTTCCATGGTTGAACTTTCGTCTTCAATATTCTGGATTTTTGTTGGAGTTCGTAATCCCACTTCTGACACCATGTTTCGTTCTTTCTGCAGCCAACTCGGAAGACAGGGCAATGCTTCTACGTCTTTACTCGTCGCTGTCCGATTCTCAACTGACTACAGTATATCTACATATCTCAGTGAACAGCAATCAGTTATCATTTAAACGAATATCATGCCGTGCTGTTATCCGCACGCTGTTTACTGTTAACACACGTCACAGTGTGTGTGTGTTTGGGGTTGGGGTGCGTGTGTGTGTCTGTGTGTCTGTGTGTCTGTGTGTTTGTGTTTGGGGTTGGGGTGCGCGCGCGCACGCGCTTGTGTGTGTGTGTATGTGCTGTGTGTGTGTGTGTGTGTGTGTGTGTGTGTGTGTGTGTGTGTGTGTGTGAGTGTGTGTGTGAGTGTGTGTGTGTGTCTGTGTGTGTTTGGGGTGGGGGTGAGTGTGCGTGTGTGCGTGCGCGTGCGCGCCCGCTGTCAAGCTTCCTTTTGCGTGTAATGTATTATTCATAGTGTTAACTTTATGACTCTGGAAATGACGGTTGTGTAATGAGATTCTTTGTCTGTCTGTCTGTCTGTCTGTTTGTCTCTCTGTTTGTCTGTCTGTCTGTCTGTCTCTTTCTCTCTTTCTATCCCTGTCTTTCTCTGCGCCCCCCACCTCTGTCTCTCTCCCTCCCTCCCTATCAGTCTGTCTGTTGTCTGTCTGTCTGTCTGTCTCTCTCTCTCTCTCTCTCTCTCTCTCTCTCTCTCTCTCACACACACACACACACACACACACACACATCCATACCTGCACTCAGTTTAACGCTGGCACTCAAATTTCATGTAATTTTGGTATGCTGTAAATTGTGGATTCAGGACCTTTTAGTGTGCTGAATTATACATGCATGTAATGGCCATTCTATTGTTGCAGTACAAGAATGGACCTGAGATCAGTAAGCCTTATATCACTTGCTGTTTGTTCGAAATGGTATCACAGTCTGGGAGTAATGTCATATTCAGATTGGCAATATAGTTAGCGCAACTTACGGATGACTGGGAGGTTATGAATTTCAGGTATACCAATCCAAGTTGTTGTAGAATTGTTCTGCCCCGACAGGTGACTGCCCAGATTTGGATATTGCCGTGGGATCAGTGGGAAGACTGGGAATACATAGTCGAGTGTGATCCTCTTCCAGTGGATGCGTCATTGAAAGTGATTTTTACGTTCCTCGATCGACACTGCAGGTGTCTGTATTTCTAAAGCCTGGTTGCCAAAGGATTTATTTTGAAAAAAACATGTGTGTTTTGCAACCCTGTTACGTTTGTCATAGTCCACAATGAAACTCCACAGATTCGACCACCACCATCCCCATTCTTATGGATCATCACAACATCCCTGTTTTTCTGGCCCTTTCAGGGTGACCTTGACTTCAGTGATGAATTAGAGAGCTGAATAATGTGTTGAGAGGAAGTGACACTGAGGCAATGCAGAAAATGAGGCATCAACAAAATTAATACGTATGAATTACATACATCACTATTGCTGTAGAACGAGGATTAGAGGCGAGGCATGGGACAATGGTTCCGACGCTTGCCTGCAAATAACTAAACTCGACGTTCCCCTGTTATAAACATCTAGCCTTTCGGAAGGGGACGAAAAACGAGTCGGACCTGTGTGCCTTCTGGCTGCGCACGCTAAAGATCCCATGGCAGCTGAAAACCGTGAAGAACGGGGCATTTCCCCGATGTCTTGGTATAAAACATTGGAGAGAGAGGTTGATTTCCCAGGTCTTTCTCCTTGAAAACCAATCAACCTTCATGCCTTTCTGAAGTCTTAGTCAAAAAAAGTTGGGACTTGCATTGCGGCGACGCCTTCTCAAAAGGAAGAGCAGCCCGAGTTTTACCTGGTCAAGCCACTATGACAAAAGAATAT
>CM060308.1:69315510-69320510 GCA_030674185.1 Monoplex corrugatus
GTCATCAAGTGCGGGAAGCCTGCTCTTCTCAACGAGTTGCATGAACTTTTGTGCTTATGCTGGAAGAAGGCTTCATTCCGAGAGACATGAGAGACGCCAGGATAGTGACTCTATATAAGAACAAGGGCGACCGCAGCGACTGCAATAATTATCGCGGAATCTCTCTCCTCAGCATTTTGGGAAAGCATTCGCCAGAGTCGTCTTAACCCGTCTTCAGAGGCTGGCAGCTCGCATCTACCCTGAGTCCCAGTGCGGCTTTAGGGCCGGAAGATCGACCATCGACATGATCTTCTCTGTCCGGCAACTACAGGAAAAGTGCCGCGAGCAGCACATGCCCCTTTGCCTCACCTTCATTGATCTCACGAAAGCGTTCGACCTCGTCAGTCGGAGTGGTCTTTTCAAGCTTTTGAAGAAAATCGGCTGCCCCCCAAGACTATCAGCTGTCATCGAGTCTTTTCACGAGGATATGCATAGCACTGTGTGCTATAATGGTGCCACATCAGAGCCTTTTAGAATCAGCAGCGGAGTGAAACAGGGATGTGTTCTGGCCCCAACTCTGTTCGGGATCTTCTTCTCGATGTTGCTGACCTATGCCTTCTGCAGATCTGAAGAAGGGGTATATCTACATACAAGGACCAATGGAAAGCTCTTCAACATTGCCAGGCTTCGTTCCAAAACTAAAGTGGAAAAGAAGACCATCAGAGAAGCTCTCTTCGCGATGCTGCTGCGCTGGCTTCCCACAGTGAACAAGATCTCCAGAGGCTCGTTGATCGCTTCGCCTACGCTTGCAGAGAGTTTGGTCTCACAATCAGCTTGAAGAAAACTGAGATCTTAGGCCAAGGCTGTGAAGAACCACCATCTCTACACATTGGAGACTACGACCTCAATACTGTCCACCATGTTCAGTACCTGGGGTCCACCATAAGGACAACCTCTCTCTGGACGCTGAAATCGGCGCCAGAATTGCAAAGGCCTCATCTGTTATGGCTAAACAGAACAAGCGGGTCTGGTCCAACAGCAGTCTCACTGCGAACACCAAAATGCAGGTGTACAGAGCATGTGTGCTGAGCACACTTCTCTACTCAAGTGAAGCCTGGACCACATACGCCAGCCAAGAAAAGAGGCTCAACATTTTCCATCTCCGCTGCTTGCGACGCATCCTCGGCATCCAATGGCAAGACAAGGTGACCAACACAGAGGTCCTCCGTCGTGCGGGCCTACAGACCATCTTTGCCCTTCTAAGCCAACGCCGACTACGCTGGCTTGGCCATGTGCATCGAATGGAGGATGGACGCATACCAAAAGACGTTCTCTACGGCGAACTGGCAAACCGGAAGCGAACTCCAGGACGCCCACAGTTACGCTTTGTAGACGCATGCAAAAGGGACCTTAGAAGCTCAGGGATTGACCCAGGCTCTTGGGAGACTCTGGCGGAAGACAGGGCAGCGTGGCGGACAGCCGTTCAGCAAGGCGTTGTGAATGCGGAGAGGAGGAGAGCAGAAAGCGTAGATGAGAAAAGGGTTCTTCGCAAGCAACGTTCCAGAAACCAGACAATAGCGACTCAATATGTATGTGGCAGATGTGACAGAGATTGCCACTCAAGAATCGGCCTGCACAGCCACAGCAGAAAGTGCACGTCATGACCACAACGCCTCCTGGTGCAGACTATCATCTCCTGAGATGTAAAGAGGCCGACGAAACGAACGTACATACATACATACATATATACATAAATACATACATACATTCATACATACATACATACATAATACATAATACATACATACATACACACATACATACATACATACATACATACATACATGTACCCTGCATACATAACATACACATACATACATACAACACATACAATACATATATATAGGCAAACACCTGCCACGGATCAGTCTAAACAATTGTCCCATTTGAGTAGAAAGTTTAAAAATTCACTTTTGTATTGATTTCAATAAGCTCTCAGCCCTTCTGTCTGTCTGTCTCTGTCTCTGTCTCTGTCCTGTCTGTCTGTCTCTCTCTCTCTCTCTCTCTCTCTCTCTCTCTCTCTCTCTCCTCTCTCACACACACACACACACACACACACGCACACACACAGAGGCTGTGCATGTGTGTGTGTGTGTGTGTGTGTGTGTGTGTGTGTGTGTGTGTGTGTGTGTGTGTAAGTGTGTACATGTGTGTGTGTGTGTGCATGAGTGTGTGCGTGTAGAGATGCATACTTGCATGTGCCTGTGCATACATGCATTTGTACGCCGCCCGTACATGCGTGAATGTGTGTGTACGTGTGTATGCACATGTGCGTATGGTTTATCTATCTGTCTGTCTGTCTGTCTTTGTAGGAGATTACCGAAAATGGCCAATCTAAGATGAAAGGGAAGCTAAAGGTTTTCTTCTAGTGTGACCCAAATACATAAGCTCTTCTGCTTGTCTCGCCCCCCTTCCCCACTCCCCCTCACCCCCCTACCCCATTCCGTCTCCTTTCGTCTTCTCCCGCGCTCATATAATGTCTGTTAATTTAGGAAGATGAAAGCCAGATGATTCCTTCAATTTCTTCCTAATTACCTGAGTGTGTTTGCAATTTTCCAAGACATGAAAACTGAGCCGGCTTTAAGCTTTCGTCAGAATGATTCGTGTTTCTTTATTGGTTAGTCTGCCTTTTTTCTGTATAAAAAAATAAAGAAAAAAAGAAAAAGAAAGAAAAAAAGAAAGAAAGAAAGAGAGAGAAAGAAAGAGAGAGAGAGAAGAAAGAAAGAAAGAAAGAAAGAAAAAAGAAAAGAAATAAAGAAAGAAAGGAAGAAAAAGAAAGAAGATAAAAAGAAAGAAAAAAATATAAAGAAAGAAAGAAAGAAAAAGAGAGTGAAAGAAAGAAAGAAAGAAAGAAAAAAAGAAAGAAAGAAAGAAAGAAAGGAGAGAGAGAGAAGGAGGTTGTACAATTAGTTTATATCGATCACACAGACAGAGAAGTGTGCCTTTGTGTCTGTCTGTTTATGTATCTATCTGTATGCGTTACGAATTTTCTCAGCGGTTTATGGATGGATGATTTTTTTTCCAATTATGGGTCAAAAATGCGGACTTTTTTGTTTTGTTTTGTTTCTTTGATGGGTTGCGTATGCATAAGTTTAGAAGTCATGGCGCCAAAGTCAAGGTCAGACGAACCAAAAGCATGCCTAAAATCATCACTTTGTTATGAAGGCGTACGAACAGTACTTTCTTGGGGATCCCTCATACTACATGAACTTTGTTTTCACTTTCGTGACAGACCTCCATTTTCCTCACTTCATGTAAGGGTTTCTTCCATTTCGTTTTTTCAAGGAAAGTATGACCTTGAGAAATACATAAACTGAATTTTGGAAAGGGAACTAAAATTTTTCAAATCGGGTCTTCTTAACTCTTTTGATTAAACACATTTCAACTTTGGTAGATTTATCGTACTTACATAAACATTGAAAGCCCTTATAACGAGAAATGGTCAAGCCTGTAAAAAATTTCTTTTATTTTGAGGGCTATCTTAACATTTGTGTAAAACACTTCCATTTCGACATGAAATCAATATAGACAGTTTTATCATTGTAGCAGTGTTTTGAGTTAGACTCGTTAACAGCAAAGCTAAGATGACTTCGATATTGCATTAAAGTCATAACCTCAAAATTGCTGAAATATGTTTTTTGTTGTATCTCTCATACGTTTTTGCAGACTTTAAGTATGTGTAGCCTTTATTCTTTTTCTTTTTCTTTTTTTTTTCTTTTTATTTTTTAAATCGAACAACCTTCTAGTAAATATCTGTGTTTGGTGTACCTTGACGGATTTTCAAGTTCATCTATACATTCCTGATCACATTGCATAAAACAAAAGACATTTTTGCATTAACTTCAGAAGAAAACATTTTGAGCTGTAATCAGATGTAATTATCTTTTTCAATACGTGTCTGTTTATGTGCTACGGTTTGGCTTAAGAGGCCAAGGTAATAACATTGAAAGATTTTATTAAAAGGTTTTGTTCTTACACCTATATTAAACTACACTTCCTCAATTTTCTTCATTGCATTTATTTCACAATTTCTGCAAATACCATCATCATCATCATCAGGTGTCCTGCCGCATGGCGTTGGCGACCATGGACTTCCAACCATCTCTATCTCTCGTTGCCCCTAGTATATCCCCCACCATCCTCATCCCCAGCCACTCTGCAAGTCCGTCCAGCATTCTCTCCTTTGGTCTACCTGGTGCTTCTTTCCCTCCAGCTTTCCCGTTGTGACCAGGTGCTCCAACCCCCTTCCTCATAAAGTGGCCTATAAATGTTGCCTGTCTTTTCCTAATCTTCCTTATGAATGATCTACTTGTGTCTGCCTCTATCAAGACTGTCTCGTTTGTTTTCTTTGCTGTCCATGGAACTCTCAACATTCTTCTGAGAAACCACATCTCGGCTGCCTCAATCTTGCTCTGGCTTGCAAATACCACAGACCTTCAAATACAAAGAGACATAACCCTGTGCCCTAAGAAAAAGGGGGGGGGCATAAATACAAACTATGTTGCAAGAAATGTTAGAAAAGCGGTCATAAGCAAATGTGTTCTTACTCTTATGTTGTAATATGTTTTCTCGAATTTCTACAAAACTTATTTCGTCATTCCATTAATAAAACACTTTATATAATACTACAGAAAATGAGAGGGTTGACAATCTCCCTTTATCTATGAACACACAAAACAAACAAAACCCCAATAGCTCTGCCGCTAAATATTCAAAATGCAACAGATTTTCAGAAAAGCCACTTAAACAAAAAACGAGACGGTCGAACAATTCTAACAATTTCTCTTTTTCTTTAATTAGAAAACAAACAACAAACAAACACAGTTGCTTCTCAAACACGTAAGTGTGAAAACATGTGTGCAATGTGTGTGTGTATGTGTGTGGTGTGTGTGTGTGTGTGTGTGTGTGTGTGTGTGTGTGTGTGTGTGTTGTGTGGTGTGTGTGTGTGTGCCTGCGTTGTG
>CM060308.1:69323010-69325510 GCA_030674185.1 Monoplex corrugatus
AGAGACAGAGACAGAGTCAGAGACAGAGACAGAGACAGAGACAGAGCAGAGACAGAGTCAGGAGGACAGAGACAGAGTCAGAGCCAAAACAGTATCCAGACGAGCTTGTTCTAGCACAAGCCAAATGAACAGGTTGGGAAACCACCAAGTCTACCGCTAAAACGAGAACAAAGAATGACAATAAAGACTATCGCCAGGATAAATGCCAAAAACAAGAACCACCAACGGAATAAGTTTTGCTGGGCAAACATGGAACAAAAGAATTATCGCCAAGACATCCATCAACACAAGAACCACTGCCGAGACTCGGGGTCGGTACGTGGACTACTGCGGATACAATGCTTGGTATGAAGACTACTGTTACTACAATGCTCAGTAAGGCGAATACTGCCATGGCAACGCTCAATAAGGGGTCTAGTGCTATGACAAAGCTCGTTAAGGGGATTAGTGTTATGACAATGCTTGATAAGGGGACTTCTGCCATGACAATGCTCGGAAAGAGGACTACAGCCATGACAATGCTCAGTAAGGGGACTACAGCCATGACAATGCTCAGTAAGGGGACTACTGCCATAAAAATGCTCAGTAAGGGGACTACTGCCATGACAATGCTCAGTAAGGGGACTACTGCCATAAAAATGCTCAGTAAGGGGACTACTGCCATGACAATGCTCAGTAAGGGGACTACTACCATGACAATGCTCGGTAAGGGGACTACTACCATGACAATGCTCAGTAAGGGGACTACTGCCATGACAATGCTCAGTAAGGGGACTACTGCCATGACAATGCTCAGTAAGGGGACTACTGCCATGACAATGGTCAGTAAGGGGACTACTACCATGACAATGCTTGGTAAGGGGACTACTACCATGACAATGCTCAGTAAGGGGACTACTGCCATAAAAATGCTCAGTAAGGGGACTACTGCCATGACAATGCTTGGTAAGGGGACTACTGCCATGACAATGCTTGGTAAGGGGACTACTGCCATGACAATGCTTGGTAAGGGGACTACTGCCATGACAATGCTTGGTAAGGGGACTACTACCATGACAATGCTTGGTAAGGGGACTACTACCATGACAATGCTCAGTAAGGGGACTACTGCCATGACAATGCTCGGTAAGGGGACTACTGCCATAACAATGCTCAGTAAGGGGACTACTGACATAACAATGCTCAGTAAGGGGACTACTACCATGACAATGCTCGGTAAGGGGACTACTACCATGACAATGCTCAGTAAGGGGACTACTACCATGACAATGCTCAGTAAGGGGACTACTGCCATGACAATGCTCAGTAAGGGGACTACTACCATGACAATGGTCAGTAAGGGGACTACTACCATGACAATGCTTGGTAAGGGGACTACTACCATGACAATGCTCAGTAAGGGGACTACTGCCATAACAATGCTCAGTAAGGGGACTACTGCCATGACAATGCTTGGTAAGGGGACTACTGCCATGACAATGCTTGGTAAGGGGACTACTGCCATGACAATGCTTGGTAAGGGGACTACTGCCATGACAATGCTTGGTAAGGGGACTACTACCATGACAATGCTTGGTAAGGGGACTACTACCATGACAATGCTCAGTAAGGGGACTACTGCCATGACAATGCTCGGTAAGGGGACTACTGCCATAACAATGCTCAGTAAGGGGACTACTGACATAACAATGCTCAGTAAGGGGACTACTGCCATGACAATGCTCAGTAAGGGGACTATTACCATGACAATGCTTGGTAAGGGGACTACTGCCATGACAATGCTCAGTAAGGGGACTACTGCCATGACAATGCTCAGTAAGGGGACTACTGCCATGACAATGCTCAGTAAGGGGACTACTGCCATGACAATGCTCGGTAAGGGGACTACTGCCATGACAATGCTCAGTAAGGGGATGCTAACTGCCATAACAATGGTCAGTAAGGGGACTACTGCCATAACAATGCTTGGTAAAGGGGACTACTGCCATAACAATGGTCAGTAAGGGGACTACTGCCATAACAATGCTTGGTAAAGGGGACTACTGCCATAACAATGCTTGGTAAAGGGGACTACTGCCACTTAACATGACTTGGTAAAGGGGACTACTGCCATAACAATGCTTGGTAAAGGGGGACTAATACTGCCATAACAATGCTTGGTAAAGGGGACTACTGCCATAACAATGCTTGGTAAAGGGGACTACTGCCATAACAATGCTTGGTAAAGGGGACTACTGCCATAACAATGCTTGGTAAAGGGGACTACTGCCATAACAATGCTTGGTAAAGGGGACTACTGCCATAACAATGCTTGGTAAAGGGGACTACTGCCATAACAATGCTTGGTAAAGGGGACTACTGCCATAACAATGCTTGGTAAAGGGGACTACTGCCATAACAATGCTTGGTAAAGGGGACTACTGCCATAACAATGCTTGGTAAAGGGGACTACTGCCATGACAATGCTTGGTAAAGGGGACTACTGCCATAACAATGCTGG
>CM060308.1:69343010-69348010 GCA_030674185.1 Monoplex corrugatus
AATTATATACACATATCAATGCAGTCGCGCACATATTCTAAGGAGATGCCCCTGGCGTTGACCACTCCGTCCAATTTACCACACAGGGAATTTGAAAAGAAACATAACTGAATACAAATTTATACATAACTAAAGACACCAAAACATAGAAAAAAGGCCAAAATTTCCTGAAATTGCTTCCGCATATCTCATTTCCCTAGAACCAAAAATGCACATAATACACGTACCCAATCATCAATCCCAAGAGAACGTAGAGAAGACTTTATCAGACACATACAGGTTAATGGACCAGCGAGGCAGAAAATGACAGGAAAAAATAACAGAAAGCAAACAAACAAGGCAGAAACAAAGAGAGTGGCAGAAAAGAGGAAATTTCTGGCATAGAATTTTCAGAATGTGGGGATACTATTTATAGTGAAAGAGCCCCCGGCATCCCCATTGGGACTAATAATTTTGGTTTACAGGGATTTTTAACAAGCGTATTACGATGTTCAGCACACGAAGAGGGCTTAATGTCTGCACATATCTTGTCGTTGTGGAGATGGAAACAAATTCTTCACTCTATACAACAAACAAATTCAGGCAACTGAAATTTGGTTTCTAAGAAGAATGTTGAAAGTTCCATGGACAACAAAGAAAACAAACGAGAAAGTCTTGAAGCAGGCAGACACAGGAAGATCATAATAAAGAAGATTAGAAAAAGACAAGCAACATTTATAGGACATTTTATGAGGAAAGAGAAATTAGAGCACCTGGTCACAACAGGAAAGCTGGAGGGAAAGAGAACACCAGGTAGACCCTGGGGGAAAGTATCGGACGGACTTGCAGTGTGGCTGAGGACAGAAAGGGTGGGAGATGTACTTGCAGCGACAAGGGATAGATACGTATGGAGGGCCATGATCCCCAACGCCATGCGTGCGGCAGGGTACATCATAACGATGATGATGATGATGATGGTGATAATGATGATGATGATGATGATGATGATGATGATGATGATGATGATGATGATGATGATGATGATGATGATGATGGTGATGATAATGATTGATGATGATGATGATGATTGATCATGATCATGATCATGATGATACAACAAACGGTAGTCATTCAGGTTCAAACCCAGACTTTCTCATTGAGAAGCTAACGCTCTTCCCACAGACTACTGCGCCCATCGTAAGAATGGCAAAGAAGAAGAGGAAGACGACAGAGTTTCTGCTCCCAAATAACTCTCTCTCCCTTTGATTCCCAGCAGGTGTTCCCATGTATAGAACATACGTGGCTGACAAACAGTGCTCTTTTTTGCTGCCAAAGCTTAAGTTTTCAATCTTCTTTAAAAGTGAAGAAAAAGAATTAGGGGGGAAAGGAATGTAAGAAAGAGACAGACAGACAGACAGACAGACAGAGACAGAGACAGAAAGACAGAGACAGACAGAGAGACAGACAGAGAGACAGAGACAGAGAGAGACAGAGACAGAGAGAGATCGACACACCGGCAGGCAGACAGACTGATAGATAGATAGACGGATAAATAGATTGGTAGGCAGACAGACAGATAGACAGATAGATAGACACTTAGATAGGTAGATAGATAGATAGATAGATAATAAGATAGACAGAGAGACAGGCATACAGCCAGCCAGACAAACAAACAAACAGACAGAGAGAGAAAGAGAGAGGAAGAGAGACAGAGAAAGAGAAAGACAGAGACATTGACAGAGAGATTGTTTCCCATTAATTGGAGAGTGGGGGTGTTTTGTCTCTCTCGTCTCTGTCCTCTTCTCTGTCTCTGTCTCTCTCTCTCTCTCTTCTCTCTCTCTCTCTCTCTCTGCCTCTCTCTCTCTCTCTCTCTCTCTCTCGTCTCTCTCTCTCTCTCTCTCTCTCTCTCTCTCTCTCTCTCTCTCTCTCTCTCTCTCTCTCTCTCTCTCTCTGTTACCAAGATGCGAAAACAGTATCTTCTCAGCTGTTTCTGTACCAACTTTTTATCACAAATGTGAACCATAAAGGTTCACACTGCAAAAGAGTGGAAGTCATCGCAACAGGACCAGACACACGGACAGCAAAACAACAAGACGACAAAAACAACAAAACAAAACAAAACAAAACAAAACAAAACAAAACAGACCCTAAAAGCAACATTCTTTTTTTTTTCAAGAAGGTGTGTGAAAATCATTTCATCAGGTATTTTGGGCATTATTCACAATCTGTTTTTATTTCCGTAACAGTCTTCCAGTGTCTTCGATGTAAGGCAAGTTTTATTTGGACTGACACTTTTTTCAGGGTGACGTAAACACTAAGAAGTTCAACATCTGGGTTTATGTACTAGGTTCTGTACAAAAAAAGATGTAAAGAGAATGCCTTAACCGTCTGGGTTTTCTGTTTTTCTTATTTCGATATCTTATTCATTTATTTATTTATTTATCTATCTATTTTTTTTTTATCTATTTGTTTGTTTGTTTGTTTGTTTAATTTTCTTCTATTTTATTTCGTTTACGTATTTATTTGTTTGTTTGTTTAATTCATTTATGTATCCATTATTTATTTCTTATTTATTCATTCATTCATTCATGCATTCATTCATTCATTCATTCATTCAGTCAATCAGTCAGTCAGTCAGTTATTTAGTTATTCATTCATTCATCCACTTATTTATTTATTCATTCATTTACTGTAGTAGTCAGTCAGTCAGTCAGTCAGTCAGTCAGTTAGTCAGTCAGTCAGTCATTAGTCAGTCAGTCAGTCAGTAAGTTAGTAGTTAGTTACTCATTAATCAGTCAATCAGTCAGTTAGTCAGTTAGTTAGTTGATTGGTTAGCTGGTTAGTTACTTAGTTTTTAACTTGTTTATATCTTATGGACAAATTTGAAGGGGAAGAAAGCCTTATGAGCGCCCATTTTCTGACACTCTGAAATTTCAGTCAATCCGTTTTCGTTTCCGTCTTATTTCTGTCGTGTTCTTCCATCATCTCTTGTCCTCTTTCTTTCCTTCTTCTCTTTGCCTCTTTCTCTCCTGCTTCTCTTTGTCCTTTCTCCTCTCTTCTTCTTGTCCTCTTTCTCTTCCTTCTTCTTTGTCCTCTTTCCTCCTTTTCTTCTTTGTCCTCTTTCCTTCCTTCTTCTTCTTTGTCCTCTTTCTCCTTCTTCTTTCCTCTTCTTTCGTCCTCTTCTCTTCTTCCTTCCTTCTTCTTCTTTGTCCTCTTTCTCTTCCTTCTTCTTCTTTGTCCTCTTTCTCTCTCCTTCTTCTTCTTTCGTCCTCTTTCTCTTCCTTCTTCTTCTTTGTCCTCTTTCTCTTCCTTCTTCTTCTTTGTCCTCTTTCTCTTCCTTCTTCTTCTTTTCTCTTCTCTTCTTCTCTTCTTTGTCCTCTTTCTCTTCCTTCTTCTTCTTTGTCCTCTTTCTCTTCCTTCTTCTTCTTTGTCCTCTTTCTCTTCCTTCTTCTTCTTTGTCCTCTTTCTCTTCCTTCTTCTTCTTTGTCCTCTTTCTCTTCCTTCTTCTTCTTTGTCCTCTTTCTCTTCCTCTTCTTCTTTGTCCTCTTTCTCTCCTTCTTCTTTCTTTGTCCTCTTTCTCTTCCTTCTTCTTCTTTGTCCTCTTTCTCTTCCTTCTTCTTCTTTGTTCTCTTTCTCTTCCTTCTTCTTCTTTGTCCTCTTTCTCTTCCTTCTTCTTCTTTCTCCTCTCTTTCTCCTCATTCTTCTTCTTCCCTCTTTCTCCTCTTCTCTCCTCTTCTTCTTGCCCTCTTTCTCCTCATTCTTCTTCTTCGCCCTCTTTCTCCTCATTCTTCTTCTTCGCCTCTTTCCTCCTCTTCTTCTTCTTCGCCCTCTTTCTCCTCATTCTTCTTCTTCGCCCTCTTTCTCCTCATTCTTCTTCTTCGCCCTCTTTCTCCTCATTCTTCTTCTTCGCCTCTTTCTCCTTCTTCTTCTTTATCCTCATCTTCGGTTTCCTTCTTCTTGTTCTTTCTTTCGTTGTCATTTTTTTTCTTTTCTTTCTTTTTCATCTTCACCTTTAAAATCTATTCTAATTTTTCCTCTTCTTTTTCCTCTTCCTCTTCCTCAAAAAGACTTGTTCTTCTTTCTTGTTTTATGCTCTTCCGTTCCGTCATCTCCTTGTCCTCTTTCTCGTCCTCCTTCTTTTCCTTCTTTTTCGACGTTCATTTCGTCTTCTTCTTCTCCTCCTCCTTTTTTCTTCTTCATAATCATCTAATTCTCCTCTTCCTCTTTTTTTTATGTTTTTCTTTTTGTTGTTATTGTCCTTTTACTCTATTACTCTTATTTCCATGCTGTGTTTCTTCTTCTTCTCCTCCTTTTTTCCCTTCTTTTCCTCTTGTTCAGGTTCTTCTTGTTCTTCTTTTTTTTCTTCTTCTTCTTCTCCTTATTTTTTTCTTCTTCTTGTTTTCCTTTTTTTCCTTTTCCCATTTCTTGTTGTTTTTCTTTCTCTTTTTTTTTTCAATTTTTGTCCTCCTCCTCTTCTCATTTTTTTGTTCTTTCTTTTTCTTTTTTTTTTTTTTTACCGATTTTCTTCTTTTTTTTTTTTCTTTTTTTTTTCATTTATTTTCTTCTGTTTTTTGTTTTTTTTTTATACGCTTTTTCATGTTCTGCTGCTGCTGCTGCGGCCTTTTCTTGTACGATTAAAACATGCTACATTCAGTTGCTGCATCAGCAGTATACATGTTCAAAAAACAGAGAAAAAGACGAAGAGATGGTAAATCAAATGATATGAGAAAGAGACAGTGAGAGAGACAGAGACAGGAGAGAGAGAGGGGGGGGGGAAGAGAGAGAGGAGGGGAGAGAGAGAGAGATGAGTGAGAGAGAGAGAGAGTGACAGAGGGAGATAGAGAGACAGAGACAGAGACAAACAAACAGGCATGAACAGACAGACAGACAGAAACACAGAGAGAGACTTAGAAAGAAAGAGGAAGCGAGAAAGATTTAGAAGGCACGAACAAAATGAACAAATAAAAAGACGGACAGAAAAGACAGAAAGACACGGAGAAAGGAATAAATAAAAAGTAACG
>CM060308.1:69360510-69365510 GCA_030674185.1 Monoplex corrugatus
CTTTATACTGTTCTTATGTTTATTTGCCGGATTTGGGTCTTCCTCTTACTTATATGACTAATTACGTCGGGTGGTCAACTGTTTCTTCAACTTTTTGTCCAACTTTTTGTTCAATTTTTTTCCTTCTATTTTTTTCTTCATCATTAGGAAAAAAATTCAAATGGATGTAATGTCAGCCATGACTATATTTATAAATCTTTATTTCGCGAAAACGTCGCCGTAAAATTTAATGACTTTGTTTTATGCTCCTTGCCACAAGGACAAAAATGTCAATGGCAATAAACCATTTTCAGTTTCAGTTTCAGTTTCACCTTTATGTGTTCTATAAAGCTCTACACTTACTAGTTGATGATTGGGTACACGCATTGATTGCATGTTTTGTTCTAAGGAAATGCTATGCAATGTATTTTAGTAACTTAGCATTTTTTAGTTGTGTCTTTCGTTATGTTTACATGTGTATTCAGGTATGCGTTTAAACCCTCTTGTGGTAAATTGGACGGAATGGTCAACGTTCAAGGCAGCCTGATTTTTTATGTGTACTTAATTTTCTTTTGCAGTTGTTTTAATATCAGATGTTGTACCAGTCGCCGTGGTGTAGTGGTTAACGCAAAGGACTACCGACTGGAAGGTTGTGGGTTCGAATCCCCATCGATACCTTCAAAAATATATCATTGTGGGTTTTTTTCGGCTCTAACCGGCTCCTACCCAGAGTTGGGCGTGTTATGGGCTCATTGGGAAGACTAGAACCACACAGTCGAGCCTCATCCACTTCGTGGATGCGCCACTGAGGGTATTGCTCAAATCTTCTGGCCAACACCGCAGGTGTCTGTATATCTCGGGCCTGGTTGACGCCAGGATATATTATGATAGTAAGCGTAAGAGTACAACCCTGTCACGCAGTCTCAATCCTAGATGGAACTCCATAGCATAATGATTATCATCATCATCGACATCATCATCATCGCATTGTAAAATAAAAAAAGCCCCAGCTTCTGTGGCCATTAAGGTGGTGCAGAACATGGGGCGAAAAAAATAGTGAGCACAAAGGTAACCTCCCTGAGTGCAATGAACCTAAAAAAAATCAGATGTTGCGTACGTTTTGAAATGGTAGCAGCCATGAATTCCTCTGTGCAAATGGTTGGGCTTTAAACAATAACAATAAGAATAAAATCAATTAATAATAAACGCGTTGGACTTTCAGTAGAAGGGTCCGGTCCTGGTGGGTAAAGAGTGGGGAATTTTCTGATTCCCCCAGATCAACATGTGCCAGACCTGCCAGTGCCTAAACCCTCTTTTGTGTGTACACGCATAGAGAATATCGAATTTCCTCGTTAAGGATCCTGTAAACCATATCAGTGGCTGGGTCATGGAGACATAGAAGACACGCGCATCACACCCACCAAAGATACGGACTGTGCAACAACGAATGTGGTCAGCTCGCTTACAGGCCGGAGTTCACCTTGCTCCATTAAAAAGTTTGTTTTTCTTTCAAATGTGCAAAGAGTGCAAGTTAATTTTGAGAATAGGGCTATACAAGAATGATTTGTCATTCATAATAACATCACTGCATTGTGATTATTTATATATGTGCCCACGCAATCAAGACAGAGAGTATACGTGTGTCATAATCCTATTGTGTGAGATAGCGTGACAATAATCATACGTCTTTCTGTTTATGTAAGGATGTGTGACCTTCACGTTTCAACCATAACCCACATACACACACGCGCGTAGGCGCACGCACGTACACACACACACGCAACACACACACACACACACACACACACACACACACACACACACACACACACACACACGTACACACAGAACACACAAACATAGGGACTTAGCGACAAACAGACAGACAGACAGACAGACAAAGAAGTGGACGTATAGATGGAAAGAAACAGAGATGGGGGGTAGTGTAAGAAGAGAAGTCAAACAGAGACATTAAGCACAAGGGAAGGAAATGAGCTGGGAGAATCTTCAGTTAATTCTTCTGCTGGTGACTGACGTTTATCACCACGAGCATTTCTGGTAAACTGGTCACACACACGCACACACCACACACACACACACTACACACACACACGCGCGCGCGCGCGCGCACACACACAGACATACACACACACAATCAAACACACACCGCACACTACATACACAAACAACACACACACACGCACACACACACACATCATACATACATACACAAACACACACACGCATACGCACACACACACACACACACTACACACATACACATCACACACACACACACACACATATACACACACATACACACACACACACGCACACACACACACACACACCACAACACACAAACCCCCCATACACATACACATACAAACACATACGCATAGACGCACACACATGCACACACAGATTCACATCATTCTCGGACAATATGGAATAATACACTCTGTCTGTCTGTCTTCTGTCTGTCTGTCTGTCTATGCTCTCTGTGTGTGTGTGTGTGTTCTCTCTCTCTCTCTCTCTCTCTCTCTCTCACACACACACACAGAGTTGTTAGGGACAAACAGAGAGACAAACAAACAATCAGACAGACAGATGAAGAGAAACAAAGGTGGGGGTAGTGTAATAGAAGAAGTCAAAGACAGACATAAAGCCTTAGGCAGGAAATGGAGCAGGAAGACTCATCAGCTTCTTGTCTGACAAATCTTCTTCAGGTGACTGACATTTATCACCACACGTATTTCTGGTAGACTGGTACACACACACACACACACACACACACACACACACACACACACACACACACACACACACACACACTACACACAAAACACACACACACACACACACACACACTCACACACACACACACACACACTCACACACACACACATTCACACACACACACACACACACACTTACACACACACACCACACACACACTAACACACACACACACACACTCACACACACACACACACACACTCACACACACCACACACACACACACACACACACTCACTCACCACACACACACACACCACACACACACACACACACACACACTCACACACACACACTCACACACACACCCCACACACTCACAACCACACACCACACACACATATACACACACATACACACATACGCGCGCACACACACACACATTCATCACACACACACCACAGACACATACATGTATGCGCACACACACACACACACACACACACCACACATTGTACACACGACACACACACACACACATCACCACACACACGCACAACAAGCACGCAAACACACACACACCACACACCACACACACACAACCACACACATCCCCTCTACATCCTCCACTCATCTCTCTCTCTCACTCTCTCTCTTCTCTTTCTCTCTTTCTCTCTCTCTCTGGGAGACAGATAGACAGACACCACACACACACACACACTCTCTCTTTCTCTCTCTCTCTCTCTCTCTCTCTCTCACACACACACACACTCTCTCTCTCTCTCTCTTTCACACACACACACACACACACACAAACACACACGCGCGCACGCACGCAAACACACATACACACACAAACACACACACACTCACTCACATACACACATACACTCTCTCTCAGTCTGTCTCCTTCTCTTTCTTTCTCTCTCCCTCAGAGACAGAAGACAGACATACACACAACACCTCTCTCTCTCTCTCTTTCTCTCTCTCTCTCACTTCCTCTCTCTCTCTTTTTTCTCTCTCACACACACACATAACACAACACACACACACGCACCACACACACACACACACATACACACACACATGTCTTTGAAGAAGACTAGTAACATTTATGGACACTTTATGAGGCAAGAGAAATTTGACACCTAGTCACAACAGGAAAACTGGAGGAAAAAGAACACCGGTAGACCCAGGAGAGTAACATGTTTAGACAGTTTTGCAGTAATGGGTGTGGGACAAAAAGGAAAAGACATATTTTTGCAACGATAAAAGAGATTTGTAATGTGGGCCATGATCGCCAAGGCCATACGGCAAGATACACGACGATGATGATGGTGATGTGCCTTAGTCTGTGATGACTTTGGATGTCTGGAAGATGTTATGAAGAACCATAATACAGAAAGAGATTAGCCAGCTACTTTGTGTAATGGGGAATGAACTTTCTTGATAAATGTGAGCTGCCTTTAATTTTGAAGGATTCTTGGTGAACTGTGATTTGGTTTGAAGTCAGAGAGTGATATCTTCAGATGCAGACAATGTTTTGCCTTCTGCTTTTTGTGTCCTGTTAGCACTGATCTGTGATGTCTGACCCATTTCTTACTCACTCTTGATTTAAAGACGTAAAGATGAATAAAGCTTCGTATTAGATAGCAGTCTGTAGTCATCATCATCATCATCATCATCATCATCATTGTAATGGTCATCAGCAGGTGCCTGCGCATGCGTTGGTGATCAGGACTTCAATTGTCTTATCCTTGTGTCCCAAGCAGTCCTCCACTCCACGTGTTCAGCACTCCGCAAGTCGTCTGTGTACAGATTAAAAACAGATTTAGAGTCACAGCAGGTATTACATTGTAATTGTGAGCAGAAGAGATTGAGATATCTGAAGCAGGATGTTGAGTTGTTTTTTTTATATTTTGTTTATTTGTATGTATGAGAGAGAGGAGAGAGAGGGAGGTGAGGAGAGAGAGAGAGAGAGGTGGAGAGAGAGAGAGAGGTGAGAGAGAGAGAGAGGTAGAGAAAGAGAGAGAGAAGACAGAAGACAGACGGACAAAGAAAAAAAGTGAGAGAGGAGAGAGTGCACGGTGTGTAGTGTGTGTGCGCGGAGAGAGAGAGAGGAGAGAGAGAGAAAGAGAGAGAGAGAGAGACAGAGACAGAGGCAACAGACAGACAGACACAGGCAGACAATGAGAGAGGGAGAGATACACGCGCGTGTAGTGGTGTGTGGTGCGCGAGAGAGAGAGGGAGAGAGAGAGAGACAGACAGACAGACAGACAGAC
>CM060308.1:69370510-69375510 GCA_030674185.1 Monoplex corrugatus
CAGACAGAAATGAGCAACAGGGCTATTGACAGACAGAAATGAGCAACAGGGCGATTGACAGACAGAAATGAGCAACAGGGCGATTGATAGACAGACAAAAAGCTTACGGCTTGATGATTAGTGATCATATTGAAACATCTTTTTTTGATATGTGCTGTAGTCAAGTGGGTAAGACGTCAGGTCTCTGATGGGAATGTCTGGGTTCGATCCTGAATGCAGTTGGATAAAACGGTAGAAATGTTTCTAATCTTCCGTGTTAACATGCGTGAAGAATCCTTAGTGTTAACTCCTCCCCTTTCCTTCTTTCGCGTGTACGCAAGCAGAACATCAAATATAATACTAATAATTACAGTATTTACACGGCGCCAAATCTTGACAATTCAAATCAGAGTGTACCAGGCATACGCATACAATCGATAAAGACCACCTTACAATATTCAATACACAGGCTTAGGGAAAGAAGTAGTTGTAGAATTCATTGTTGGGAAAAGAGGTGGGTTTTTTTTAAATCGGACTTAAAAGCAGAAAGGGTAGGTGTTAGGTGAAGGCAGAATGGAAGTCTATTTCTGGCTGATGGTCCTGAGACAGCAAAAGAACGCTGGCCAACACTTGATAGTTTAAATCTAGATACCTGAAAGAAAGAGTGTCTGAAGCTGAGCGCATGGTGCGAGTTTGCGTATAAATGTTGATGTTGTGGCAAAGATATGATGGACCAGACTGGTGAACAGATTTGTAACACAAGATACCCAGCTTATATTCAGTTCTTTTTAAGACTGGCAACCAGTGAAGAGAGCGAAGGAGAAGACAGATATGATCAACCTTTCTTTTTTCCTTTTTGAGGACAAGACGAGCAGCTATGTTTTGTATGCGTTGTAGACAGAGGAGAGAAGAAGCTGGTAGTCCAGTAAAGAGAGCACTACAGTGATCAGGACGAGACAAAATGAGAAATGTCACAAACTTAGATGCTGCCTCAGTTGAAAGATATCTTCGAATGTAACTATTGCGCTTAATCTGATAGTAGCATAGTCGACAGGTCTGGGTCAGAAACTTCTGCATAGAAAGAGTGTAGCGTGTTAAAGATCCTGTAGTTCATGTCAGTGTCTGATGGCTTAAGAATACATGAGAACATACATATACAGCATGCATGTCCATGGGAAACGGAAAATGTTGATTGTACAGCAAAATGCCGCCTGCACGATGCGGGGCAAAACGATGTGCACACGCGCATCCGAAGAAAAATCAGAACACTGAAACAAAAAAAGGGAAAAATTCTCCTGGTATTGGTTTTCATGTGTATGCAACAACTAGTCATTTCAATTAAAAGTGCTGAAACCAAAGCTTGCCTGATATTATTGGGCTTGATGTGAATCTGTGCCGTCGCCTTGGCTTTAAACATTAACAACAACAACAATAATAATAATAATAATAACAATAACAACAACAACAACAAGAAAAAAATAATTCTGTAATTACAAATTGTTAGGGTTGAATAAGATAGCCTCAGTCTCTCTTGTTTGAAAATATTGATGTGGTTGATAAAGATTGAAAAAAAACAAAAAACTGAATTAAAATTTAGGCTTATTTGTCCATAGTACCATTGTAGATAGAATCTGTCTCTGACTCTGTCTTTGACTGTCTGTCTCTTTGTCTATCTGTCTTTATGTCTTTCTCTTCTCTCTCGTTCTCTGTCTGTCTGTCTGTCCATTTGTCTGTCTGTCTGTCTGTCTGTCTGTCTCTGTCTGTCTCTCTCTCTCTGTCTCACTCTGTCTCTCTCTGTCTCTCTGTTTCTGTCTCTGTCTGTCTGTCTGTCTCTCTCTCTCTCTCTCTTTCTCCCTTTCTCTCTGTCTGTCTGTCCCTCTCTCTCTTTCTCTGTCTGTCTGTCCCTCTCTCTCTTTCTCTGTCTGTGTGCACTCTCTCTCTACTCGCTCTTTCTCCAGTCTCTCTGTCTCTCTCCACTCTGTCTCTCTGTTTCTGTTTCTGTCTGTCTCTGTCTGTCTGCCTGTCTCTTTCTTTCTCTCTGCCTGTCTCTTTCAGTCTCTCTGTCACCTTCTCCTTTATTTTCTCTCTCTCTTTCTCGTTCTCTCTCAGTCTCTCTATGTTTCTGTTTCTCCGTCTTTCTGTCTCCCAAAAGTGTACACACATGCGCGCGCGCAACACACACACACACACACACACACACACACACACACACACACACACACACACACACACACACACACACACACACACACACACACACAATACGCTCTATTGCATCAGTTAATCGCCACTCAATCTCACTCCTCGAAACAGCCCTGATTTTCCTGTTTCCTGTTTAGTTTTTTACTTTTTCTGATGACGATGAAACAAGAATCATAACAATTATTGCAAAATGTCATGACCCTCCGTAAAAGTCATATGCACAGAGAGAGAAAGACAAACATGAAGAGAGAGAGAGAGAGTGGGGGGGGTAGATCGGGGAGGGGGGAGAACAACATTTAGAGACAAGATAAATATACAGAGAGAGACAGAGACAGACAGACACAGAGAAAGAGACAGGGACAGAGAGAGAAAGAGACAAAGAGAGAGAAAGAGACAGACAGACAGAGAGGGAAGGAGATGGGAAGAGAGAGAAAGAGACAGACAGAGACAGATAGAAAGACAAAGGGAGACGGACAGAGCGAGAGAGAGAGAGAAAGAGAAAGAGAGAGAGAGCTAATTGAAATCAACACAAATGTAAATTTTCAAACTTTCTACGCAAATAGGACAATTGTTCAGACTGATCTGTGGCTTGCGTTTGCCTATGTATGTATGTATGTATGTATGTATGTATGTATGTATGTATGTATGTATGTATGTATGTATGTATACATGTGTTTATTTATTTGTTTATTCATTTTTGTTATGCAGGAATGATTTTGATTGTCCTGTTGCTAACTTGATGCTTTTGTGCATTGTGACAAGGTAGGATTGAGATGTAGATATTTTCATTGTGCGTACGTCTTGTGAATATATTAGAAATAGAAAGCAAAAGTAAGGGGTTGGAACTAAACAGCAGGAAGACTGAAGTCATGGTGAACAGTAAAAAACATGAAATCCCCTCATGCAAAATAACAGCAAATGGCATAACCTTGACACAGGTTAATAAGTTCAAATACCTGGGAACTGTCATTTCATCAGACGGCAGATGCACATCGGAAATAGCTGGCAGAATCGGCCAAGCCAAAACAGCATTCAAGAAGATGACAAGCATTCTTACCAACAAATGCCTATCAATTAACATCAGAAAGAGAGTCCTTGAATGTTATATAGAACCAATACTGTTGTACGGATGCGAGGCGTGGACAGTAAGCAAGCAAAGCCAGAGCAGGATCGAGGCAGCCGAGTTGTGGTTTCTCAGAAGAATGTTGAGAGTTCCGTGGACAGCAAAGAAAACAAACGAGACAGTCTTGATGGAGGCAGACACAAGTAGATCACTCATAAGGAAGATTAGGAAAAGACAAGCAATATTTATAGGCCATTTTATGAGGAAGGGGGATTTGGAGCACCTGGTCACAACGGGAAAGCTGGAGGAAAAGAGAGCACCAGGTAGACCCAGGGAGAGAATGCTGGACGGACTTGCAGTGTGGCTGGGGATGAGGAAGGTGGGGGAGATGCTGGGGGCAACGAGAGATAGAGATGATTGGAAGTCCATGGTTGCCAACGCCATGCGGCAGGGCACCTGATGATGATGATGATATGTACTTTTTTGAGATCATGAGAAGTATATTTTGAAGAAAAGCCCTTCAGCTATACGATTGATGAATATGATGAGTTAATTCGTTGTCTTTATTTCTTTTAAACGAAAGAGGGAACTTTTCTATACTTATCTGTCGTGAGAGTCCCTTGTGTGACTAGAGTCGTGACAGCCAGTTTACCAGAAATGTCTGCCATCTAGAGAAGATTTACCAGAGAGGAAGACGACGTTTCTCTCAGTCTCCGTTTTTCCCCTGGGGGATTTATCATCTCTTTCCTTGTGAGAGACAGAGAGAGAGAGAGAGAGAGGAGGGAGAGACAGACAGACAGACACAGACAGACAGACAGACAAAGATAGAGACAGTGAGAGAGGGAGAGTGCACGCGTGTGTGTGTGTGTGTGCGCGCGTGCGAGAGAGAGAGAGATAGAGAGAGAAAGACAGACAGACAGACAGACAGAGAGAGGCAGCAGACAGACAGATACAGGCAGACACTGAGAGAGGGAGAGTACACGCGCGTGTGAGTATGTGCGAGAGAGAGAGAGAGGGGGGGGGAGAGACGGACAGGCAGACAGACAGACAGACAGACATACAGACATAGACAGAAAGGGAGAGTGCACGCGTGTGTGCCAGAACGAGACAGAGCATCACGCAGACAGACCGACGGACTGATACTCGGATAAACAGACATACATACAGACAGAATCGATTACCACACTCACACACAAAAATTGATGACAACGTTTATGTGCAGGGACTGTGGCCCCCACACGAAAATTGAGTTTGCATGCATGAGAGGTCGCTTGTCAGTGATTATGAGGCCTCGCTCTGCCGCTCTCACGTGATAAAAGGAGGGATGACAAAATGAGCAACAGGGCGATTGACAGACAGAAATGAGCAACAGGACTATTGACAGACAGACAGACAGAAAGCTTACGGCTTGATGATTAGTGATCATATTGAAACATCTTTTTTTGATATGTGCTGTAGTCAAGTGGGTAAGACGTCACGTCTCTGATGGGAATGTCTGGGTTCGATCCTGTATGGATACCTCCGTGCAGTTGGATAAAACGGTAGAAATGTTTCTAATCTTCCGTGTTAACATGCGTGAAGACTCCTTAGTGTTAACCCCTCCCCTTTCCTTCTTTCGCGTGTACGCAAGCAGAACATCAAATATAATACTAATAATTACAGTATTTACACGGCGCCAAATCTTGACAATTCAAATCAGAGTGTACCAGGCATACGCATACAATCGACAAAGACCACCTTACAATATTCAATACAC
>CM060308.1:69380510-69388010 GCA_030674185.1 Monoplex corrugatus
GATGAGGGGGGTGAAGGAGGAGAAAAAGGAAAGGGAGGAGAGTGAGTGAGAGAGAGAAGGGGAGGGAGAGATAGAGATAGAGAGAGAGAGATAGTGAGTGAATGAGAGAGAGAGAGAGAGAGAGAGAGAGAGAGAGAGAGAGAGAGAGAGAGAAATACAATGACATGAAAGGAATCGTTATTTTCCAACAGTATAGATCTTGGCACACAGACCAACTTACATATATCCAAGGGAAAGGGAGAGAGAGAAGGTTACAGAAGCAGAGAAAGAGAGACACGCACGAAAGAGGAGAAAATGACATTGATGATGATGATGATGCTTTCTTTTTCTTCCCCCCCCCCCCCCCAAGGGGGAGAAAGCTATTAGCTAAAAGCCCTGGCTTACAGCATTGCTGTTGCTTGCCATGATGCATCAAATTCATCAGGGTTGACAACAGCGGTCATCATATGGTCATTCTGTCATCCACACGTCCTTGACTTGTCAGAGTGTAACAGGGAGCATGCCATGGATAATTGCAAACGAACGCTCGTGCCCGCTCTCTATCTCTTTGTCTCTCTCTGTCTCTCTCTGTCTCTCTCTGTCTCTCTCTCTCTCTCTCTCTCTCTCTGTCTGTCTGTCTGTTTGTCTCTCTGTCTGTCTGTCTGTCTGTCTCTCTCTTTTTCTCTGTCTGTCTGTCTGTCTCTTTTTGTCTCTCTCTATGTCTCTGTCTGTCTTCTCTTCTCTGTCTCTTTCTGTCTTCTCTTTCTCTGTCTCTTTCTGTCTCTCTCTCACTCTCTCTCTCTCTATTTCTCTCTCTCTCTTGATCTCACTTTCTGTCTCTCTCTAGCTGTATATCTCTCTCTCTCTCTCTCTCTCTTCTCTCTCTCTTTGTCTCTCTCTGTCTCTGTCTCTCTCTGTCTCTCTCTGTCTCTCTCTCTCTCACACTCACACACACAAACAGAGAGAGAGAGACAGAGAGAAAGAGAGAGAGAGAGAAATACAATGACATGAAAGGAATCGTTATTTTCCAACAGTATAGATCTTGGCACACAGACCAACTTACATATCTAAGGGAAAGGGAGAGAGAGAAGGTTACAGAAGCAGAGAAAGAGAGACACGCACGAAAGAGGAGAAAATGACATTGATGATGATGATGCTTTCTTTATCCCTCCCCCCCCCTCCCCCCCGCTTGGAGAAAGCCTATTAGCTAAAAGCCCTGGCTTACAGCCTTGCTGTTGCTTGCCACGATGCATCAACATCATCAAGGTTGACAACAGCGGTCATCATATGGTCATTCTGTCATCCACACGTCCTTGACTTGTCAGAGTGTAACAGGGAGCATGCCATGGATAATTGCAAACGAACGCTCGTGCCCGCTCTCTATCTCTTTGTCTCTCTCTGTCTCTCTCTGTCTCTCTCTCTCTCTCTCTCTCTCTCTCTCTGTCTCTCTCTCTCTGTCTGTCTGTCTGTCTGTCTGTCTCTCTGTCTGTCTCTCTCTCTCTCTCTTTCTCTGTCTGTCTGTCTCTCTTTGTCTCTCTCTATGTCTCTGTCTGTCTTCTCTTTCTCTGTCTCTTTCTGTCTCTCTCTCACTCTCTCTCTCTCTCTATTTCTCTCTCTCTCTCTTGATCTCACTCTCTGTCTCTCTCTAGCTGTATCTCTCTCTCTCTCTCTTCTCTCTCTCTTTGTCTGTCTCTGTCTCTGTCTCTCTCTGTCTCTCTCTGTCTCTCTCTCTCTCACACTCACACACACAAACACAGAGAGAGAGAGACAGAGAGAAAGAGAGAGAAAGAAAGAGAGAGAAACAGAGAGAGAGAGAAATACAATGACATGAAAGGAATCGTTATTTTCCAATAGTATAGATCTTGGCACACAGACCAACTTACATATCTAAGGGAAAGGGAGAGAGAGAAGGTTACAGAAGCAGAGAAAGAGAGACACGCACGAAAGAGGAGAAAATGACATTGATGATGATGATGCTTTCTTTTTCTCCCCCCCCCCCCCCACCAGGGGAGAAAGCTATTAGCTAAAAGCCCTGGCTTACAGCCTTGCTGTTGCTTGCCACGATGCATCAACATCATCAGGGTTGACAACAGCGGTCATCATATGGTCATTCTGTCATCCACACGTCCTTGACTTGTCAGAGTGTAACAGGGAGCATGCCATGGATAATTGCAAACGAACGCTCGTGCCCGCTCTCTATCTCTTTGTCTCTCTCTGTCTCTCTGTCTCTCTGTCTCTCTCTCTCTCTCTCTCTCTCTCTGTCTCTGTCTGTCTGTCTGTCTCTCTGTCTGTCTGTCTCTCTCTCTCTCTCTCTCTTTCTCTGTCTGTCTGTCTCTCTTTGTCTCTCTCTATGTCTCTGTCTGTCTTCTCTTTCATGCTGAGAGTTTTCTTGTTTCAGCCATATAGGCGTTACTTAATTTTATGACCATTGTTTTGTGAAATTATAATAGGCACAATCTTATTATAATTTACACATATATCACGCCTAAACGAATATTATCCATCAAGGAATTTCACTTACTTTTTGTTAGGCCTGATCGGTTCAGCGAACCCTCGTCAGACTGGTGGGCAGAGGCTTGTTGTAGAACTATTCAGCTGTGAGAACACTTCTCACTATCCGTGTGTGACCCCATTCTGATTTTCTGTTCATCAGTAGGTTGCTTGGGGCGTTGTGTATTTGGACTGCTTCACTGATTTGTCGGTCCAATGCACTTTTATGTTTGCCTGTCACTGTCATCACAAACTCGGGTGTGTTTTCTTCATGTTTGTGTGTAGTATTAACATGTCTATAGAGGACTGAGTCATTATCTTTGTTCTTATAGGCTGCCATGTGTTCTAACCCCCTACTGTAGCCATTACGGGCGGTCTCTCCATAGTAAACAGATTTACGTTTATCACACACTATTTGATATGTGATATTGTTTGCCCTGCATCCCCCCTTCTCACTCCCTGCACATACCATACAATTTTGTTGGTCATTACATTTTCTGTTGGGAAACGCTGGAGGATGTTTTAGATTGACTTCCCTGATGTCTCTACTACTCTTATCTTTATGTTAGTTTTCTTGATTTCACATTCAAAGTCTTTCTTCAGTTTGGATTTTAGTGTTGGAGGGACAAAGACTACGCTCTCATATCCTCCTTTCTTATACCATTCCTGTTTATTCTTTCTCTTTTCCTCTCTCCTCTCTGCTCTCTTCCAACCTTTTGGCCTGTACATCGGCTGTTCCCCTTCTTCATCTTTGTTTCTGATCTTTTCATAAGCTGCCAGGGCAGATTTGACTACTTGGGTCTTAAACTTCTTGCTGTAGCCGCAGTACTTCATGCGCATCATAAATTTGTTAATGTGCCTGACTGTCATTTCCCACGGGAGCCTAGGACTACATCTAAGTAGTATGCGCACTACTTCTTGGGTTAATACAGTCCTTTTGATACTTCTGGGCATGGCTGATTTGGCATGTATGACAGATTTGGTAGATACTTCCTTTGCGTAGTAAATGTGAAATCAAGAAAACTAACATAAAGATAAGAGTAGTAGAGACATCAGGGAAGTCAATCAAAAACATCCTCCAGCGATCCCACCCGTTTCCCAACAGAAAATGTAATGACCAACAAAATTGTATGGTATGTGCAGGGAGTGAGAAGGGGGGATGCAGGGCAAACAATATCACATATCAAATAGTGTGTGATAAACGTAAATCTGTTTACTATGGAGAGACCACCCGTAATGGCTACAGTAGGGGGTTAGAAACAATGGCAGCCTATAAGAACAAAGATAATGACTCAGTCCTCTATAGACATGTTAATACTACACAACATGAAGAAAACACACCCGAGTTTGTGATGACAGTGACAGGCAAACATAAAAGTGCATTGGACCGACAAATCAGTGAAGCAGTCCAAATACACAACGCCCCAAGCAACCTACTGATGAACAAAAAATCAGAATGGGGTCACACACGGATAGTGAGAAGTTGTCTCACAGCTGAATAGTTCTACAACAAGCCTCTGCCCACCAGTCTGACGAGGGTTCGCTGAACCGATCAGGCCTAACAAAAAGTAAGTGAAATTCCTTGATGGATAATATTCGTTTAGGCGTGATATATGTGTAAATTATAATAAGATTGTGCCTATTATAATTTCACAAAACAATGGTCATAAAATGTCTTCTCTTTCTCTGTCTCTTTCTGTCTCTCTCTCTCACTCTCTCTCTCTATTTCTCTCTCTCTCTTGATCTCACTCTCTGTCTCTCTCTAGCTGAATCTCTCTCTCTCTCTCTCTTCTCTCTCTCTTTTCTTCTCTGTCTTTCTCTCTTCTCTCCCTCTGTCTCTCTCTCTCTCACACTCACACACACAAACACAGAGAGAGAGAGAAGAGAAGAGAGAAAGAGAGAGAGAGAGAAAGAGAAAGAGAGAAAAAACAGAGAGACACAGAGATACAATAACATGAAAGGAATCCTTTTTTTCCAACAGTATAGATCTTGGCACACAGACCAACTTACATATCTGAGGGAAAGGGAGAGAGAGAAGGTTACAGAAGCAGAGAAAGAGAGACACGCAGAAAGAGGAGAAAGTGACATTGATGATGATGATGCTTTCTTTATCCCTCCCCCCCCCCCCCCCCCCCCCCCCCCCGCGCTTGGAGAAAGCCTATTAGCTAAAAGCCCTGGCTTACAGCCTTGCTGTTGCTTGCCACGATTGCAGCGGTCATCGCACTGCACCCACCCCACCACACACACACACACACACACAACAGACACACACACAGACACACACACACGCACGCACGCACGCACGCACGCACGCACACCGAGAGACAGACAGACAGACAGACGGACAGACAGACAGACAGGCAGACAGACAGAGGCAAATATCTTCTTCTATCGTTTGCCGTTTACACGCTCAGCTGCCAAGGAATGGGCCATTTTTTTCTCCTGGTCCTGACGGTTGCCATCGAGAACTGGAGGGACAGGTTGGGGCAACAGGCGGGCACCATTCTCATCTGATTTAGATGACCGTCTACATTTTTGCCTTGTATTTCATGGTGGTGTGATCGGTTAGAAGGCGTCTGCAGGGCTGGTGACTCTGTCTTAGTCTGATTTAGATGACTGCTATGTTTGTCTTCTATTTTAGTGGCAGTATGGTCGGTTGGACGGCGTCTACAGGCTGATGACTCTGTCTGAACCCCTCTTTTTTCCTTTGTTTGTTTGCTTGTTGTTTGGTTGTCTTGTAGGGGTTACCTGACCCTAGCTCGTAGCCAAAAGACCTTCCCTGTGAGCCAGAGTGCTAGGGTTTAAGGTGGTCCTTAATATCCGTCTTTGACTCCGTTATAGTTCATGTGGAGTATTCAGGCCTATAAGGGGAGGTTCTTGTTAAGAGAGCCACCTCTGGCCTGTCCTGATAGAAACGATAACCCATGGTGTGGAACTACTTGTTCGCCCGTCCAGGTAAGCCTGGCTTATTTCTCAGCTTACTGCTATTATCTGAAGGTCATCTGCTATCTGCCATCAGCCACCTACCACCTACGACCCATTGGGTTAGGGATGGTCATCCTTGCCACCAAACTGGAGGTAGCCTTTCCTTGACAGGCACAGATACATACACACTCGCATAGACATAGACACAACACACAACACACACACACACACACACACACACACACACACACACACACACACACAGACACTCACACAAACACACACACACACACACACAAACAAACAAACAAACAAATACACACACACTTACATACACATATACACATACACGCACAGACGCACGCACACAAAAACGAGAACGAGAGAGGGAGAGACAGAGAGAGACAGACAGACAGACAGAGAAGAGAGAGGAAGAGAGGGACAGAGAGTGAGAGAGAAAAGAGAGAAAGAGAGTGAATGAGAGAGAGAGAAGAAAGAAAGAAGAAAGAAAGAGAAGCGTGCAAAATATATTATGGCTTCATAAATCCCTTGACAGAGAAGGGGGCAAAATGGTGTTGAGTGATTTCCACACATGATTTACACAGCGTGATGTATTGAAAATCAATGTCGAAATTACGCGAAAACACACACACACGCGCGCGAACCCACACATAGCACCCCCACCTAATCTCCCCCCATACACAGCTTGCTCATTAAATCAGTGAGGGAGAGAGAAAACGATATCGACAATGGTCCTTTTCTTTATCGCAGCTGTGAAAGTTAATGGCTAAAAGGCTCCTTTTCCCTAGTTACCTCTGGAAATCTAAAGATCCCTTTACCCCACTGAGGAGAAGACGTGACAACCCATGTCCGTTATAAAGACACCCTGTCTCTCGCCATATAAAAAGAATTAAGAAAAAAAGAGTGGTAATAACACTGACACTGATGCTTTATTTTTTACGATAGAAGTTCTCTGCTAAAAGCTTGCCATCGCTAATCTATACATCTGCCTAGAACAAAAAACAAAAAACAAAAAAAAAGAAATGCATCAAGAAATCAATAATGTATGATACATAAATTACATGAGAAATTTGTAAGAACTGTTGCTGTTGTGTGAGGAGGAGAGGAAGACAGACAGACAGATACAGAGACAAAGACAGAGACAGACAGACAGACAGACAGAAACAACAGATAGACAAACAGGATGACAGAGAACGGAGGGGTAGAGGCAGACAGATGGACACAGACAGACTGACAAACAGGCAGAAACAGATTTCATTTCCGCAATCTGTGGCCTGTGCTGACATGGTGGACATCACTGGCATGCCAGCAAACCAAGATATAGCCTCAGAAAGGACATGGCGACAAGTTGAGGTATCAACTTCCGAGCGCTGTACACAGCAATTTAAAATGACCTGATCCGATGCGCCACGTTTTGACCCAATCACATTTCGCCCAATCTTTTGTTCTTGTGCGTAATTGCGAGCGTTGCCTTCCCGGCGCTCTAAAAATTCCCATATGTCACTTTCAGCCAATCGCTCACTCACACTTCATCCAACTTGTGTTTCCATTCAGCCACCACAATCGCGAAGCATAAGAGAAGAAATTAACAAAATTTGGACTAAGTTACTTGCTTGAGTGAGTAATTTGAGCACAGTTATCAGACTAGCATACCAAAAACAAAGCAGTCATGACTGAATATACCCAAGGACTGATAAAAAAAAAAGTCCAGATGTTAGCGTTACAGAGTGTCAAAAATGAAGCGTGGATTTTGTTGTTATTGTTGTTGTTGTTGTTGATATATTTGATGCTCGTTTCCCGTTTGTTTGTGCTTATACAACCAACGTAAGCGTTTTCATCCAGATTGCCTTGCTCTTGATCTTACATGATTTGGAGTGAAACGTGATGGATGTGTGGAAATTAAAATGCACTGGATGAAACGTGATTAGACGAAACGTGAATGGATGAAACGTGATTGCGTGACACGTGATTAGATGAAACTTGATTGCATGAAACGTGATCAAATGAAATGTGATTGGATGAAACGTGATTGCATGAAAAGTAATTGCGTGAAACATGATGCACTGACCCAATCAGACTTCACAA
>CM060308.1:69393010-69398010 GCA_030674185.1 Monoplex corrugatus
CTGGCACCACATCGAAATGACGCAAATCGCGCCCATCCAAATTTTATTCGCTCAGTCCAGGAGATTCACTCAGGGTCTTGTCCCCCCCCCCCCCCCTCCTTCACAAAATTTTTCTTTTTTTTTATATTTTATTTTCAGCGCTGTCTGCATCAGCAGTCTGTGTTTCTGTCGTCACAAACCATTATTTGCTCAGTCCAGGAGATTCATTCAGGTTCTTGTTTTTTCCCCCTCCCTCACAACTTTTTTTCTTTTATTTTCAGCATTGTCTGTATAAAATATTTTTGTTTGTGTCGTTACAAACCAGACAGTCAATTCTAATAAAAATTTAAAATGTTTTGGTCAGCTTTTCCTTCTGTTTTGTTGTTGTTGTTGTTGTCAGTTCGTGTTACTGTTGTTGTTGTTGTTGTTGTTGTTGTCATGTCCTTACCTTTGCAAGGGACACAACCCAGCTTTCCCTCCCTTGGAGCTAAGGACATGTACTTGCATTTACCCTCCCTGAAAATTCAACCACTGGCAATCATTTATTTGTTTCTTTATTTCTTTATTTATTTGTTTGTTTATTTATTTATCTATTTATTTATTATTTATTTATTTATTTGTTGGTGTTTGTTTGTATGCTTACTTTGCTTGTTTGTTTGCTTGCTTGTTTGTTGTGTAGTTTCTAAATCCATCAAAACGAAACGACACTGACCCAAGACTGTTACCAGCATCAATCAATACCGACGCAAATCGTGGTTTAGGTCCATCTAACGACTTGCTTTTTCGATAAAGGCTGTGTTCTGTAGGCGAAATGCGTGGCCTGGATCTCATGAACGCAAATAGGCACTCACTTTAATAGGGAAAAAAGGTGAAATACTTGTTTGCCGTTTAGTTTGTGTGGATTCCTGCATCAGGGTTTTGTGTTGTAGAAGAAGTGGCTGTGAAGCTGTAAACGTTACAGGCGATTGTAGGTTATTTTGTTTTCAGCTTCCTTTTTTCGTAAAAAAAAAAGAGAGATTGGTTTATATCGGCCATGCTGAAAGAGAGACGTGTGTGTGTGTGTGTGTGTGTGTGTGTGTGTGTGTGTGTGTGTGTGTGTGTGTGTGTGTGTGTGTGTGTTGTGAAATGTTTTAGGGTTTGTAACTGGTTTTTTTTTAATCTCTCTTTTCTCAGAAAAAAGGAGATTATTTCATATCGAAGATGGAAAAGATTGTGTGTGTGTGTGTGTGTGTGTGTGTGTGTGTGTGTGTGTGTGTGTGTGTGTGTGTGTGTGTGTGTGTGTGTGTGTGTTTGTGTGTGTGTGTGTGTGTGCGTAGAAAAAGTGGCTGTGAAGCTATAAACGTTACAGGCGATTGTAGTTTAGTTTGTTTTCAACTTCCTTTTTCGTAAAAAAGATTGGTTTATGTCGACCATGCTGAAAGAGAGAGGGTGTGTGTGTGTGTGTGTGTGTGTGTGTGTGTGTGTGTGTGTGTGTTTGTGTGTGTGTGTGTGTGTGTGTGTGTGTGTGTGTGTGTGAAATGTTTTAAGGTTTGTAACTGTTTTTTTTTAATCTCTCTTTTCTCAGAAAAAAGGAGATTATTCATATCGAAGATGGAAAAGATTGTGTGTGTGTGTGTGTGTGTGTGTGTGTGTGTGTGTGTGTGTGTGTGTGTGTGTGTGTGTGTGTGTGTGTGTGTGGTGTGTGTGTGTGGTGGTGTGTGTTGTGTGTGTGTGTGTGCGTAGAAAAAGTGGCTGTGAAGCTATAAACGTTACAGGCGATTGTAGTTTAGTTTGTTTTCAACTTCCTTTTTCGTAAAAAAAAAAGAGATTGGTTTATGTCGACCATGCTGAAAGAGAGAGGGTGTGTGTGTGTGTGTGTGTGTGTGTGTGTGTGTGTGTGTGTGTGTGTGTGTGTGTGTGTGTGTGTGTGTACGTGTGTGTGTGTGTGTGTGTGTGTGTGTGTGTGAGTGTGTGTGTGTGTGTGTGTGTGTATGTGCGTGTGTATATGTATAATTATTATACGAGTCTGTGTGTGCATGTGCGTGCACGTGTACGTGTGCGTGTGCGTGCGCGCGCGTGCATGCGTGTGTGTGTTTGTGTTTGTTACAAAAATGTATCAGCAACATTTCCTCCGTTGTTTTAGAAGGATCTTTACCAACAATTTGTAAAAGATTGAAGAATGACGAATGTGTAAATTTGCAAGTCATGGCGACAAGATCAAATTCACACAGAAAACAAGACTAAAATCAGCATTACCAAAGTAATAAGAGGGAAGCAGGGAGAATTTTTATGATATCAACCAAAGGACATAACTCTTGAGGGTAACGTAGGAATTATCTCCCATCTCCATGATAGAAAGCACACAAACTGTAAGCTCAGTTCTGCGTTTTTGTGCTTTGTATCTGCTTCTATGCTAGCTGAATGGGTAGCACAAACTATGTTAGATTTGAGAAGTTTCACAACATGGGAGATAATTCCTACGTGACTCTCAAGAGTTATGTCCTTTGGTTGATATTATAAAATCAGCATTGCCTAAGAAAGGTGTGTAAGCACCCGCTTTCTCTGGAACATCTGACAATACAATACATTCACTTTTCACTGTTGCAACAGTATACTTTTGTCCTCTCTTTACGCCAAGTTCCTTATAATCTGAAGTTTATTCAAAGAGTCACAGTGACCTTGAGAAGTACAAACTCTGTTTTTCTGGAACAGTTCTTGCGTACAAAGGAAGATTGATAGACTGGCATAACCAGCTTTCTTTTTTTTTTTTTTTTTTTTTTTGTTTACATTGAGAAGTACAAAATTGTTTTCTTAACAGTTTTTTTTATGTACAAAGGAAAATTGATAGACTGGTGTAACCATCTTTCTTTTTTTTCTGTTTTGTTTTTGTGTAGTGCAGTGATGATAGTACAAGTGCATGCGCTGTGTGCATACGCGTGTTGAAAATTTGATGACATGGGAACAGTAGTTCCGAAGAATCAGCTCAGACAAATGTTAGTGGCTGCCTGCGAGATGGAGTTTCCAAAACAAACAAACAAACAAACAAAACAAACATACAAACAAACAAACAAATAAACAAACAAACAAACAAACGTATCTCCAATACTTCAGACACTACCAGATTGCTCTGAACAACATGTACGATTTACATTTCCGGAGTTGCCACACCGTTTTAACCCCATCTATGATATCATGTTGTATCATACGTTTTGCCATGACGGAAATTGTCTGCACGAAATGTCCGCTGTCCCCACCCCACGGAAAATATGCCCTAAAACGGCGCCATTTTTAAGGACAGAAAGTTTTTACATTTTGTAAGAAATGTGGCATAAGGACATACTAATATCTGCTTCTTTGTCACAACTCTTTTTCCTTTGTTATAGAGTTTGACACAGAAAGAAAATTGCATTTTTTCTATGGTGTGGCGATTCTGATGTTTAACATACTTTCCACAGAACGCATTGGTTGAAGTCAGAACCCTTTGCATTCAAAGGGTTTGTTTTTTAAAAGTTTGCTTGCTTGTTTGCTTGCTTGTTTGTTTGTTTGTTTGCATAACCTTTTCCAATGCCAATTGTCTGCATATACCCATCTGCTTTAAGAAAGAAAAATGCATGCCACAAAAATACGTACAAAATCTAGAAGCAGATAAACTTTGCCCTTAAAATCATAACAAATTGTCCATTAAAAGCGTCCATTGTCCATTAAAACTCTGTCTTCAATTGAATTCGGTAAACATATATCGTGAGATTAAGTTATGTTGTAAGGACAAACTTTGTTCTCAAAAAAAAAAAAAACAAAACAAACAAAAAAACCATCACAAATCGCCCACAAAAAGGAGTTTAACTTCGGATTGAAAAGCATGACAAATTGAATCAATACTTTAAAGGAAATGCCCGTAGTGAATCAGATAAAAAGCCCTGTTAAACCCCACTGGCAACGTTGGACCACATTTACATCACAGCGGGGACTGCTTTTAGTGGGTCTTTCAGGAGGGACAAGGTAGCTAAGTAAGATTTAACGAGTCTACTTAGTTTTATCGCTAAAAAGATGTTGTGTGTGTGTGTGTGTGTGTGTGTGTGTGTATGTGTGTGTGTGTGTGTGTGTGTGTGTGTGTAGGTGTGTGTGTGTGTATGTGTGGTGTGTATGTGTGTGTGTGTGTGTGTGTGTGGTGAAAGTGTGTGGACGTGAGTGTGTGTGTTTGTAATGTGAATGAGTTTGTGTGTGTGTGTGTGTGTGTGTGTGTGTGTGTGTGTGTGTGTGTGTGTGTGTGTGTGAGTGTGTGTGTGTGTGTGTGTGAGTGTGTGTCTGTGTCTGTGCCTGTGTGTGTGTGTTTGCATGTGTGTGTGTGTTTGTCTGTGTGTATGTGTGTGTGTGTGTGTGTGTGTGTTTGTCTGTGTTTATGTGTGTGTGTGTGTGTGTGCGAAAAAGATTTTGTCTGTTTTGTTTCCTTTATATCTCCTTTTTTTTGAGTGTGTGTGTGTGTGTGTGTGTGTGTGTGTGTGTGTGTGTGTGTGTGTGTGTATGTGTGTGTGTGTATGTGTGTGTGTGTATGTGTGTGTGTGTATGTGTGTGTGTGTGTGTGTGTGTGTGTGTATGTGTGTGTATGTGTGTGCGTGCGCTGGTAAAGTTTTGAAATGGTAAATGGAGAAGGAGAAATAGTTTTACACAAAACCACGCTGATGCACCTTGTTGATGCTAAACTGGACGCTGAAAAGAAAACCACTAAAGTGCAGAAATCCCATGTGACGATAAGGTCTCTTTCACGCCATCGATCCAGGTCGTCCTTGGTCTGCCTCCCGCTTTAAAATGCATATATATCCTTTCGTTATATATTTGTTGAACCACCTGGTGGGGGTTGCATTTTGGTCGGATGACCAGAACACATTTTAAAATTTCCTGTCTATGGATACGATGATGGACTATGTTTTCCCCCCATCATTTCTGTAATCTTATCGCTTCTGATATTGTCCTGTCTGGTCTTGTCTGGTTAACTGCTTTCCTCAAACAACGCATTTCACAAACGGTAGTTTTGTGCTGATGGG
>CM060308.1:69405510-69415510 GCA_030674185.1 Monoplex corrugatus
TTCCCAAAAGAGAGCTGAATTTTAGGCACTTTTTTTTAATATGTCTGACCTTGACCTTGGCACCTTGTCCTCAACACCTTTGACATTTTTTAATTTGTCCAAGCGGGGTTCATCACACTCACACAGTTCCACATGCGCTCCATCCAATTCTGCCTGCAGTTATCTGGTAGACTCCCCGAGCCAGCGCACAACGATATATGTGACCCATTCTCACAAAAGGCACAATAAGTCTCAGTTTGGGCATTTTTAGGTTTTGGTATCACTATAAAGTTTAGAATCTCAGCTTTCAAATGGTACTAAAGCTGAGTTTCAGGCTACAAAAACAAAAAAGTTATGGGCTTTCAAAGATGAGAGGAGTCAAGTCAGCCATTTTGAGAAAAACTGTTGAAGAGAATAGGCCTGAATTGAAAAGGTATTGTCAGAAACTCCTGAGCAACAAGCATTAAATATCAACCAAATCAGCCGAAATTCCATACTTCCCTTGTTTACTTAATTGTCCATCCCATCCAAAGTAACAAAAAGGAAAATAAATTTAAGAAAAGCATACTTTAATCACCAAATGTTACGGAACTTGTGAATATTTTGAAAGGAGAAGAAAACATTAAAACAAAAAAAAATATACTTATCGATTGAATTTGACTTTATTGTGGTAGGACATGGTGTAAAAGTGGTTATAAAGCATGAAAATACAGAAAACTCAAAATCGGCTTATTGTCCCTGTTCAGAGTTTTCAGCCCACAGCAAGCAGAAGGCCTCACCCAATTTATTGTACCTTTAGTCAGAGCGGGTCACACATACACTGGCAAGATCTTGAAATGGGGAAGGGGGTGGAGGAGAAAGGGACCTATCAAACGCTAAGCTGATAGCACCAGAATGACGGAAACATTAAGATGGGCAGTGAACAGGCTAGTTTTTTATGTTGAGGGGGCTAGGATTAAACGCAATATATTAGATCTTGAGTCCACGGCTCTACCACTAAAAACAAAAAAAACACACAAAAAACAAAAAAATTAAACAACCTTTGTGCTGAAAATGACACGCCCGAGGATTGAACCCACAACCCCTGCGGTATGAACTTGGCGCTCTGGCGCTCTGGCAACTGAGCTAATGGCTCCTTGATTGGCTGAAAATATGGTATAGATTCACCCAAAAACATCTGGAAAAAAATTAGTTCTGACACGTGTGGGTAACAGACTAATATCATCATCATCACTAGGTGCCTTGTCGCATGGCGTTGGCGATCATGGACTTCCATCTGTCTCTACCTCTTGTTGCCTCAAGGATCTCTCCCACCCTCTTTGTCCTCAGCTTCAGGTGCAGGTTTCAGTGTCTTCCCAAAGGCGTCCCAGCACGTGGTTAATATAACAATAACAATGTACGATACCAGCACAAAATGTTGCCCCGTATATAATGGGAGAGAGAAAATAAACCTTGGCAGCTATCATCAAGCCTGGGCATCAGGCCCGGGTGCTGGCGAGTGCAGAACCATTAAACAGACTTGCCGACAGAGTGCAGTATGAATCATAGTCTGTCTCTGTGTATCTATATGTCTGCCTGTGTCTCTCTGTGTGTATCTGTCTGTCTCGCCCTCTCTCTGACTGCCTGTCTGTCTGTCTATGACTGTCTGTCTGTCTGTCTCTCTCTCTCTCTCTCTCTCTCTGTCTCTCTCTCTCTGTCTCTCTCTCTCTCTCTCTCTCTCTCTCTGTCTCACTTTGTCTTTACCTCTGTCTCTGTCTCTCTATGTCTCTGTCTCTGTCTCCGTCTCTCTCTATTTCTCTCTCTCTCTCTCTCTCTCTCTCCCTTCTCTGTCTATCTCTCTCTCTCTCTTCCCTCTCTCTCTCTCTTTCCCTCTCTCTGTCTCTCTATCTCTCTCTTTCTTTCTGTCTCTATCTCTGTCTCTTTCTCTGTTTCTGTCTCCCTCACCTTTGTAAATCGATGTGTCTGTCTCTGTCTCTTCTTTTTCTCTGTCTTTCTTTATCTGTCTATCTCTGTCTGTGTTCTCTCTCTCTCTCTCTCTCTCTCTTTTCTCTCCCCCCCCTCCCCCCCCCCCCCCCCCGCTCTGTCTTGCTCTCTTAAAATAGCTAAAACTGATTATAAGATGGATCTAATGATATGCTAACATTTTATGTCCAAAGTTTCAAGTTTAATTGCTCTGTGTGTGGGGATGGGGGATGGGGTTGTTGTAATATAGCGAAAATTAGCTGTGTGACAGATCTAAAGAGATGTACGCTAATAGTCTGTCAAGTTGAAAGTTTCAAGGTTCAATTAACTCTCTGTCTGTCTTTGTGTTTTGTTTGTCTATGTGTGTGTTTGTCTGTCTGTCTCTCTGTCTCTGTCCCTCTCTCTCTCTCTCTCTCTCTCTCTCTCTCTCTCTCTCTCTCTTTCTCTCTCTTCTCTCTCTCTCCCTTCTCTCTATCCCTTCTCTCTCTCTCCTCTCTCTCTAACTAACACACACATACACAACACACACACACACATATGCACATACTCGTACTCTCTCTCTCTCTCTCTCTCTCTCTCTCTCTCTCTCTCTGTCTATCTATCTATCTGTCTATGTATGTATGTATACATGTATGTATCTATCTATCTATCAATCTATCTATCTGTCTGTCTGTCTGTCTGTTTATCTATCTGCCTGTCTATCTGTCTGGCTATCTATATGTTGGTCGGTCTGCCTATCTATCTATCTATCTATCTATTATCTGTCTATCTCTCTGACTGTCTATCTATCTATTCCATCTATCTATCCGTCTGTCTATTATCTGTCTCTTTATCTGATTATCTATCTATCTATCTATTATCTATCTCTCTGTCTGCCTATCTATCTAATCTATCTGTCTATCTATCTGTCTGTCTATTTATCTGTCTCTTTATCTAATTATCTATCTATCTATCTATTATCTATCTATCTCTCTGACTGTCTGTCTATCTAATCTATCTGTCTATCTATCTGTCTGTCTATTTATCTGTCTCTTTATCTAATTATCTATTTATCTATCTGTCTATTATCTATCTCTCTGTCTGTCTATCTAATCTATCTGTCTATCTATCTGTCTGTCTATTTATCTGTCTCTTTATCTAATTATCTATCTATCTGTCTGTCTATTTATCTGTCTCTTTATCTAATTATCTATCTATCTATCTATTATCTATCTATCTCTCTGACTGTCTGTCTATCTAATATATCTGTCTATCTATCTGTCTGTCTATTTATCTTTCTCTTTATCTAATTATCTATTTATCTATCTGTCTATTATCTATCTCTCTGTCTGTCTATCTAATCTATCTGTCTATCTATCTGTCTGTCTATTTATCTGTCTATTTATCTGATTATCTATCTATATATCTATTATCTATCTCTCTGTCTGTCTATCTATCTAATCTATCTGTCTATCTATCTGTCTGTCTATTTATCTGTCTCTTTATCTAATTATCTATCTATCTATCTGTCTATTATCTATCTATCTCTCTGACTGTCTGTCTATCTAATATATCTGTCTATCTATCTGTCTATTTATGTCTCTTTATCTAATTATCTATCTCTCTGTCTATCTAATCTATCTGTCTATCTATCTGTCTCTTACCCACTGGACGAGGCGGCAGGGAAGTTTTTAGTCCCGTTTTTATTATCCATTGTTTGGTGTCTGTGATTTGTCTGTGACCGTGCGTTCGCGCTTGACAAAGGCTAGTGGGCCGAAAATTTGCGCTTGTTTTGTTTTGTCTTGTTGGAGACGCGCTTACATTGGTTTTCTTGTTCTTCTGGTTTATCTATCTGTCTGTCTATTTATCTGTCTCTTTATCTAATTATCTATCTATCTATCTATCTATCTATCTATCTATCTATATATATATATATCTACCTATCTATCTATCTAGCTAGCTAGCTATCTATCTATCTATCTATCTATCTTTCTTGTCGCCTTCACACAGAAAGAAATGAGAGGGACATAAAGATAGAGAAGAAATATCTTCGATGGAAACAGATAACGCTTGAATGTTTTGTTGTGTGCAGATATAAATACACACACACACACACACACACACACACACCACACACACAAACACACACACGCACACAAACACACACACGCACACACACACACACACACACACACTCACACACACTCACACACACACACACACACACACACACACACACTCACACACACACATCACTCACTCACACACACACACACACATTTACATACATACACATACACATGTAATTATATACGTACACACACATGCATAGAAACACACACACACACACATACACACATACACACACATACCCACACATACACACATACCCACACATACACACATACACACACACAGACATACACACACACACACACACACACACACACACACACACACACACACACACGTGCACACGCACGCACGCACGCATTCAACCTTAAGTCCGTAAACCTGTCGAGACATCAGAAAGGTCGATCAGTGTGTTTCATTTATAGAGAACACAGATTATGACGGCACCAGAAGATAGGAACCAACAGGAGGTCCTTTAAACGAAACGAACATGTAAGAGTAATTGAAGGAATTACTGCGAGGCATCATTATATGCTTCTGTGAAGATGAAGATGCAAGTGGTCTGTGTCATCTTGATTCTCCTTCAGATTCCATTTTTTCAATCTCCATTTACAAGAGAGAGAGAGAGAGAGAAGAGAGAGAGAGAGAGAGAAACGAGGGGGGGAAGAGGAAGAAAGAGATAGAAAGCGAGAGAAGAGAACGAGGGGTAGAAGAAAGAGATAGAAAGCGAGAGAGAGAAAGAAAGAGAGAGAGAGAGAGGAGAGAGAAACGAGGGGGGAGAAGAAAGAGTTGAAAGCGAGAGAAAGAAAAGAGAAAGAAGTAGAGAGAGTGGAGAGAGAAACAAGGGGAGAAGAGATTGAAAGCGAGAGAGAGAAAAAGAGAGAGAGAGCGAGAGAGAGAGCGAAGAGAAAGAGAAAGAGAGAAACGAGGTGGGGAGGAAGAAAGAGATTGAAAGCGAGAGAGAAGAGAGAGAGAGAAAGAGAGCGAGAGAGAAAGAGAGAGAAACGAGAGGGAGAGGAAGAAAGAGATAGAAAACGAGAGAGAGAAAGAAAGAGAGAGCGCGAGAGGAGAGAGAGAAACGAGGGGAGGAGAAAGAGATTGAAAGCGAGAGAGAGAGCGAGAGAGAGAGAGAGAAAGAGAGAGAGAGAAACGAGGGGTGGAGGAAGAAAGAGATAGAAAGCGAGAGAGAGAAAGAAAAGAGAGGAGAGAGCGAGAGAGAAAGAGAGAGAGAGAGAGACGAGGGGGGGAGGAAGAAAGAGATGAAAGCGAGAGAGACAAGAAAAAGAGAGAGAGCAAGAGAGAGAGAGAGAGAGAGAGAGAGGAGAGAGAGAGAGAGAGAGAGAGGATTGTGAGAGTAAAAGAGAGCGATTTTTAAACAGAGACAGACAGACAAAAGAGAAAAAAAGACAGAGATAGAAGCAGACTGACAAACATAGAGGCAAATTTCAAAACTTCAAAATGCATTATTTATCAAGAACAGTATCGTATCGTATCGCATCGTGTCGGTCGTGCTGTGTTGTGTCGTGTCGTGTCGTGTCGTGTCTTGTCGTGTTGTGTTGTGTGTGTTGTGTTGTGCTGTGCTGTTTGTGTCGTGTCGTGTGTGTCGTGTCGTATCGTTCGTGTCGTATGTATTGTATGCATGCGTTGCGTTGGTTGTATTGCGTGCGTTGCGTTGTGTTGTATTGTATTGTATTGTACTGCACTATACTGCACTGTACTGCACTGTACTGCACTGTACTGCACTGTACTGTACTGTACTGCATTGCATTGCATTGTATCGTATCGTATTGTATTGTATTGTATTGTATTGTATCGTACGTATCGTATCGTATTGTTTTGTATTGTATCGTATCGTATCGTATGTATTGTATTGTATCGTATCGTATCGTATCGTATTGTATTGTATTGTATTTATGTATTGTATTGTATTGTATTGTGCATAGATTTCCTGTATGAAATTCTGGTAACTCTGTCTCGTGGAAAGCGCCCCATCATTGCAGAGCCGCTCTTTTCCTTCTGTGTATTCTTGTTCTCTTATTACATTTCACGGGAAAACATGTGCCAGTGCATCAACCTCCTTTGTGAGTATACGCGTGCAGAATATCAAATATGCAGATATCAACTATGCACGTTAAGGATTCCTGTAAATCATGCCAGAGACTGGTTTACGGAAACACAAAAATACCCAACATGAAAACAAGAGCAAGTGTGAAAAAAGAAAGGCTTTTAGCCAATTCGAGCGTAACGACTACCTGTTGGAAAATAAAAGCATCTTTGTCATTATCAGTATCATTATCAGTGTCATTATCATTGTCATTATTATTATCATTAGCATTGTCATTATTGGTATCATTATCATTGTCATTCGCATTGTCATTATTATTGTCATTCTCATTATCATTGTCATTGTCATCCTAATCATTTCATCATCATTGTCATTATCATTGTCGTTGTCATTATAATTATCATTATCGTTGTCATTATCATTATCGACATCATTGTCGTTATCATCATCACTATCCTTTCAGTTTGGGGTCTTTTGGGGATTAGTGGTTGGTGGGGGGTTCGTTGAAGGGCCTTGGTGATAGTCTCCTTACCGGGGATTTTTCACTCTCTGGCTTCGCGATTGAGCGATTACTGTCTGTAATAGGCAGCTCAGAGGGCAGTGTCCTGACCAGTATGGATCAGAACAGGCACTGACGGGCACAACGGTCAAGTTGATAAGACGTGGGATTCAGACCAGTCGCCGTGGTGTCGTGGTTAACGCAACGGATTACCGACTGGAAGGTTGTGGGTTCGAATCCACATCAGTCCCTTCAAAACTGTCATTGTGGGATTTTTGTCGGCTCTAACCGGCTCCTACCCAGAGTTGGGCGTCTATGGGCTCATTGGGAAGACTGAGACCACCACACAGTCGAGTCTCATCCACTTCACGGATGCCGTCATTGAGGGTGTTGCTCAAATTTTCTGACCGGCACCGCAGGTGTCTGTATCTCTCGGGCCTGGTTGACGCTAGGATATATTATCATAGTAAGCGTAGAGTAGAGCCCATATCACGCTGTCTCAATCGTAGATGGAACTTCATAGCATCATGATTATCATCCTCATCGACATCCTCATCGCCATCGGATTTTTTTTTAAAAACTCTGCTAGCTTCTGTGGCCATTAAAGATGGCGTAGAAAATGGGACGAAAAAAAGGAATATGAGCACGAAGGTAACCTCCTTGAGTGCGATGATCCTAAAAAAAGACAAAAAAAAAAAGACGCGGGATTCAGAAGTTTTGGGTTTGATCCTCTTTAACCTTGGGTCCCTCCCCTTGTCCCCCAGTCTGGTGGATGAAGGGTGAACATATTCTTTTCTGATCTTCCAGGATAACATGTATGCAGACCTGTTAGTTCCTAAATCCCCTGCGTGTGTATATGCACGCAGAACTTCAAACATGTACGGTAAAGATCTTGTTCAGTTATGGTCAGTGTCTGGTGGCGTAAGGAAACATGAAAACATCTGGCATGCACGCCAACTGAAGACGGAGTATGCTGACTGTGCAACGGCATAACGCCTGCACAGTGTAGACAAAAAAACAAAAAAAAAGACAACGCGCATTCAAGCATTTGGAAAAATAAGCGGAATGTTAAAAAAAGATCATCAATAAATACAAATAAAAAAGGAAAAAGAAAAACAGAGTAATCGATAAATTCATTAAAAAGGAAAAATAACAGAGAGGTGGGGAGAAATACCAGGAACTGTTACAGTCCACTGACTATGACCTGTAGCAGTGCAAGTCTTCTCCGGAGGGTGGACACAGGGTGTAAAGATCGCTAACTCCCAAGGGTTTCCTTGCACCTGGCCTTGATTTCATGAATGAATTTTTAAGTCTGGCGGTGTGTTGAAAAACTTGAATGAGCGGACGTGCAATCAGCACCACTAAACTTTCAGTTTAAGTTTCAATTTCAGTTTCAATTTCTCAAGATGGCGTCTCCGCGCTCAGAATGAATTCCATATGCACTAACGTCACAAATGCCGTGTGATGGAGAAGATCCAGAATGATCACGACAATAGCCTTAAGCCTGTGCATAAACCCATGAGCTGGCCAGGTCCTGAGGTCCTACTTAGATAGTTCCATAACCCTGGGGTCGTAGGGGAGTGAGGTGGTAGAGACCTCAACTTTTTCCGGGGCCAGCACCGTGAGGGCGGCGTCCATCCCGTCTCCGTCGCTTCAAATTCATATTCATATTCATTTTTTTAACCAAGACTTCAGAAAGGCAAGAAGACTAGCTGGTCTTCAAGGGGTGGGACCTGGGAAATCCTATCTGTCCAGTGTTTTTTTTTTATACCAAGGCAGCCGGGCAATGCCCGCTCTTCACGATTTCAACTGCCGTGGATCTTAGGTCACAGCAGGCACACGGGTCCGACTCGTTTTTCGTTCCCTTTCGAAGGACTAGACGTTCAGTTCGATTTTCCGGTAAACTGAGGAGAAAAGTCGAGGCCTCTACAGGAAGCGAACTCTGGAACCTCGAGTTCAGTTACTGGCAGGCGAACGTCTGAACCATTCTGCACCATTCGATTTTCTGGTCAGACTAAGGAGAAAAGTCGAGGCCTCTACGGGGAGCGAACCGTGGAACCTCGAGTTTAGTTATTGGCGGGCAGGCGAACGTCTGGACCATTCTGCCACTATGAAGCAGCACGAAAATAAAACAAACTGTTGGGATCTCAACGACCTGAGGATTACAAGAGAACGTTTACCTTCCAGATTATGGCTATTGTCTGCGTTTGTGCCGTTTGCTGCGGCGATACGGCAAGAAAGGGGAGGTTAATGGCTAGTGTCATACCGCGCGGTGCAAACCCATCTTCACGACTTAACGAGCGGATGTTAAAATGGACCACAGCCATCATCATCATCATCATCATCATCATCATCAATCATCATTGCCATTTTCTTTCCCTTTTCAGTCTTTGGGGGGTTTTTTGGTTTTTGTTTTTTACTTTTTTTTTATTCGTCTTTTGCTTCACAACAAACGGACATCTAACACAATGTGGCAACGAAAAATGACAACAACAACAAAATTATACGCATATGAAAAGATAATGTTGACATCTGAGCTCCATATAGCATACAGAATATCATTTTCGGTCTTTGTTCCCTCTCTGCCTGTGGCGGAGAGAGGGGTGGGTAGAGGTTAGTGAGTACGCGCGGGCGCCGGCGCGCGCGCGCGCGTGTGTGTGTGTGTGTGTGTGTGTGTGTGTGTGTGTGTGTGTGTGTGTGTGTGTGTGTGTGTGTGTGTGTGTGTGTGTGTGTGTGTGTTGTGTGTGTGTATGAGTGTGTGTGTGTGTGTGTATGTGAATGTGTGTAGTGTGTGTGTGTGTGTGTGTGTAGTGTGTGTGTGTTGTGTGTGTGTGTGTGTGTGTGTGTGTGTGTGTGTGTGTGTGTTGTGTGTGTATATGTGTGTGTGTAGTGTGTGTGTGCGTGAATTTGGATTTCGTGCAGAAGGATTCATAACACTCGGGCAATTCCGCATGCGCTCCATCCAAATCTGCCTGCAATACTCTGGCAGACTCTTTCAACTTGCGCAAAAAAACACGTACGCTGGCAAGATCTTCAAAAGAAGATTGTTTTAATTTTTTTTAGGGGGGAGACGAGGTTAGAATGGAAAATAACGTACTAACACAGTCCAGTATTTACGTTGAGGGCTGGGATTGAACTCGAAACACTGGATCCTGAGTCCATCGTTCTAGGAAATGAGCCCACCAGCCTCAAAAAAATATATAGATAAATAAAAAATAAAGAGAGGAGAAAGAAAAAATGTATGTGATGTGTGTGGTGTCTGTGTGTGTCTGTGTGCGTCTGTGTGTTAGTAAATGAGACATTGTGAGTCCGTGCGCGCTTGCTTCAATTTAATGTTCATGCATGTATGTGTGATGTTTAACAACAGCAGCTGCAACAACAAC
>CM060308.1:69425510-69428010 GCA_030674185.1 Monoplex corrugatus
GCATCAACACTCCTTTGATACACCGAAGTCAAAAGATTCAGTGATATAATATTCAATTTTTGTGGTTTGAGTCTGAGATATTAATGGTTTTCAAAAGAACGAGTTTTAATTAAAGCTCCTGTATAATTATGGACTAAATTCAATGATAGAATATTTAGTACTTTGTAGTTAAGAGTCTGATATACCTGTAGTTTTCAAAAGAATTAATCTTAAAACGCGTTACTAAATTTCAATAGTTGAATATTTACTGCTTTTTAGTAAGAATCTGATGTACCTGTTGATTTCAAAAGAATGAATCTTAAAACGCGTTACTAAATTTCAATAGTTGAATATTTACTGCTTTTTAGTAAGAATCTGATATACCTGTTGATTTCAAAAGAATGAATCTTAAAACGCGTTACTAAATTTCAATAGTAGAATGTTTAGTGCTTTGTAGTAGAATCTGATGTACCTGTAGTTTTCAAAAGAATGAATCTTAAAACGCGTAACTAAATTTCAATAGTAGAATGTTTAGTGCTTTGTAGTTAGAGTCTGATATACTAGTGGTTTGTAGAAGAATGAGTTTTAAAGCCCCTTTATGTAAACTGAACTAATGAGAGGTCTGATCATGTTATCACTGGCTGAATCCCAAAAGGTCAATGCATAGTCTGTTTGTGATCTAGAGTCAAGAAATGCTTTATTTTGATAATTGAAATACTTGTGTTCGAAAAATTTTAGATTGCTTATTTGTGTGTGTTGACCAGGAGAGGTAATTATCTGTTGTTTCTAACAACCGAAAGTCTTTCTAAATACTCTTTTTTTATATATACAAATTGGTAGTCTTTTGACAGAAAAAATGCTGATTTTTGGTCTGAGAGAGAGGGAGGGAGGTGGAAGACAGATAGGGGAAGAGAGAGAGAGAGAGAAAGAGAGAGAGAAAAGAGAGAGAAAGAGACAGACAGACAGACACAGAGACAGAGAGAGAGGGAGGCAGAGAGAGAGACAGACATACAGAGAGAGACAGAGAGAAAGAGAGAGAGACAAAGAGAGAGACAGAGAGAGAGAGCCAGAGAAAGAAAGAGACAGACAGACAGACAGAGAGATGCCAACCAGACACTTAGACAAGGACGACAAGGACATTGTCATTGTATATTCTACCATGTCTGTAATGAAGCGAACGATGACGTAGAAAGAAGATAGAAGAAAAGAATCGATCAGTTTTCAGCCTTGCACAGTCTAGTTTATAATATACACGCCAGTACAACATTACCAGTATCAAAAGACTGTCTCACCCCACTCTCGCTCTCTCTCTCTCTCTCTCTCCCTCTCTCTCTCTCTCTCTCTCTCTCTCTCTCTCTGTCTCTCTCTCTCTCTGTCTCTCCCTCTCTGTCTTTCTCTCTTTCTCTTTCTCTCTCTCTCTCTTTCTCTCTCCTCCTCTCTCTCTCTTCTCTGTCTCACCTTCCCCCCCTCTCTTTTTGTCAGTCATGCTCTCACACACGCACATTATATACATGCACAAATATACATAAACATGTACAAACGCAGATACACACATATCTACTATCTATCTATCTATCTATTCTGTCTATCTATCTACAGAATCTATCTATCTATCTGTCGATCGATCTATCGATCCATCGATCTATCTATCTATCTATCTATCTATCTATCTATCTATCTATCTATCTATCTATCTGTCTGTCTGTCTGTCTGTCTGCCTGTCTATTTATCTATGTGTGTATCTGAGTGTGTCTCTGTACATATATATATATATATATACATATTCGTGTTTGTATATATAAAATATGTGTGCGTGTGTGTATTTATACATATTTATACACATACACATGTACGTACAAATACACACAAGCACACACACACACACACACACACACACACACACACACACACACACACACACACACACACACACACACACACACACACACACACACACACGAACTGAGAGGGAGAGGAAGGGAACAGAGTTAGCGGGGACCAAGGGAGGAGAATGCATTGCCTGAGTAGATGGGATCATGGTTGTGTTGCAACGGATGAGTAAGAAGAAAGAAGATACTATAGAAGAAAGGAATCAATCAATAGACATCCTAGTAGACGACAGTACAAGACTATCAGTATCTCTCTGTCTGTCTGTCTGTCTGTCTGTCTGTCTGTCTGTCTGTCTGTTCTCTCTCTCTCTCTCTCTCTCTCTCTCTCTCTCTCTCTTTGTCTCTGTCTCTGTCTGTATGTCTGGCTCTGTTTCGCTCTCTCTCTCTCTCTCTCTGTCTCTCTCTCTCTCTCTCTTTCTCTGTATGTGTGCCTCTTTCTCTCTCCCTCTCTCTCTCTCTCTCTCTCTCTTTCTTTCTTTGTCTCTCTATCTATGTCTGTCTTTGTCTTTCTGTCTGTCTATCTGTCTCTGTCTGTCCCTTTTTCTCCCTCACTCTCTCTGTCTCTGTCTGTCTCTCTGTCTGTGTCTCTTTCTCTCTCTCTCTTTTTGGGTGTGTCTATCTCTGTCTATATG
>CM060308.1:69433010-69435510 GCA_030674185.1 Monoplex corrugatus
CATCGGGCTTTCACTTTGGCCCTGATAGTAGAGTGTTATCCATAGAAGATACGCATAATGTATATACTGATGCATCAGCTACTAATACTGTGACCAACGGGGGAGTTGATGTTGTTCACCAAGTTCACAAGGACTCGAACCACAACTCCATGTTCCACAAGCAAATACAGCACCAACTACCGAACAGACACAGAGGCACCCATGCAAGCAGTCTCCACGTTTCATAATACAGGTGACACGAGCAGTCAAACGGTCTTTCTCTCAGATGCCCTCTCCGTCCTACAGGTCCTGGACAATGACAATCTCCCCCATCTGACCCAAGGCCTTTCAGAAAGTCAAAAGAACCAGAAGAGGTATAGTCCTCCAGTGTATCCCCACTCGTTGTTCGATATTAGGAAACGTGACGGTAGATGAGGTAGATGAAGAGAAGATACCAAGAACACCAACCAGACAACAGAGTTAGGTACATGTAAAAAGAATTATCATGAAAACATCCTTAAACCACAGGCAGAAGGGGATGACTACCACCTTCTGCCCAGAGAGCAGAACGGAGCCCAAGAACACCAACCAGACAACAGCGTTAAGTTTATGTAAAAATGATTATCATCAGATCACTCCTTAAACCACTGACAGAAAGGGATGACTACCATTTTCTGCCCAGAGAGCAAAACGGAGCCTAGGAACACCAACCAGACAACAACGTTAGGTACACATGAAAAGGATTATCATCAGAACAATCCTTATGCCACTGAGACAGAGAGATGACTACCATCTTCTCCCCAAAGAGCAGCAGCTGGTCCTATTGAAACTCTTTGCTGGTCACAACTGGCTGAACGCCCATATGAACGGCAAGTTAAGGATTTACAGAGACCTGCAGCGTCGGTGAGGAAATTTGAGCCATATCACCAATCATGTAAGAACAGAAGGCTGAAACCAAGGTTAATGGGAGTAAACCCACTGCCTTGTGGTTATCTCGGGAGAGAATAAGGCTTAAGGGAGTAAACTCTGACCGAACATCACCCCTTCTGCCTTGTAGGTAGTCGTGGGAACAACAAAGGCTAGCGGGGAGTCCGTACAAAAAGCGATGGATGGCAACGGGAGACCACCATCGTATACTCCCAAGATTGTCATGGCCAGCCAAAATACGAGTCTTGGAGGAAGCAGACACAAGAAGATCATTAATAAAAAAAAAGATTAGAAAATCACAAGCAACATTTATAGGCCATTTTATGAGGAAAAAGAAATTAGAGCACCTGGTGACAACAGGAAAGCTGGAGATAAAGAGAACACCACGTAGACCCAGGGAGAAAATATTTGACAGACTTGCAGGTTGCTGAGGACGAAGAGGTTGGGAGATGTACTTGCTGCGACAAGGATAGACTCGTATGGAGGGCCATGATCGCCAACGCAGTGCTGCAGGGCACATGATGATGATGATAATGATGACCATCATTGACGCATTCGTAAAAGGAATGAGACTCGACTGTGTTGTCCCAGTCTTTCCGACGAGCCTATAGCATGCTCAGCTCTGGGTAGACAACCGGTCAGTGTCACAAAAAATTCCGACAGTGATTTTTGTATGAGTTTTGCTTTTTTTTTGGGGGGAGGGGTTGTTTTGTTTTGTTTTTGTTTTTGTTTTTGTTTTTAGCTTACTCTCGCCCCATTTTTTGCCCCGTTTCTTTGGCACTGCTTCTACGCCTCTCATTAGGACTTCCAACACACCACTACAGCCAGGTTCATTCTTTGTCAGTTTTGAGTGCCAAGAAGTCGTCATCAACATGATGTAGCCAAGAGAATATCTGGCAAACAGGTTGTCATCACTTAATATTAATCATGGAGGAAGAAAACGACTGCCAGGCACAGTATTATGAAGCAGAGTAAATGCAGGTACGCATCCTCAGCTCCAAGACAGGGAAGATTCGGTTGTGTTCCAAAGATTTCTGTTTTATTTACGTTGTTTCAAACCAGAACGTGAATTCTGTCTATGTAAAAAATAACTTGTTTGTTTTACTGGTCTTTCTGTTTATTTGTTCTTTCTACTGCAAGGGAGGTTACCCAACTTTTCTTCTCTTGGCAATTAGCATACGTACCTGCGTTTATTCCAATCATGTAAGAACACAAGGCTAACCCGTCGCCGTGGTGTAGTGGTTAACGCAACGGACTACCGACTGGAAGGTTGTGGATTCGAATCCCCATCAATACCTTCAAAAACCATTGTGAGATTTTTCGGCTCTAACCGGCTTCTACCCAGAGTTGGGCGTGCTATGGGCTATGGGAAGACTGGAACCACACAGTCGTGTCTCATCCACTTCGCGGATGCGTCATTGAGGGTGTTGCTCAAATCTTCTGACCAACACTGCAGGTGTCTGTATCTTTCGGGCCTGGTTGACGCCAGGAGATATTGTGATAGTAAGCGTATCACGAAGTCTCAATCCTATTTGGAACTCTATAGCATTATGATTATCATCCACATCGACATCATTGTCATCTCATAATAAAA
>CM060308.1:69440510-69453010 GCA_030674185.1 Monoplex corrugatus
GGTGCCATGTGTACGGTGATCATGACACAAGCCTTATGCCTGCACATAAATCCATGGGCTGGTCAGGTCCTGAGGTCCTACCTAGCCTATGTTTTACCTAATATTTTTATTTATACTAGTGCTGCTTCAGTCTCTCATTGGAACAGTCTTGGCTACATATAAATGACATGTGTATCTGAGTATCTTATCTCCAAAGAAAATAACAAATATGAAAAGTAAACAAATAGATAATTAAAAGTCTGAATCACAACACAACTTAGCCACTATGTATAAACTCGTCTTACATGACAGAACCCCCCCCCCCCCCCCTTAGTCAACACACAAAGCCTCAGCTGTCTATCATCTAGGTGAAGACAATATTTCCTTAATTATAGCCTTGCCAATCTGATGTCCACTTCCGAGGAAAGAAAAGTGGAAATGGATGAGTAAGTAAGTAAGTAAGTAAGTAAGTAAGTAAAAAAGTAAGTAAGTAAGTAAGTAAGCAAATAGGTAAATAGATAAATAAACGAATAAATAAATAAATAAATGAATAAATAAATAAATAAATGAATAAATAAATAAATAACGAGTCCTTCCTAAACAAACCCCAGACTCTATATGTAAAAGTCCAGACACCTTATCGATTTGGGAGCGCAGCTCTGACTGAATAGGAAACATCTGGTTGGCTTATTTTGTGTGAACTTCTCTCTGTGTGTGTCTGTGTGTGTGTGTGAGGGGGGGGGGGTGTCTGTCTGTGTGTGTCTGTGTGTGTAAGTGTGTGTTGTTGTTGTTGTTGTTTATTGTTGTTGTTGTCGGTTAGTTGGTTGGATGGTTGTTTTGTGTGTGTGTGTTTGTGTTTCCTATATTTCATACAAGTGACAAATACAAATGAAAAACAAGTCAACGTAATTGCAATCAAATCATAAACAGCAAACAAACATAAAGCAAAATCATGTAGTAAACTGTCATGTGATAGAAATACAAATATATACATATGTATATGAAGCATAACTGATAATAAAAAAAATGACAAAAGTGGTCAGCATACGTTGTAAGATCACTAATAAGTTAGATATGCTGTTACATTTTATCATATACATTGACGGCATGCGTAACAAAATAAAATATTGAACCCTTTGACTCCCACACCCTGTCCACCAGCATCTTGCATGGCCACCATGCTGGCAAAGCAAAAACTGAACCCTTTGACTCACACACCCTATCCACCAGCTCCCTGCTGATGAATAGGGTGAGGGAGTCAAAGGGTTAAGTAAGCTGGCGGATAGGATGAGGGAGTCAAAGGGTTAAGATTTTGCAGTTGATGGATAGGGTACAGAAGTCAAAGGGATAAATTGAATGAGCCATATCACGCTCCGGTTTGTTACTGATGGTGAATATATGCCGTCATTTCGATATAAAGACACGCAATTGTGTAAATCGTTACCGAATATAGACCACCGATCCCTCCCGGTGAGATTTTGCTAGTGTTTGTAACTTATTATAAACCGTTCTTATATCGCACTGTTCTCCAAACTCGTGTTGGACTGAACTGTGCATTACATAGTAATAAGTCTTTCTTGTGGAGCACGGTTTACATCCCTTATTTATTTTACATGTATGTGTTTCTTTTCTTGAAAGTAAGATACACAGATACACATGTCATTTACATGTAACCAAGATTATTCCAGTGGTAGGCTGATAAAATACCAGTATAAAATATAGACAAGGTAAAACATAGTCTAGGTAGGGCCTCAGGACCTAGCCAGCCCATGGGGTTTATGTGCAGGATGAAGGCTTGTGGCATGATCACCATACACATGGCACCTGTGACGTTAGTGCATATGGGATTCGTTCCGAGCACGGAGACGTCATCTTGATAAATTGAAACTGAAACTGAAACTGAAACTGAAACTAAAACTAAAACTGAAACTGAAACTGTGGAGCACGGAGAACTCAAGTTGTCAGGCGAGTGACCACATTTCTGTATGTTGCTGCACAGTCTGCATTTTCGGAGTGATGGGCGTGCATGCTGAGTGTTTTCATGTTTCCTTAACCCTTTGACTCCCCCGCATCCTGTCCGCCAGCATCCTGCATTGTCAACCATGCTAGCAAAGCAAAAACTTAACCCTTTTACTCCCACACCCTATCTACCAGCTTCCTGCATGAAGCTGGTGGAGAGGGTGAGGGAGTTAAAGGGTTAATTTTTTTTGCAGTTGGTGGATACGGTTCAGGAGTCAAGGAGTTAAGCCATTGGACACCGGGTATGACTTACAGGATCTTTAACGTGTTTTATTTGATATTCTGCATGAGTACAATTATTATAAAAAGGAGGGAGGTTTAAGCACTGACAGGGTCTTCATGCATACTGACTTGGAAGATCAGAAGAAAAAATATCTCCACCCTTTACCCATTAAGTGGAGATATCGAGGCACTTTTGAACCCCAGAGCCTTCTGATTGCAAGCCCAACGTTTAAACACTTATAATCACTTATACGTCATAATGTGTTTACTTTGTGTATTTCATCCATCTCCTGACGCAATTTTCCAGTTTTTACAAAGGACCAATACATTTCACCTGATGTGATTTTACGTCTGTTTTTCTTAAATCGCACTTTAGATTTGCAAGGTTAACGGTGAGCATGGTTTTTAAGCTGTTTTCTTTTATCTCAACGTTTTTTGTTTTGTTTTGTTTTGTTTTGTTTTTTACGTGGTGTTAGCCCTGATATGGCTCTAGTAATCGGCTGGGCTATAAGCAACAATTATGAACTAAACTGCCTGCAAGGAGAAGGGCCGCAGGGGAGATAAAGCTGGTGTGCTGCTGCCAACACTAGACACAGAGCGTAACAGTATGCTATCTATGCCACTAGATGGAAAGCTTGTGGCTGTGTCACGCTGAAGGTTTAACCCTTTAACAACCGCACCCTGTCTACCAACACCCTGCATTGTCAACCACGCCAGCAAAGCAAACACTTAACCCTTTGACTCCCTCACCCTATCCTCCCAGCTTCCAGCAGGAAGCTGGTGGATAGGGTGAGGGAGTCAAAGAGTAAAGTTTTTTGCAATGTGCAGATAGGGTTTGGGAGTGAAAGTGTTAATGTGCTGATGAAAACAACTTTCAGTAAGTCTGGAAGTGAAAGGATTAATGTGCTGATGAAAACAACTTTCAGTAAGTCTGGAAGTGAAAGGATTAATGTGCTGATGAAAACAACTTTCAGTAAGTCTGGAAGTGAAAGGATTAATGTGCTGATGAAAACAACTTTCAGTAAGTCTGGGAGTCAACGGGTTAATGTGCTGATGAAAACAAGTTTCAGTAAGTCTGGAAGTGAAAGGATTAATGTGCTGATGAAAACAACTTTCAGTAAGTCTGGGAGTCAACGGGTTAATGTGCTGATGAAAACAAGTTTCAGTAAGTCTGGAAGTGAAAGGATTAATGTGCTGATGAAAACAACTTTCAGTAAGTCTGGGAGTCAACGGGTTAATGTGCTGATGAAAACAAGTTTCAGTAAGTCTGGAAGTGAAAGGATTAATGTGCTGATGAAAACAACTTTCAGTAAGTCTGGGAGTCAACGGGTTAATGTGCTGATGAAAACAAGTTTCAGTAAGTCTGGGAGTCAACGGGTTAATGTGCTGATGAAAACAAGTTTCAGTAAGTCTGGGAATGAAAGGGTTAATGTGGTAATGAAAACAAGTTTCAGTAAGCCAAACAAACAACCTTAGAACAAATATCTGAAGGGTGCCGTTTGATTCAGATTAGTATATTTCTTAATTTCACTGTTAAACAATTCGCACGAGCTCATGCGCACGCGCGCATACACATACGCGCGTACACGAACACACTCAGCACTTACTTACACACAGACGCAACACACACATACACACACACACAATTACACATACATATACTCACGCACACACATGTACAAACACACACACACACATACACACACAACACACCCGCGCACGCACACACACACACACACCACACACACACACACACACACACACACCACACGCATACACACGTATGCATAACTGTACACTCACTCAAACACACACACATTCACGCACACACGCAAGCACGCACACACACACACACACCACACACACACACACACACACACACACACACACACACACACACACACACACACACACATCACATCACATCACATCACAACACACACAAAGAAACGAACAGAGCTGAAACCACACACACACACACACAAAAAACACAAACAGAAAAACAAAAAGCTGAAAGGGAATGGTATGTAGGCTATAGATTTGATGACCACATTTTGATTAAAAAACAAAACAAAAAAAACCTGCCTCCAGGCATGACGGAAAAAGAAAATCATTAGTGAGGCCTAACCGTCTCGTCTGTCTTCCCAAAATAAAATGTGTGCACCTACTGATACCGGTTGAGAAACACGTTTTGAAAATGGATGGGGGTGGGGGGTGGGGGATAATGAGTGGACGGGAGGTAGGGTAGACTGTGGGAGGAGGGAGAGAGGACGTAGACAGGGTGGGTGGATCCAGAGAAGGGGTAAGATTGTGTGTGTGTGTGTGTGTGTGTGTGTGTGTGTGTGTGTGTGTGTGTGTGTGTGTGACGCGTGTGTGTGTGATGTGTGTGTGTGTGTGCGTGGTGTGTGCGTGTGTGTGTGACTCTGTGTGTGTGTGACTCTGTGTGTGCATGACTGTGTATGTGTGTGTGACTGTGTGACTGTGTGTGTGTATGTGTTGTGTGTGTTTGTGTGTGTGTGTATGTGTGCGCGTGTGTGTGCGTGTGTGTGACTGTGTGTGTGTGACTCTCTGTGTGTGTATGACTCTGTGTATGCGTGTGTGACTGTGTGTGTGTGACTCTGTGTGTGTGTATGTGTTGTGTGTGTGTGTATGTGTTGTGGGGTGTGTGTGTTGTGTGTGTGAATGTGTTGTGTGTGTGTGTGTGTGTGTGTGTTGTGTTGTGTGTGTGTGTGTGTGTGTGTGTGTGTGTGTGTGTGTGTGTGTGTGTGTGTGTGTGTGTGATGACTGTGTGTGTGTGTATGACTGTGTGTGTGTGTGTAGTGACTGTGTGTGTGTGTGTGTTGTGTGTGTGTGTGTGTGTGTGTGTGTGTGTGTGTTGTGTGTGTGTGTGTGTGTGTGTGTTTGTGAGGAGGGGGTGATGGTAAGGAGTGTGCCATTAGAAGAGGTGGAGAGAATGGCACACTATTACGGGTTTCGCAAAATACGAAGTCGGAAAGTTTGTTGAGCTCTCTGTCTTTCTGTCTGAGTCTCTATCTCTCTCGGTGTGTCTCTGTCTGGTTATCTGGCTGGTTGGCTGTTTGGCTGGCTGGCTGTCTGGCTGGCTGTCTGTCTGGCTGACTGGCTGTCTGGATGGCTGGTTGGCTGGCTGGCTGGTTTACTGTTTTCTCTCTCTCTCTCTCTTCTCTCTCTTCATTCTCTTTGTCTGTCTGTCTGTCTGTCTGTCTCTGTTTTGTCCCTCTGTCTGTCTGATGGTCTGTCTGTCTGTCTGTATGTCTGTCTATCTGTCTGTCCGTCTATCTCTCTCTCTCTCTCTCTCTCTCTCTCTCTCTCTCTCTCTCTCTCTCTCTCTCTCTCTCTCTCTCTCCCTATGTATGGGTCACAGGGTGTGTTTGTGTCTCACTCATTGTGTGTGTGTGTGTGTGTGTGTGTGTGTGTGTGTGTGTGTGTGTGTGTGTGTGTGTGTAGTGTGTGTGTGTGTGTGTGTGTGTGTGTGTGTTTTGTTTGTTTGATTTGTGTCTAACGTCACACCTACCTTAAGTGATATGGCCGACGGAATATTAAGTTACTAATCATGTGTGTGTGTGTGTGTGTGTGTATGTGTATGTACGTGTGTGTTTGTGTGTGTGTATGTGTTATGTGTGTGTGTATGTGTATGTGTGTGTACGTGTGTGTTGTGTGTGTGTTGTATGTGTGTATGTGTGTGTGTTGTGTGTGTGTGTGTGTGTATGTGTGCGCTCGCATGTGTGTGTGTGTGTGTGTGTGTGTGTGTGTGTGTGTGTGTGTGTGTGTGTGTGTGTGTGTGTGTGAGTGTGTGTTTTAAAAAAAGTTTGGAGTTTGTTCAAGATGGATCATCGCACTTGGAGATTCTGTATGTGCCCCCCCCCCCCCCCCCCCCCCCAATAATCTGCCAATAATACGTAACACAGGCGCATGTACGTAAAACAAAACAAAAAACTTTTTTCTTCTTCTCATTAACGTTCAAAAATAGTAATCCTGACTTTCAAGTCTGAATGGATCAGAGATTATGGGAATAACGTACAGGCACTACAGACAAAACAAATTATCAGCTGACAGACAGACAGACAGACAGACAGACAGCCACACAGTGACACAGAGACCATAATTGGTGTTATCAAACTATAGCACTGGTCTCCCTGGGCTTACAAAGGATGGAAAAATCGATCAAAAGACTCGGAGAAAACCACAAGAGAGAGAGAGAGAGAGAGGAGGAGGAGGACAGACAGTACAGACAGAGACAGATAAGCAGACTGTTACTGTTATTTTTGTTTAAAGCCCAGCCGACTGCATATCAGAGATATCACAGTTTCAAAATATGCACACACACACACACACAACACACACACACACACACACACACACACACACACACACACACACACACACACACATACACACACATGCACACACACACAGACACACACAGACACACACACACACACACACACACGACACACACACACACACACCACACACACACACACACACACACACACACACACACCACACACAAAGGAAAATTAAGTACATATATCAATGCATTCGCGCACGTAATCTAAGGAGATGCCTCTGGCGTTGAGCACTCCATCCAATTTATCATACAAGGGATTTATAAAACGTACCTGAATACAAATTTGTACATAACTAAGGACATTAATACATGTAGAGAAACAGGCCTAAGTTAACCTAACATTCTTTCCGCATATTTCTTTTCCCTAGAGCCAAAAATGCACTTGATACATGTACCAAATTATCAATCCTAGAAGAAAGTACGTAGGACTTTACCGAACACATACAGGTGAATGGACCAGCAAGACAGAAAGTTATAGGAAGAAATGACAGAAAGAGCAAAAGAACAAAGGAGAAACAAAGAGATTGACAGAAAAGAAGAAATTCCTAGCACAGAATTTCCAGAAGATGGGGATACTATTTCAACTGAAAGAACCCCCGGCATCCCCACGTGGAAAACTGATAGACAGACAGACATATAGAGACAGTCATACAGGTTGATATGGAGTTAAACATGGACTATTATTAGTGTTTTCAAACTATGGCGTTAGTCTGGGTAATGAAGTCTGAAAGAGCAATTGACTGAACAACGAAGGAAATACATCAGTAACAGATTAGTCGACGACAAAGACGTAATACGCGAGGATATCAAAGAGTAACAGCGCTTGTCGTTGAGAAAGAGAGAGAGAGAGGCGTAGATAGGAAAGCAGTAATAAGCGTATATGTATACATACATATATATATTTTTTTTTTTTTTTATATATATATACAGGTACATACATATATAAAAATAAGTATATGTATATATAATATATATACATATGTATACATATATACACATCGAGAGAGAGAGGTATATAGGTAGGTAGATAGATAGATAGACAGATAGCTAGCCAGCTAGCTAGATAGATAGATATATATAGAGAGAGTGATAAAGATAAAGAGAGAGAGATACAGATGTGTGTGTTGTCTGTGTGTGTCTGTATATATATATATATATATATATAAGAGAGAGAGAGAGAGAGAGAGAGAGAGAGACAGAGACAGAGACAGACAGACAGACAGTTAGAGAAAGAGAGCATAAAAATGTTCCCAATACCACTACGACAAAAAGAGAGAAAGACAGAGAGACAGAGGGAGACAGACAGGCAGACATACAGACGGTGACAGACAGACAGACAGACAAATATATACAATCACACACGCAGACATGGAGCTACACACAGACAATAAGTAAATTGGTGTTACCAAATATCACATCAGTCTGTCTGGCTTGTGAAGCCTGAGGATATAATCGATTGATACTATATAGATGAGAGAAAGAGAGAGACACACATAGAGAGAGAGAGACAGACAGACAGACAGAGACAGAGATAGAGACAGAGAGAAAGAGAGAGAGAGAGAAAAAGAAAGAGAGAGAGAGAAAGACAGACAGACAGAGAGAAAGAGAGAGAGAAAGAGAGACAGACAGACAGACAGACAGGCAGACAGACAGACAGACGGACAGACAGACAAAGAGAGAGAAAAAAGACAGAGACAGACAAAGAGACAGAAACAGACAAAGAGACAGACAGATAGAGAGAGAGAGAGAGTGAATGGGTGAGTGAGAGAGACAGAGACACATAGAGATACAGAGACAGACAGAGAGAGTGAGTGAGAGAGAGGGGGAGAGACACACAGAGACACAAAGAGAGAGAGAGAGAGAGAGAGAGAGAGAGAGAGAGAAAGGGAGAAAAGAAACAGACAGACAGACAGAGACACAAAGACAGAGAAAGAGAGATAGAGAGAGGGGGATAAGGTGGTAGGGAGGAAGAGAGGGAGAGAGGAAGAAAGACACACAGACAGAATAAAATGAGATAGTAGTACAAATAGAAAATAAAGCACACAGATTTATTTTCCTCCTCACAGGTGTTAGGTTGGTTTCCCCAATGTTCAGGAATAATTGATTTTTGGGTCTCTCAGACTAGCAAACAGCCAGCCAATGCAGACAAACCAGACAGTGGTCAGACTGACACAGGAGATTATAATGTGTGGCCTTACACCACGAACGAGTCTCTTAAAACCAGATGATCATGTTTCGTTCGTGGTAGAATCTAAAATGTAATGTTTATGCTATGAGCATTTTATGTTCACGGCAGAATCTAAAATGTAATTTTTTTTTATGCTATGGTCATTTTTGGTTTATGGCAAAATCTAAATTGTTGATTTTATATTCTGATCATTTTCAGTTTATGGCAGAATATAAATTGTCTTTTTTTTTTTTATTCTGGTCATTTTTATTGTATAGCAGAATCTATAATGTCATTTTAATGTTCTGGTCACTTTCAGTTCATGGCGTAATCTACAATGTAAATTTGGTGCTATGGTAAATTCTGGTTTATGGCAAAATCTAAATTGTCATTTTTATATTCTCATTTTTTTTTTTTTTTTTTTTTTTGGTTTATGGCAGAATCTACAATGATATTTTTTCATGATGTGATCATTTTTATTATCTGGCAGAATCTACAATGTCATTTTTTTATGATGTGATCATTTTTAGTATCTGGCAGAATCTACAATGTCATTTTTTTTTTATGATGTGATCATTTTTATTATCTGGCAGAATCTACAATGTCATTTTTATGCTGTGGTCATTTGTTGTTTATGGCAGAATCTACAATGTCATTTTTTTTTATGATGTGATCATTTTTAGTATCTGACAGAATCTACAATGTCATTTTTATGCTGTGGTCATTTGTTGTTTATGGCAGAATCTACAATGTTATTTTTTTATGATGTGATCATTTTTAGTACATGGCAGAATTTAAAATGCAATTTTATGCTCTGGTCATTTTCAGTTTATGGAAGAATCTAAACAACAATTTTTATGCTCTGGTCATTTTCAGTTTATGGAAGAATCTAAACAACAATTTTTATGCTCTGGTCATTATTAGTTTATGGAAGAATCTAAACAACAATTTTTATGCTCTGGTCATTATTAGTTTATGGAAGAATCTAAACAACAATTTTTATGCTGTGGTCATTATTAGTTTATGGAAGAATCTAAATTCTGTTTTTCATGTTCTTGCCATTTATAGTTCACGGTAGAATCTAAAATGCCAGATTTATGCTCTGGTCATTTTTAACATTTTCAGGTTATGGCAGACTCTAAATTGTATTTTTCATGCTAATAATAATAATAATTACAATATTTATATAGCGCAAAATCTTGATAAAATCAAATCTAAGCTCTGGTCATTTTAAGTTTATAGTAGAATCTGAAATGTACTTTTTATGCTCCTTTCAATGGTGAAAATTGTTCTAAAATCAAATTGTTATTTTCTGAGATACGAGCTTTTAATAAACGATAACCTCTGACTCACTGCTTTGTGAAAAAGAAAGAAAAACGAATGACAACTTCAGCTCGCGAACAGCTGGAAAACATTCTTCATATAAAGTTTTCGCAAGGAAAGAACATCCCCGTGGGGATGCCAGGGGCTGTCTCAGTACAAGTAGTATCCCCACCTTCTGGACATTTTGTGCTAGAAATGTCGTCTTTCTGTCACGTTTTCTTTTTTCTTTCCTCTTTTGTTTTCTATCGTCTGTTCCTACAGTTTTCTGCTTTGCTGTCCCATTCACCTGTATGTTTTCCATCAAGGCTTCCACACTCTACATGTAGACTGACAGCTGGACACATGTATTTAATCGATTTTTTGGCTCTAAGGAGATGTGATGTGCAGAAGCAACTTCAGATAATTAGGGCCAGTTTTCATAAGTGTTAGTGTACTTGGTTATGTTTATATATTTGTATTCATGTTGTTGTTTTTTTATTCCCTTGGACAGACTGGTCAACGCCAGTGGCATACCCTTAGATTTTGTACGCAAACGCTTTGATATATGTACCTAATATTTGTTTATATTTTTTTCTGGTTCAAAGAGGTTGTCGAGATGATTGTAGCGCTGATATGGCTGTGCGTAATCGGCTGGGCTTTAAACAGGAATGATAATAATGATAACAAGGAAAGAATCACAACATCAGGAATTTGCATATGCTAGAAGACTGACAGTATCAGTTGAAACCAAAATCTCCAGACGGACCCCCGGGCACCTGTACTTTCTCCTATCCGAGCTGCTAGCGGCAAAAAACTGTGAGATGAGAAGCGGCTAATGAGGGTTATGTTTGTGTTATGGACTCGTACTGTGCGGCTCTTGAAGTCCAGCCCTTCGTCCTCGCTTGTCGTGTGAGGTGGAAACAGTCTGGTTAATGAAGCTCTGATGACGTTTTGAGAAAAATGAAGTTTAGCAGAACACCTGGCCATCTTAGCATCAACACCAGCGGCACTAAGCTTTAACAAGTGAGTGTTTTTTAAATGTCTAGGGCAACATTGTCACCCAAGACAGAAGATTCATCAGACAGATCGAAAACACAATCCTCAAAACAAACGATGTCAGTTATCAATATGCCCGACTCCTCAAACATCCCAACATCCCTCATCATCTAGTGCCCTTCCGTATGACGTTGGCGATCATGGCCCTCTAAACGAATCTATCTTTTGTGGCTGCAAGCAACGTCTCCCACCCTGTCTGTCTTCATCCACTCTGAAAGTCCATCAAGTGTTTTCTCCCTGGGCCTACCTGGTGCTCTTTTTCCCTCCAGCTTTCTTGTTGTGATTAGGTGCTCTAATTTCTCTTGTCTCATAAAGTGTCCTAGAAATGTTGGTTGTCTTTTACTAATCTTGTTCATTATGGTTCTACGTCCCTACTCAAACAAAAGCCAAGCTCATCAGTTCTGTTTTCATGTTCACCTTGGCATAACCAGTGCAGACCATCCGGATTCTGACTAGGTCCCTAAATCACAAAATTACAATCTGTGAGATGCGTTGTTTGAGAAGAACTGTCAACAAGACGAGACGCGGTGTGATCAGAAACATAAAATTCAGAGAAACAGCGGTAGTCACACTGGTCTACCATCATACTCACAACAAAGCATTAAATGGTCTGAACCCATTTTGTTGTACATGTATTTCGTTATGATGAACAAGATTCACTGTGTGTTTTGTCAATGATTCACTGTGTGTTTTGTCAATGGATTCACTGTGTGTTTTGTCAATGGATTCACTGTGTGTTTTGTCAATGGATTCACTGTGTGTTTGTCAATGGATTCACTGTGTGTTTTGTCAATGGATTCACTGTGTGTTTTGTCAATGGATTCACTGTGTGTTTTGTCAATGGATTCACTGTGTGTTTTGTCAATGGATTCACTGTGTGTTTTGTCAATGGATTCACTGTGTGTTTTGTCAATGGATTCACTGTGTGTTTTGTCAATGGATTCACTGTGTGTTTTGTCAATGGATTCACTGTGTGTTTTGTTAATCTATGAAAAATATTGAATAGACATTTTTTTTTTTTCAAAACTGTGAAAAGAAAATAGATGAATATAAAACAGAGCAGTGGTTTGATCATCTCACTAGAAAACAACCGCACCAACCTACACTACAGACATACAACAAAAAAGATATCTGGATGCAAAGCGAGAGGCAGACCAAGAAAAACCTTGACATGAAAGAGACACAAGGTATTTCTCCAGTTTAGGCCTTCCTGATCACTGCTGACCGTCAAATATTTCTCCCCGCGACAACCACGACAGTACAAGTGGACAGATAAAAGAAGAAAAAAGAACCAAAGAAACTATCATAGTGCCACATGTATGAAGGACGACAGAAAATCAGACAATGAGAAAGAGGGAGAGAGAAGGACAGACAGACAGACAGACA
>CM060308.1:69458010-69460510 GCA_030674185.1 Monoplex corrugatus
ACTGACCAAGATTCTAACCACACGCGCGATAAGACAGCAAGGCCAGTAGTGATGGAAATTCCCCACACATGTGCCGGAAATGTCGGGCGATCTCAACCTCTACGAAGGAATCGGCTCATTCTTCCGCAGGGCGGTTACAGGCTTTGTGAACAGCTAAGGATTTTAAGGAGAGGGCAGGTGGGGGGTGGTGGGGGTATTGGGACCTGTCAAAAATACTGACCCCACCAAAATGACCAGAGCATAAAGATGAGCAGCAAACAAGCCAGCTTTCATCCCCCCCCCCCCCCCCTGTGGGGATACTGGTGGCTCTTTCAGTATAAATAGTATCCCCACTGTGCAAGAAATTTCCTCTTTTCTGTCGCTGTCTTTGTTTCTTTCTTCCTACTTTGTTTTCTGTCGTTTCTTCCTGTCATTTTCTGCCTTGCTGGTCCATTCACCTGTATGTGTTCGATAAAGTCTTAACGTACATTCTCTTAGGATTGATAATTGGGTACATGTATTAAGAACATTTTTGGCTCTAGGGAAATGAGATATGCGGAAGCAATTTTAGGTGATTTAAAGCTCGTTTTTATATATGTTTTAGTTTCCTTAGTTATGTTTAAATTTGTATTCAGGTGTGTTTTTTTTTTAATCCTCTGTGCGATAAATTGGATGGAGTGGTCAACGCCAGGGACTGTCCTTAGATTATGTGCGCAAATGCATTGATATGTGTACTTGATTTTCTTTTCCTTTTTTTTTTTTCTCCTGTCGAATGTATTGTGTATATTTTGAAACGGTTATAGCCTTGATATGGCTTTACGCTGTCGGCTTGGCTTTAAACAAAACTAACAACAACAATGAATAACAATTTTCATCTTGCAGGCTGTTATACAACTACAGATATAAGATCTTGAGCCAGAAGAGTGGCAGAATGCTTCAGATATTAACCTGTCAATAAGTAAACTAGAGGTTCCAGGGTTCGCTTCCTGTTGAGGCTTCGATTTTTCTTCTCAGTTTGACCGTAAAAATCGAAGTGAACGTCCGGTCCTTTGGAAAAAGACGAAAAACGAGCCCGATCCGAGTGCTTCTGCCTGCCTGCGCATGCTTAAGATCCCACGACAATTGAAAATCATGAACAGCAGGGCATTCTCCCGGCTGCCCTGATATAAAACTTTAGAGAAATAGTTTGATTTCCCAGGTCATCCACTTGAAGGCCAATCAGCATTCTTGCCTTTCTAAAGTCTTGATAGAAAAAATGGGTGGCGCTATAGGGCGGCGACGCGCTCTCGAACGGGAGAGCAGCTCGAGTTTCACATAGTAAATCCACTGTGACAAAAGAAATGAGTATGAATATGAATATGATAAATATGAATATGAATATGATATGAATTAACATGAATATAAAATGAATATGAATATAACATGAATGTGAATATGAATATAAACATGAATATGAATATGAATATGAATGAATGAATGATGAAGCACAGGATAATAGAATGAGAACGCGTGTCTGTGTTGATTAACAAAACAAGACTGGCACAATATTTCGGCCAACTGGCCATTTACCAAGCATACACAAAAGACAATAAAAAACAAAGTCACAGCACTTTGGATAAACCAGCAAGAGAACTTCACTGATGTGCCGTTTAGTCTTCACGTATGAGCTTTTGTGCAGAGAGAGAGAGAGAGAGAGAGGACAGAGAGAGAGAGAGAGACAGAGAGACAGAGACAGAGAGAGGGACAGAGAGAGGAGAGAGAGACAGAGAGTAGGACAGAGAAGGGACAAGACAGACAGACAGGAACAGCGAGACAGAGAGAGAAAACCGCCACAGATTAATAGACAGCTAAATAAGCAAAAAGTTAAAGAAAAAGAAAGTACGAAGGAACCAGCAAGCAAGACAGGCAGAAGAGAAAGAGACAGAGGAACAGAGAGAGAATGTGTATGCGTGTGTGAAAGGGAGACAGACAGACAGACAGAGAGACAGAGGAACAGAGAGAGAATGTGTATGCGTGTGTGAAAGGGAGACAGACAGACAGACAGAGAGACAGAGGAACAGAGAGAGAATGTGTATGCGTGTGTGAAAGGGAGACAGACAGACAGACAGAGAGACAGAGGACAGAGAGAGAATGTGTATGTGTGTGTGAAAGGGAGACAGACAGACAGACAGACAGAGAGACAGAGGAACAGAGAGAGAATGTGTATGCGTGTGTGAAAGGGAGACAGACAGACAGACAGAGAGACAGAGGGACAGAGAGGGAATGTGTATGTGTGTGTGAAAGGGAGACAGACAGACAGACAGACAGACAGAGGGACAGAGAGAGAAATGGAATCGGTGTCAAAACAAAGACAGCGAAGACAGACAGAAGACAAAGGAAAAGAAGAGAATGGAGCATGTAAGAGACAGACAGACAGACAGAGAGAAGAGGAACAGCGAGAGAATGTACGAGTGTGAAAGGGAGACAGAGAGACAGACAGAGAGACAGAGGAACAGAGAGAGAAGTTACGGGGAGGGAGACA
>CM060308.1:69468010-69473010 GCA_030674185.1 Monoplex corrugatus
CCGCGCCTTCCGTCGCTGGCCATCAGGGCGGAGGTGAAAAGTATGTGACTGATGGACCAAAATCCCTACGTACAAGAAAAAATGTTACTATCGGCACCTGGAATGTGAGATCGCTGAGAGCAGCAGGAAAAGTTGCAGAACTAACGTATGAAATGAAGAGATACCGATGGAACGTCCTTGGGCTCTGTGAAGTACGATGGAAAAACCTCGGAGAAACGTCTACCCCAGAAGGCCACAAACTCTACTTCAGTGGCAGTGAAGACAAACATGAACATGGAGTTGGATTCCTCATTCACAAAGACACTGTGAATGCCATCATGGGATGCCGACCAGTCTCTAGCAGACTCATTACTATTCGGCTTAAGGCTTCACCTTTTAACATCACCGTCATCCAAGCTTATGCCCCAACAACTGACTATGATGACGAGGCTGTCGAAGATTTCTATGATCAACTGCAGGAAATCGTAGATCAGACGCCAAAGAAAGACATCATTATAGTGCAGGGCGACTGGAATGCGAAGATTGGAGAGGATGAACACAATAACTGGAAAGGGATATGTGGCCAATACTGCAACCCTGAGACCAACGAAAGAGGTTTAAGGCTCCTAGAATTCGCCAGTTACAACGACCTGAGGGTGGTGAACACGTTCGGTCCACACAAACCATCTAGACGCTGGACATGGCACAGCCCAGGAGAAAAATACCACAGTCAGATCGACTACATCATGGTTCAAAGACGCTTCCAGTCAAGTGTTAACATCGCAAAGACCAGGAGCTTTCCAGGAGCCGACATTGGAAGCGATCATGAGCTTGTAATGATGACCTTCAAACTCCGCCTCCAGAGGATGAAGAAACAGGGCAACATAAGAATTAAGTTCAATCTTGAGAAGCTCAAAGACCCCAACATAGTTGAAAACTTCCAAGCAACGATAGGAGGGAAGTTTGCTCCTCTCCTCGTCCTTGACAATATGGACACCGAAGTAGACACTCTGATCAACAACTTCAACACTGCCGTGACCGAAGCAGCCAACGACATCCTTGGAAAACACCGACCAACAAAGATGCCCTGGGTCACGGAAGAAGTACTAAAGCTGAGCGACAAACGCAGAGAACTAAAGCAAAAGAAGAGTACGGATGAAGGTGCTAAACTATACAGAAAAGCCAACCAACAAGTTAAAGAAGGCATGAGGAAAGCAAAGGAAACATGGATTGAAGAACAATGCCAAGATATCGAAGCAAACCTGCAGAAAAATAACAGCAAAAAAGCCTACCAGCTTGTGAAAGGACTAGCAAGCTCAAAACAAGGCAGAACCACTACCATACAGAACAAAGCAGGGAAATGTCTCACAGAAGATCAAGAGATTCTGCAGAGGTGGACAGAGTACTGCTCCGAATTATACACACACACAACAACAGGAGATCCCAAGGTGCTAGACGTTCCTCCACCAACCAACAACGACAGCTACCCCATCGTGCGAGAAGAAGTTGAAGCTGCAGTAAAATCATTGAAGAAAGGCAAGTCGGCAGGAATGGACAACATTCCCTCAGAACTGGTCCAGGCAGGAGGAGAGGCCATGATAGATATGTTACTCATCATCTGCAATAAGATCTGGCGGACAGGTGAGTGGCCAACACCTTGGACCCAGTCCCTGATCATCACTCTCCCGAAGAAAGGCAACCTACAACTATGCCAAAACTACCGTACCATCAGCCTGATCAGCCATCCCAGTAAGGTCATGCTAAAAATCCTTCTGAGTAGACTGAAGCCACAAGCTGAGGAGATAATAAAAGAAGAGCAGGCAGGTTTCAGACCAGGAAGAAGTACCACAGAGCAAATTTTCAACCTCAGATTGCTCTGTGAGAAATACCTGCAACACCAGCAAGGCCTTTACCACGTCTTCGTGGACTTCAAGAAGGCATTCGACAGAGTTTGGCACGCAGCCTTGTGGGCAACCATGAGGCTGTACAACATCAATGCCAACCTGATCAGAACCATAGAATGCCTCTACGAAAAGGCGACCAGTGCAGTCTACCATGACAACAACATAGGCGAATGGTTCCGAACCACAGTTGGAGTACGCCAAGGATGCCTGCTCTCCCCCACTCTCTTCAACATCTTCTTAGAGAGAATAATGGCTGACGCACTTGAAGACCACGAGGGAACAGTCAGCATCGGAGGTAGAACAATCACAAACTTGCGTTTTGCCGACGACATTGACGGACTAGCTGGGCAAGAGCAAGAGCTAGTAATAATAATAATAATAATTACAATATTTATATAGCGCAAAATCTTGATAAAATCAAATCTAAGCGCTGAAGCAGACACACACGCAGGCACGCACGCTCGCACACACACGCACGCACACATACAGACACACACACACACACACATACACACCCACACACACGCATGGCTATAAATGGGGAAAAAGAATAAAAGCAATAAAAGCAAGAATAAAAGCAATGGAAAATTATAGAGAGCATAGCATACAATTATATATTATAACCATGTGGTTCCCTCCGAGCGGAGACAGGCTGCAGAGGGGAGGGTTGAGTGAGGTTAGGATTTTATGCAGGAGAGAAAAGGTGAGTTTTGAGAGCGGACTTGAAGGAGACAAAAGTAGGTTGCTGACGGACTGAGAGAGGAAGTTTGTTCCAGGAGAGTGGACCAGAAACAGAGAAGGCTCGTGGACCATAGGTATTGAGCTTAGTGCGTGGAAAGCGAAGAGTCAGAGGATCAGAGGCAGAGCGGAGGGTACGTGAGGGAACATAGATCTCAAGTAGGCTTGACAGGTAATCGGGGGCTGCGTTATTGAGGCTTTTGTAGCACATGGTGTCTAGTTTGTACTGTATGCGCTTTGATACAGGGAGCCAGTGAAGTTGTGCCAGGAGAGGAGATATGTGGTCAGCTTTTTTCTTTTTGAGTACAAGGCGTGCAGCATTGTTTTGAATGCGCTGTAGGATGTGAATGGTGGAGGCAGGAAGACCAGACAGGAGTGAATTGCAATAGTCAATGCGAGACATTATGAAGGAGAGAACGAGTTTTGCAGTTGTTTCGACAGAGAGATACTTCCTGATCAGCTTTATACGATGGAGATGATAGTAGCAGGATCTGGCAGTTTGAGAAACAAAGTTGTTCATGGAGAGGGTAGAGTCAATGCAGACACCAAGGTTTTTAGCTGAATCAGAAATTGGGACTGATGTGTTACATAATGGGAGAGAAAGAGGAGGCAGCTGAGAAAGTTTCTGACGGGTGCCAATGAGGATAGCTTCTGTTTTGTCGTCATTAAGCTGAAGTCTATTGTGTGTCATCCAGTTCTTAATGTCCGAGTAACACTCAGTGGTGCGAGTCAACAGGCGCTGTATATTATCAGGTGAGTCACTGTCTTGAAGTTGGGTGTCATCAGCATAGAAGTGGTGTTTTATAGAATGGGAGTTGGTGATGGTGGACAGGGGGGAGGTGTAAAGAGTGAAAAGAACAGGGCCAAGGACAGATCCTTGTGGAACACCACAGGTCAGGTATGCAGGTTGAGAGTAAGTGCCATTGATGAGAACGGTTTGTTTTCTGTTTGATAGGTATGAAGTGAACCAAGACAGAGCAATGTCAGAGATGCCAAAAGTATGATGAAGTCTAGAAAGGAGAATACCATGATCAATGGTATCAAAGGCTGCAGACAGATCAAGGAGTGTGAGGAGAGAGACTTTGCCAGTATCAGTTGCAAGGAGGAGATTGTTGAGAATGTGTAGTAGGGCAGTTTCAGTGCTATGGCACTGGCGGTAGGCTGACTGGAAAGGATTGAGGAGATTGTTGGCAGACAGGTGAGAGTTCAGCTGGTTGAGGACGACTTTTTCAAGGAGTTTTGACAAGAAAGAGAGATTAGAGATAGGCCGGTAATTTTTCAGTTCATTTGGATCTAAATTGTGTTTCTTGAGGAGAGGGTGAACAATAGCAGACTTGAAAGAATCTGGGACAGTTCCAGTTTGAAGAGAAGTGTTGATGATGTCAGTGATGAATGGGAGGAGAGTAGGGAGACAGTCGGCGTAGACAGAACCTGGAAGAGGATCCAGTTCGCAGGTTTTGAACGACATGGATCTGATTGTGTTGAGAATTTCTTCTTGTGAGACTGGGGTAAAAGTAGTAAGAGGTGTGCCAGAGAAGGAAGGGTCAGGTGGGCATGGTTGACAGGGTGTCCTGTCAAGCCTGTCACGAAGAGTTTGTATTTTGGTGGTGAAATAGTTGGAGAATACAGATGGGAGTTCTTCATTTGTATGTTTTGTTGGGAGAGGTAAATCTTTTCGTGTGCCAAGGAGATGATTCATGGTTGTAAAGAGTTCTTTTGAAGAAGAGGCATTCAGGATTTTGGTTTGGAAATAGCTTGTTTTTGCTGATGCAATGAGGGTGGATACTTTTGTTTTAGAGGCTTGGAAAAGTTGCCTGTGTACAGTGAGTTTGGATTTGCGCCAGCGGCGCTCTGCTCTGCGGCGGGCACGTTTTGCACAGGCGATCTCATGAGTGAGCCAGGGGGTAGGGGGGCGGTCAGATAAAAGACGGGTTGTGGCTGGAGCATGAGTGTCCAGAAGATGGTGGAGAGTAGTATAGAATTCATCGGCAAGGTTATGTGACTTTTCAGAAAGGAGACGGGAGGCATCAGATGAAAATGTGGAGAGGTCGATAGATTTGAGATTGCGTCGAGTCACTGTGCGCATGGTACGGGAAGGAGGAGAAATGTCGAGAGAACAGAGAATTGCAGAGTGGTCAGATGGAAGGGCTGAAGTTAGACGGGTAGAAAGAACTAAGCAGTTGTCAGTAGCGGAATTGTGATGATCACGAGACATGATCCAGTCAAGAATGTGACCTTTTTGATGGGTTGGTTCAGAAATGTGTTGAGTCATATTATGATTGGACAGAGAGTTGATGATATGTCTTGTGTCATAACGGTGAGTGTTGTCATAGTGGACATTGATATCACCTAGAATGATGAGATTTCCAGGTAAGAGGC
>CM060308.1:69485510-69493010 GCA_030674185.1 Monoplex corrugatus
TGTTATTGTTGTTGTTGTTGTTTTACTCTCTCAGTTTTTTTTAACTCCCTCACCCTTTCTGCCGCTTTCTTCACGAATCTGGTGAAAAGACAGATGAAATAAAACTGGTGAAAAGACAGATGAAGTAAAACTGGTGAAAATAGAGATGAAGTAAAAACTGGTGAAAAGACAGATGAAGTAAAACTGGTGAAAAGACAGATAAAGTAAAACTGGTGAAAAGACAGATGAAGTAAAACTGGTGAAAATAGAGATGAAGTAAAACTGGTGAAAAGACAGATGAAGTAAAACTGGTGAAAAGACAGATGAAATAAAACTGGTGAAAAGACAGATGAGGTAAAACTGGTGAAAAGAGAGATGAAGTAAAACTGGTGAAAAGAGAGATGAAGTAAAACTGGTGAAAAGAGAGATGAAGTAAAACTGGTGAAAAGAGAGATGAAGTAAAACTGGTGAAAAGAGAGATGAAGTAAAACTGGTGAAAAGACAGATAAAGTAAAACTGGTGAAAAGACAGATGAGGTAAAACTGGTGAAAAGAGAGATGAAGTAAAACTGGTGAAAATAGAGATGAAGTCAAACTGGTGAAAATAGAGATGAAGTAAAACTGGTGAAAAGACAGATGAAGTAAAACTGGTGAAAATAGAGATGAAGTAAAACTGGTGAAATGAGAGATGAAGTAAAACTGGTGAAAAGAGAAATGAGGTAAAACTGGTGAAAAGACAGATGAAGTAAAACTGGTGAAAAGACAGATGAAGTAAAACTGGTGAAAATAGAGATGAAGTAAAACTGGTGAAATGAGAGATGAAGTAAAACTGGTGAAAAGAGAAATGAGGTAAAACTGGTGAAAAGAGAAATGAGGTAAAACTGGTGAAAAGAGAAATGAGGTAAAACTGGTGAAAAGAGAAATGAGGTAAAACTGGTGAATAGAGAAATGAGGTAAAACTGGTGAAAAGAGAAATGGGGTAAAACTGGTGAAAAGAGAAATGAGGTAAAACTGGTGAAAAGAGAAATGAGGTAAAACTGGTGAAAAGAGAAATGAGGTAAAACTGGTGAAAAGAGAAATGGGGTAAAACTGGTGAAAAGAGAAATGAGGTAAAACTGGTGAAAAGAGAAATGAGGTAAAACTGGTGAAAAGAGAAATGAGGTAAAACTGGTGAAAAGAGAAATGAGGTAAAACTGGTAAAAAGAAAGATGGGGTAAAACTGGTGAAAAGAGAAATGAGGTAAAACTGGTGAAAAGAGAAATGAGGTAAAACTGGTGAAAAGAGAAATGAGGTAAAACTGGTGAAAAGAGAAATGGGGTAAAACTGGTGAAAAGAGAAATGGGGTAAAACTGGTGAAAAGAGAAATGGGGTAAAACTGGTGAAAAGAGAAATGGGGTAAAACTGGTGAAAAGAGAAATGGGGTAAAACTGGTGAAAAGAGAAATGGGGTAAAACTGGTGAAAAGAGAAATGGGGTAAAACTGGTGAAAAGAGAAATGAGGTAAAAGAATTGAGGAAGCTGGTGGACAAGGTGACAGAGGAAAAGGTTTAAGGGACCACAGCACAATTGCATAGTGGATCTTTTAGCACACTAAGCGTATATATCGATAGGAACTTTCTTTATAGGAGGAAATCAGTTAGCATAGGCTTGCTTATTTCTGAATGTACATGCGTATAGTTTTGTTTTGTCTAAGTTTGCTTGGGCCCTCCAAAACATCCGGCCTGTTCGGCTGAGCTGCCCATGTTAATGTTTCCATCGTTCTAGTGATGTCAGCTTAGTGTTTGATAAGTGGCCCTTCTCCCTTTTCCTCCGTTTCAAGACCTTGCCAGCGCATAGGGTTTTGTTCAGGCTCAGGAAACCTGTCAGATGATTGCTGGCAAATTTGGGTAAAGCGCATATGGAGTTGTCTGAGCGCGGTAAATCCCTCTTGAAACAACTCCATCTCCAACTCCAATTCCAAAAACATGCCTACAATCCAATATCAGCCGTACATTAGTGATCTACTGGATAAAGTGACGTCATAACACGTTTGTAAATGGAGCTGGAAGACGGGGTGAAGGGAGGGAAGTGGTGAAAAGAACTGATGATGGATAGGGTGAGGGATTGAAAGGGTTAACGCACCAGTTGCCGTGGTGTAGTGATTAACGCAACGGACTACTGACCGGAAGGTTGTGGATTCGAATCCCATCAGTACCTTCAAAAATCTTTGTGGGATTTTTCGGCTCTAACCAGCTCCTATCCAGAGTTGGGCGTGCTAGGGGCTCATTGGGAAGACTGGGACCACACAGTCGAAATTCGTCCACTTCATTGATGCGTCATTGAGGGTGTTGCTCAAATCTTCTGACCAGCACCTCAGGCGCCTGTATCTCTCGAGCCTGGTTGACGTCATGATATATTATGATAGTAAGCGTAGAGTACAGCCTTATCACGCAGTCTCAAGCCTAAATGGAACTCCATAGCATCATGATTATCATTCTCATCGACATCATCATCGCATTGTAAAAAAAACTGTGCCAGCTTCTGTGGCCATTAAGGTGGCGTAGAAAATGGAACGAAAAAAAGGTGATCACAAAGGTAACCTCCCTGGGTGCGATGATCCAAAAAATAAAAAAATAAAAAATGAAAAAGAAAGGAAAAGGCAGCTGATGTATAGGTGTTGTGGGTATGAAAGGGTTTAGGGGGATATGATTAGGAAGTGAAAAGGTTAAGAAGCTAGCGGGTGGGATGAAGGAATAAAAGGGTTTAGGAAGTTCTATAGATAGGATGTCGGAACGAAAGGTTTAAGGAAGCTGATGGATACGATAAGGAATAAAAAAAAAAAAGGGTTAAGGAAGCTGATGGATACGATAAGGAATGAAAGGGTTAAGGAAGCTGATGGATACGATAAGGAATGAAAGGGTTAAGGAAGCTGATGGATACGATAAGGAATAAAAAGGGTTAAGGAAGCTGATGGACACGATAAGAAATGAATGAAAGGGTTAAGGAAGCTGATGGATACGATAAGGAATGAAAAGAGTTAAGGAAGCTGATGGATACGATAAGGAATAAAAAGGGTTAAGGAAGCTGGTGGATAAAATGAAGGAGAGAAAGGATTAGGGAAGCTGATGGATAGGATAAGGAATGAAAGAGTTAATGAAGCTGATGGATAGGGTAAGTACATGAACAAGCAGGTGGATAGGATGTGGGATTTAAGGTTTTAAGACAACAGGTGGATAGGGTGAGGGACTTAAGGTGTTAAGACAGCCGGTGAATAGAGTGGGGGGTTTAAGGTGTGTTTAAAACAGCTGCGGACAGGATGAGGGATTTAAAGGGTTAAAAACAGCTGGTGGACAGTGTGAGAAAGCGAAGCTTAAGACAGCTGGTGATAAATAGTAATGAAGGGTAGTAATGTGGAAGGAGAGTTAGGAACGTGATGGCAGGGTGAGGGATAAGGGTAAGGATTGGAAGGATGAGGAAGGTTAATTGACAGGATGTGAAGAGGACGGAGTGAAAGAGGTTAAGGAAAGTGACGGTAGGGTGACGAAGTGAAAGGGTTAAGGAAGTGATGGATGAGGTGAGTGAAAGGTTAATGTGAAGGACTGTTAGACAGGTGACGGAAGTGAAAGAGTTAAGAAGTGATGGACGGTGACGAAGTGAAAGGTTAGAATTGGTAGGGTACAGAAGTGAAAGGTAAGGAATGATGAAGGTACAAGTGAAGATTAAGGAAGGTGATGGACAGGTGACGGAAGTGAAAGGATTAAGGAAGGTGAGGACAGGGTGACAGAAGTGAAAGGATTAAGGAAGGTGATGGACAGGGTGACGGAAGTGAAAGGATTAAGGAAGGTGATGGACAGGGTGACGGAAGTGAAAGGTTAAGGAAGGTGATGGACAGTGACGGTGAAGGTTAAGGAGTTGGAGGGGTGAAAGGGTTAAGGAAGGTGATGGATAGGGTGACAGAAGTGAAAGGATTAAGGAAGGTGATGGACAGGGTGACAGAAGTGAAAGGGGTTAAGTGAAAGGTGATGGACAGGGTGACGGAAGTGAAAGGATTAAGAAGGTGATGGACAGGGTGACAGAAGTGAAAGGGTTAAGGAAGGTGATGGACAGGGTGACAGAAGTGAAAGGGTTAGAAGGTAGAGGTGACGGAATAGGGGGGACAGAAGTGAAAGGGTTAAGGAATGTGACAAGAGGGTGACAGAAGTGAAAGGGTTAAGAAGTTGATGGATAGGGTGACGGTAGTGAAAGCGTTAAGGTTGGACAGGGTGACAGAAGTGAAAGGGTTAAGGAAGGTGATGGACAGTGTGAGGGAAAATGAAAGGATAAGGAAGGTGATGGATATGGGGACGGAAGTGAAAGGGTTAAGGAGATTTGTAAATAGGATGAGGGAGCCGAATGGTCAAATTGACAGCGACGGTTGGATAGGGTGACGGAAGTGAAAGGGTTAAGGGATTGTGGAAGGGACGAGGGAACGAGGGGTTAAGGTGACAGGTGACCAGGTTGTCAATATCATAAGCATAAAGAAGAAGCACCACGAAGAGGAGAAGTCGCAAAAAGATGTGTTTTGAGGTGAGGGTTTTGGGAAAGAGGTATAGACCTATGGTGCTGAGTAGTGAGTTGTGGGTTAGTGTAATGTACCACGCTAGACCTGGATAAAGAAAAGAATCTTGCCATAGATTGTCCATCACAGAGGAATGCAGAACAGCACAGAGCAAGCACAGCAGCAAAACAAACAACAACAGGAACAGGCATGCCGACAGCATGGGCGGAGACATTTGAACACCACGAGAGGAACCAGAAGCAACACAAAGAACACACAATAGACACCTACAAACAACGGCCACATCGTATTCGGAATCATGTAAGATTAAGAATCAACCAAATGAGTGCAATATCAAGTTTAAAAGAGAAACACGAACGAATTATACACAGCCGACGCGAGTGGCGGACAGACTACACACCATTCACAAAAGCACTACTACACACACCACGAACGCGCTAAAATTCAACACACAGCGCGACAGCGAGAAAGGAACGAATGCCACACGAAAGTCAAAATGCGAAAACGCAGCTACGTAACACACCTGCGAGCACACACACACACACACACACACACACACCACACACACACAAGCACACCACGCACGCATATCACACACACGCGTGCGGCGTGCGCACACACACACGCACTCACACACACCACACACACACACACACACACAACACACAAAAACACATACTCACACAACACATACACAACACACCTCACACACACACACCACTCACACACACCACACACACACACCACAACACACACACCACACACAAACACACACACGCATACACACACACAAACAAAACACACAAACACAGAGAGAGAGAACAGAGACAGAAAGAGAGAGAGAGAAAAGAGAGAGAGAGAACAGAGAGAGAGAGAGAGAGAGAGAGAGAGTGAGAGAGACAGAGAAGACAGACAGACAGACAGACAAATTCAGAGAGACAGAGAGAGATGCATACAGATAGAGAGAAAGGTAATAAAATCTGCATACACTATCCGTACCCATTATTTGTATGAAAACAACGATAGGAGAAGACACCCCATCTACATCTATATGTATATGCCAACTGTGTTTGTGTTACAGCCTGCACTGCAGCGTGGGTTTGAAAACAGACACACTGATTATGTTCTGTAAATAGTCGTGAGAGGATATCTCGGATGTAAATCAATACGTACAATACGCTTATGCTAATGTGCTGTGTTTGTTTGTCTGTCTATCGGGTTATCTGTTATTATTCTGTCTGTAAACCAGCCTGTCTGCTACATGTCTCTTTCTGTCTCTCTGTCTCTGTCTCTCCCTCTCCCTCTCTCTCTCTCTGTTTCTGTCTCTGTCTCTCTGTCTCTGCCTGTCTGTCTGTCTCTCTTTCTCTCTGTCTCTGACTCTGTCTCTCTCTTTCTCGCTCTCTCTCTCTCTCTCTCTCTCTCTCTCTCTCTCTCTCTCTCTCTCTCTCACTATTTCTCTCTCTCTCTGTCTCTGCCTCACTCTCTGTCTCTGTCTGTTTCTGTCTCTGTCTGTCTGTCTCTCTCTGTCTCTGTCTCTCTGTCCGTCTGTTTGTCTGTCAGTCCTCTCTCTCTCTCTCTCTCTCTCTCTCTCTCTCTCTCTCTCTCTCATGCACACACATACGCGTGCGCGTACATAGAACCTGTTACTGCTTTACTATATTACTATTAGTACTACTACTTCAATACAGAGACGAACTCAAGTACACGCGCGCGTACACACACACACGCACACGCACATGGATGTGCATACAGACAGAGAGAGGGGTGGAAGGGAAAGAGATAAAGAGAGAGAGTGTGTGTGTTCTGAGGAGTGTTCTGAGCTTACGGTTTTTGTGCTTTGTATCTGCTTCTATGCCAGCTGAATAGGTAGCGCAAACTGTGTTAGATTTGAGAAGTTCTACAACATGGGAAATAATTCCTACGTAACTCTCAAGAGTTATTATGCCCTTTGATTAATATTATAAAAATTCTCCCTGCTTCCCTCTTGTTTCTTTGGTATTGCAAGATAAAGTCAACACTGAATTACTTGCAAAGAATGAATCAGTAGTGGCAGAATAAAACAACAACCAGTATGCCTGGAAATCGTTGATTCTTTTTAGCATTATTCGATTTCACGTCTGCATTCAGTCTACTATACTACTTATTTAATCAAAACAAGAATAACAGCAAGCATCCTTGTTTGCATGTGGGAGATCTATTGGTGGTGCACCCTTCATCGTGGGTTAAAAAAAAACATTGATCGTTTTGAACACAGGCGTGACACCATACAGGATAAAAAATCATTACGTGGGTAACTATGCTGTTCTGTTTGTCTGTCTATCGCTGTCTGGCTGTCTGGCTGGCTGGCTGGCTGTCCCCCGTCTATCTGTCTGTATATCTGTCTTTCTGTCTGACTGACTGTCTGACTTTGTCTGTGTCTGTCTGTCTCTCTGTCTGTCTCTATCTGTCTGTCTGTCTGTCTCTCTCTGTCTCTGTCTCTGTCTCGCTCTCTCTCTCTCTCTCTCTCTCTCTGTCCCTCTCTGTCTCTCTGTCTCTGTCTCTGTCTCTGTCTCTGTCTTTGTCTCTGTCTCTGTCTGTCTGTCTCTCTCTCTCTCTCTCTCTCTCTCTCTCTCTGTCTGTCTGTCTGTCTTCCTCTCTCTCTCTTCTTTCACTGTCTCGCACTCTCTCTCTCTCTCTCACTCATACACACACACATACATGTGTTCATGCATAGGACCCGCTACAACTGCTACTGTTGACCACACAAATACACACACGCACCCACAAACACATGCTTGGACACGCATGTGGGCGTGTGCCCATGGAATCGCGCAGAGAGAGGGAGAAGGGAAGAGAGAGAGAGAGAGAGAGAGAGAGAGAGAAAGAGAGAGAGAGAGAAAATATGTCAGCAAAGACAATGATAATAGCAGACATCCCGGTTTACACATTGGCCATTTATTGGTAATACACCCTTCATACTGGGTTTCAAACACATGTTGTTATGTAC
>CM060308.1:69503010-69510510 GCA_030674185.1 Monoplex corrugatus
AGCACGCACACACGCACGCACGCTCGCATACACACACGCACGCACACACACAAACAAACGTACACCCACACACAGATCTATCTTTCTATTTATCTATCTATCTACCTGTCTGTCTGCCTGTCTGTCTGTCTATCTATATGTATGTATATACATAATTATGTATATATATATATATATATATAATACGCGCGCGCGTGTGTGTACGTGTGTGTGGTGTGTGTGTGCGTGTGTGTGTTCATTGATGTATCTGTCATGACTGCTGTGAGCCCAACGAAAGATATATAGACCAAGCACGCTGATGACAAAATTGCCTTCTATGCCAACCATCTCTGGCTCCATGCCTGTCTTCAGCTACTGATGTCTGTGATCTCTGGTGTCTTGCCCAAAATCTTCCTGATTTTTAACTGTGCTATTGAAGTACACGTACGCTCACAGACACATACACATGCCAGGACACACGAACTCATATATATAAAAAAAAACAATCAAACAAACAAAAACATCTATTAACGATAATGTGAAATTGTCTATCTAATAATTTGACATACAGTAGAATATGTTTTTCATACCTTCATGTTTTGCGAAAAACCAGGCCCACACTCAAAAACTAGGCCCACACTCAAAAACTAGGCCCACATTCAAAAACTAGGCCCACAAAGGACACATAGCAATACCCCCCCATCCACCCCAACCACCACCCTCCTCCCCAAGAAATAAACAGAAACAGACGAACATAGAACAAACAAAGGGTCTCCATGGACTGCATGTAACTAAGGTCTCAAAAATTAAAAAAGAAAAAACTGTGTTATTGTGAATACTTAATTCATTTAGTTATTTGATTGCATTTTTGTATTAATGTTGCTTACGAGTTATTTTTCAATAAGGTAGGTCTGTTTGCTTATATATTTATTTATTTGTTCATTTATTTTGAATTGTGGATGTACATGAGTGTCATCATCAGTATTCATTTGATTCATTTGCTTATTCCTTTTAAATTATGGAACACAATTGGAATAAGATTCCCCTGTCTTTTCTTCTGAGCCTAACTTGAAGACATACCTTTTTGTCCAGTGGTGATTGCCCCCTCTACATGCCCACTCTCTTGTCCCACTCCCATCCTGACCTTACCTCTCCCGGTGTTTGTGTGCTTTGTGCACTTGAGTTTTTTTTTGTCATTGTGAGTGAATGTTTGGTTTTCTCTGGGAGTTGCCTGCTCATTCTTGGATGCTGTCTTCCTCTCTCTATCTCTTCCTTCTGCCTTCCTCTTCTTCTTCTTCTTTCCCCTGGGACTGTGCCTCGCAGAATGGACTTTGCAAGACCTGGGGATCCTGTGACATGCCCGTTTTACTTCATCTTTTTGTCCTTTTACTGTAGTCAGAAGGTCTTCAAATGGACAAGTAGCCTGTTTGGTTCTACTGCGTACAGTCTTATTGGTAATACGGTCAGCGACGGCAGCCGCAGACAACTCCCAATACATTTTCCGTCATCGTGCTGTCAGTGTAAATTTTCAACCAGACTGTAGACGGCTATAGATCGCTGTTGTTATTTTCGTGATTATTCAACTGCTGATAGACGCAATTATTTTTTCTCTTGTGCGCATTATGATGCCCTGAATATTGGGAATACAGAACGAGGATTAACTTTAGTGTGAAAATTTATAGTTGTCTGGCACTCTTATTTTTCTGCCCCATCTTTTGTACCGTTCTTGTGTCAATAAACCTCACGTCACTCATTTCGGCTCTCCATCTTTCCTCCTTCTAAACCCATGGAAACAGGTCACCATAAGAACAAGGCATGAAGGAGCACAGAATTTTAGACAACTTTTCACAGTGCTAAGATTGATGAGTAAAGGGATGATGCTATGGAGTTCTGTTTTGGATTGAGACTCCATAAGTAGGGCTGTACATGTACTGTACGCTTGTTTTCTATCTTGGCACAAACCAGGCTCGAGATATACAGGTATCTGCAGTGTTGGTCAAGAAATTTAAGCAACGCCCTCTACGACGCATGTGTAAAGAGGATGAGATTCGAGTGTGTAGTCCCTATCTTCCCAAAGAGCCCAACGCAAGTTCAACTAGGGGTAGATGCCGTTCGGGGCTGAACTTTCAACCTCCTAGTTAATAATCCGTTGTGATAACCACTTGGTCCTGTTTGTTGGCTGTAATAATGATATAATAATAATAATAACAGGATTTATAATGCGCCTTGCCTAGGGTTCAACATGCTCACAACAACTATACTAACAAGTAAATATGCAACTTATAGCTCTTAACACACATAGACACACACACATCCACACATAGACACACACACACACACACACACACACACACGCACACACACACACACGCACACACACACACACACAACACACACAAACACGAACACGCACGCACGCACACACACACACACACACACACACATACACACACACTCACTCACTCACTCACACACACACACACACACACACACACACACACACATTCACTCACACACACACACACACACACACACACACACACACACACACACACACACACACACACACCACATCAATTTAACATATATATCATTCATCCAACAGAATTCTGTACACTTTCCTATCGATAGTACTGCTGAAAGAGGTTTTGGGGTTAGATTTGAAGACAGCAAGAGAACAAGAGTGTCTGATGTGTCAGAGAAGAGAATTCCAGAATTGTGGGGCATAGTACATGTAGAAAGAACAGGTAGTGGTGACATTTATGTCTGTAGCGTTCTTGGCAGAAAAGGCAAGATTCAAAAGAAACGCAAAGACGGCAAGATGGTACGTAGAGAATAGTCCCACGTGGTGATGCCGGCAAGAAGAACAAGAATATGCAGAGTAGTAAGTTCTGAGAGATAAGTAGGTGCCGTACCAGTAATTATAATGAAGCATGTGCATGAAAATTTGTAGTTGATCCTTTTAGAAACAGCAGCCAGTGGACTTTCTTCAAGAGTGGAGTGCATGACCGTGGACGATGTGACCTAAAAATAAAGCGAACAGCTGAGTTTTCGAATTTTTGCAGAGGTTGAAGTGTACTATTAGGACAGCCAGCGAGTAGAACGTTACAGCAATCAAGCCTTGACTGCATGCAAAATGTAACAAGTGATTTTGTGGCATTCAAAGTCAAAAATCTTCTTACAGAATTGATTCTTCTTAATTCAAAGTTGCAAATTTTAACAGATTTTATATATAGTCACATATTGCGTCATGGAAAGATTTGAATCAAATCCGTAATTAATCCAAGGTATCTGGCTTTGTCCGTAAAACCAAACTATATTGTGACAGGAACTGTTGAGCTGACCCTCAAGATGCTCTGCGTTTTGAGTGAAGATACGTTTATTTGTACACGACAAGAAGCGCAGAATGAAAGGGTGCTTTTTGAGTGAAGATTCGTTTATTTGTACATGACAAGAAGAGCAGAATAAAGGACAGAGGGTGGGCAAGATTTGTCGTATGCAGTCACGTGAAGGGAAAGAGTGGCGAAAGGGAAACCCGCAGAGGACCTTATTAGGTTAGTTAGCTACCTAAATCTGGCATCCCCGGCACAAAACTAATCATTGTGTTTGTCCTGACTTTGCCAACCGCTGTCTGGCTAAATATTGAAGAAACTATTTCTGTCCAGAGTTTTGCGTGATGAGTTTTTTTCCTTTTTTTTTTTTCTTTTGTTTGTTTGTTGTTGTTTTTTTTGGTCTTGTTTTGTTTTAAACTTCGACGTTGGTTTTGTGCTTAATCTTTGCTTGAAATTTTCTAAATGTTACAAATTGGGGATAAACATGTTTGATTACCAGTACTTTTTTTTTTTTTTTTTTTTTTTTTGCTCGTCTTGAACATTTTTCTTTTCTTGTCGTAAAAGGTGGTTGACCTCAAATTGTTAATCCTTGATTTCTAAGTTTCTTGTCGCAAAAGATGGATGGCATCAAATTGTCAGTCCATGATTTCCGAACACGTTGAATCGAATGTCCAGAACTCACGAATATGATGCTCTAATTTGGTAATGGTAAATCAGCTTAGTCGTGATTGATTAATTGATTGATTGATTGACTAATTCAATTTATTCACTAGTTCATTTATTTATTCATTCATCCGCTGGGTTTTCTTTTAACCGCAGAGTTTACAGGGCGACTGGACTGGGTTCACTTTTCTTTATGGTTTCTTCGCCTTGTTCATCGCAGTGTACATATTGTATATCGATAATGATGGATTCTCCTGTGTGTCCTTTGGATGAATAGACAGATACGAGAAGAGTGGCAAAAATGGTTCAGAAGTTCACCTGCCAATGACAAAAGGTTCCAGGGTTCGTTAACCGTTGAGGCCTCGACTTTTCTCCTCAGTTTGGCCGGAAAATCGAACTGAACGTCTAAGTCCTTCAGAAGGGCACGAAAAACGAATCGGAACCGTGTGGCTTCTGGCTGTGCACGCTAAATATCCCACGGCATTTGAAAATCGTGAAGAGCAGGGCATTCGCCCGGCTGCCCTGGTATAAAACATTGGAGAGATACGTTGATCTCCCAAGTCCTTTCCCTTGAAGACCAATTAGCCTTCTTACCTTACTGAAAGATTGGTAAAAATTTGGGAGAGCAGCTCGAGTTTCATATGGTAAATCCAGTGTGACAAAAGATATGAATATGAATATGACTGTGAATGTGAATACAAATATGAATATGATTATGAATATGAATTTGGATATGAATGTGAATGTGAATATGAATATGAATACGAATAAAGAGATACATCAGGGAAAGGTATGGATCTCCTGTATTCGTAAAAGGTCTCGCATTAGGTTGCTCAGACCTAAATACTTGGTTGTACCCGTTATACATTTTATTCACTTTCTATGTAGCTGGAGATGTCGCAACAACAGAAAGATTTGTCCATCCAGAAGAACCTGAGAAATTACCATGCTTCGCAGATAGACACACACGCACGTGCGCACACACACACACCACGTACACACGCGCGCGCGCACGCACTCACACACTACCGAAGGAGAGAGGGGGGGGGGGGGGGAGGCAGCGGATATGCCCAAGACGATCTGCAGCAATCTCCGGTTATATAATCTTCCTGTCCGTTAAAAAAAAATAAAAGAGATTACATCCGCTGTGATCCCTTCTCGTCTCTCTGTCTCTCTCTCTCTGTCTCTCTCTTTCTCTCTGTCTGTCTCTCTTCTCTGTCTCTCTCTCTCTCTTCTTCTCTCTTTCTCTCTTTCTCTCTGTGTCTGTGTGCGTGTGTCTCTCTGTCTCTGCCTCTCTCTCTCTGTCTCTCTCTCTTCTCTCTCTCTTTGTCTGTCTGTCTGTCTCTGTCTCTTTCCCGCTCTCTGTCTCACTGTTTGTCTCTCTTTCTCTCTCTCTCTGTCTTTCTCTCTCTGTCTCTCGTTCTGTCTGTCTGTCACTTTCTCTCTCCCTCTCTGTCTGTCTGTCTCTCTGCCTCTGTCTGTCTGTCCCTCTCTCTCTCCTCTCTCTGTCGTATCTGTCTGTCTCTGTCTCTCTCTCTCTCTCTCTCTCTCTTTGTGTCTCTGTCTATCTGTCTGTCTGTCTCTCTCTCTCTCTCTCTCTCTCTCTCTCTCTCTCTTCTTCTCTCTTTTTTCTCCCTCAGTTAATCTGTGAAGAGAGCGTGCCAGCAAAGAAGATTTCTTTACTGAGAAATGAAAAAAAAGATGGATTGTAGCGGAGGAGGTGGAGTGAAGATCAGGGAAAGAAAGAAAAAAAAAGTTGAGAGATGAAAACATGGCGTGAATCGTCCTCCTCCACTTTATATTAAAGCTCCTTCTCCTCCTCCTCCTCCTCCTCCTCCTCCCTTCTTCTTCTTCTTCTTCTTCTTTCTTCTTCTTCTTCTTTTCTTCTTTTTTCTTCATCTTCTTCGACATCTTCTTCTTGTTTTTATTTTACTTCTTCTTCTTTCTTTCTTTCTCTCCCCCCCCCCCCCCACTATCTGTCTCTATCTCTTATTGTGTGTCTCTGTCTCTGTCAATCTCTGTGTCTCTCTTTGTCTCTGTCTGTCTGTCTCAGTCTCAGTCTGTCTGTCTGTCTCTCTCTCTCTCTCTTCTCTCTCTCTCTCTCTCTTTTTCTCTCTCTCTCTCTGTCTGTCTCTCTGTCCATGGAACTCTTAACATTCTTCATGGAAACCACATTTCTGCTGCTTGAAAGTTACAGATTCTGAAATCCTGTGGGTTTAGGGGCACCGCTGATCACTGTGCGTTGAGCTTCTTCCATCTCTTCCTGTCCTCTGTCAATCTCTCTGGGAGCTGCTAAAGTTCAGATGTGTCCATTCTTGGATATTGTCTTTCCATTTCTTCTTCTGCCCTGCTCTTCTTCCCCTCTCTGGAACTTTGTTTTGCAAGATATTTTTTGCAAAGACTGAGGATCTTGTGACATGTCCGTGCCGCTTTATTTTGCGTGTATTTTACGGTTAGTCAGAAGGTCATTTAGAAAGGCCAATCGCTTGTTTGGTTTTACAGTCTTGCTGGTAACATGGTTGATGTACGAAATGCGTAGAATCTTTCGACAGCACCTTACAATCATGGCTTAGATCCTCTTCTGTAAGTCAGCTATGAGAGCCCATGTTTCGCAAGCGTAAAGGAAATTGGACATGACAAGGGGCACATCAGTCTTACTCTAGAGCTGAGCGAGATGTTCTTGTCTTTCCTTGCTGGTTTGTCTTCTGAGCGCTGTTGTTGTAAGCGCATTTCTGGAATGCATTTCAGGTTTAGAGCCTTTATCTGACAGTTGCCCCAGATATTTCACGTGCTGCATTGTCTCCAGCTGTTTTCCCTGACCCTTATGAGAGTGCTGATGTCGTTGATGTTGTTGATCATCAGCTTGATCTTGTTGGCATTCCGTAGACTGTTGCAGTGTTTTCGAGTCGATAAACCAGATGGGTTAATTCCTGTTCATCTCTAGCCAAGCTATCAGTGTCTTTGACAAAACGTACGGTGTTAATTGTCCTGCCAAAAGTAACTGTTTCTGCGTGATTTTCCGGTTTGTCATTCATAACTTGTTCCAGAAGATGTTGAAAAGAGTGACTGAAAGTAAACAATTGCACCGTCGGACTGTTGTTTGGAACCAGTCACCAATGCTGCCACTGATGAGAACTGCACTCTTGATCTTGTCTTAGAGCTGTTCTATCATTCTGATCAGGTTCTTATTGATGGTGTATATTCTTTCGGGGGCCTAAAAGGCCGCATGCCAATCCCCGTCGAACGCCTTTTTTGAAGTCCATGAAAACTGATGAACGTCCTGCTGACGTTGAAAATACTTCTTACACAGTGTACTGAGGTTAAAGATAATTTTTATTGGTGCTTCTTCATGTTTTGGAATTGGCTTGCTCTTAAGCCGTGGGGGTTTTTTTTGGGGGGTGTACATTAGTTTGGGTTTTTTTGTTTTTGTTTTTGTTTCTTTGTTTGTTTAATTGTGTGTTTGTTTTGTGTGTTTTTTTGTTTGTTTGTTTGTTTTTTTAACTTTTTTTAATTAATTTTTTGTTTC
>CM060308.1:69515510-69530510 GCA_030674185.1 Monoplex corrugatus
AACTTTGTTAGGTAATACGTGAGAAAGTTTGAAGAGCTCATTTGTGTAAGTGGATATTGTTTCTTGTGACTTTATTGTTCTTGCTCTCTTGGGGAAATGGATGTCAGACCGAATTTTAAGTTCCGAACTGGCATAATTAGCTACTGCATTTGCTCTAACTATATATTTAGCAGTTGATAACTTCCTCCAATCTTCCAAGGGAAGGATGCCAGCTGTTTTATATACTTCTTGTGTTTTTGTATACACCGGTACCCCAAGAGCACATTTAATAGCTTTACTATCTAAGCTTTGAAGTTTTTTCAAATAGCAGTTTGGAGCTGAAAAATAGACCTCTTGACCATAAGCCAACTTAGATCTGACTAAAGCTGTGACAAGATGTCTTGTTATGTAAAGCTATGAAAAGCTATAATTTAATAAGAATTATTAGTAAACAGTCTTGGGGACAGGACACTAAAACGTTGTTACATCTTGTCTGTGTGTGTGTGTGTATGTATGTGTGTGTGTGTATGTGTGTGTGTGTGTGTGTGTGATGCTCGTGCAGCAGGCGTGTGAAAAAAATCTTTTCCTAAATTATTACATTGAAATAAACAAACATGTTTTAAAAATCGCAGGTGGGAATTGCAAGCAGAGGATTACCTTTCGAAATCTAAAGGCATTGTAACATATTCAGGCAGTGACGAAAACCCTGACAAGCCAACAAACAAGGGGGGAAACACAGATGTTGAATAATCAGACTTAATCATAAAAAAAGGCAACCTTCAGGACCGCGGAGTAATTACCTAGCAGTTTGCAAATCGTACAATGTCAGATCAAAGGTCTTTCTGGTTTATAATGGTAAGCAGTGCAGGAAAACACGGTGGCATTTCCTAGCAATAAAAGGGTGATTAATTGTTATACAATCATTACACAAGCCGTTGGCTGTTTTTCTGAGTATGTGTCGAAGTGAACCGACAGATAATCTGTAAGCTAGAGTAGCTTACATTCTTGTGAAGCCTTTGTAGTCTACGATGAAAGGGCGTAAGTTACGTTGCACTTTTTTTCTTTTTTTTTTCTTTTTTTTGTACAGTGTTTATTTCATGTTGAGAAAGTTGCAGTGTTTATTTTTTACTACTTGTTCTATTTATTGCTGCACCTTTAGCCGTTTTGTCTACCCGCTTGCTAAATATACGATGCCACAGTGAGATGGGATCCAACAGTAATTGACGTGTGTAATATCTTTTTATTAAACAACGAAATGAATACTTTGTCCCAAACATTTAAGCTTATTAAAGAGGGGGGATAGGGTGGGGGTGGAGGATTGCGGACCACATATCATTTTAGGTGAAACGTTTTCTGATACTATACCAGATATTTCGAAGACCTCCTTTGTGTAAATTATTATTGTTTCTTGTGCTTTCATTATCCTTGCTCTTTTGCCACAATGGGGATGCCGGGGACTCTTCCAGTATAATATAGTATTCTCCACCTTTTAGAAATTATGTGCTAGAAATTTTCTTTTTTTCTATCACTCTCTTTGTTTCTACCTTGCTCCTTTGCTTTTCTTTGTCATTTCTTCCTATCATATGTGTATTCAGTCTTTATCAGTTTCTGCTACTGTATTTCATACATGTATTAATAGAGACTATCTTTGGGTATTACAGTGTACTAGTTATAATGTACAGCTCCTTGGGCGAAGGTTGGATGTAAAGAAAGTTTTAATATGTTTATGCCACCTCCCTAAATATTCAAACGTGATCTGTTGTGTTTCGCTCTGATGCAACCAGATGTATTTTTAAATTGACTCTTTAGCTATCTAACTGTTAAAAATATGATAGATGTTTGGTGGTGTATTGTTTTTTGTTGTTGTTGTTGTTGTTTGTTTGTTTGTTTTTGTTTTCTTTGCAAATCAGTTTTTGTTTGTTCGTTCGCTTGTCTGCTCACTTTCCTCTTGCATTTCGGTTGTTGTTGTGTTGTTGTTTTTAAACAGTAATTGTTTCGTTTTTGTTTTCAGGCTTTCGTGTTTGAGATAAGCAGTCCTGATTCCCCACCTACGTTGGACGACATTACAGCCTGAGGCATCGGCCTAATCACTGTCACCGGACTTCATCGTTGTACAGAGAGTACACCGCAGTTGATCGTTTTATTTCAAGCGGAAAAGACAACAACAACAACAACAACAACAACAGTTCAAGAACAACAACAGACAGCGTTTACTCGTTCCTAACAAATCAAGTTGATCATTTTAATTGGCAGCAGAATCATGGTTTACTCTGCAATACCTTGCATCAGTCAACGCATCTCAGTAGGAAACCATAGCTGCTGGGCCGGCGTTCTCCTAGCTGGGACGAACGTTGACATTTAGCTAACCAAGTCAGAGAAAATAAAACCGTCGTTCACCCCATTAGTGCTTGGAGTGGTTCAGCAGCTATCAGTTTCATCGAGGAACTCCGAAATACCAGTCACTCAAGCAGTGCCCATTCAGCGCATCTCTGGTTACAGCCCTGATACGGCTTCTGGGCTTTAAACAAAACTGACAATAACAATAGCGTATCTCTATTCACAGCCAGTGGTGCTAGGATGACTTAGACTTCGACTGGTTCATAGGACGTTGACCGTCAGCTAAACCTAAAACATTGTCCTTTCTGCAATATCGCTCACCATTCAGCATAACTTACTCGTGAATAGCTGATGGTCGGATGGCACTGAACTGCAGCTAATTGAATGTCTTAATTAAGTGAGCTGGTTGGTTCTTTTGATAGAGCCGTGGATTCCAAGATCTTATGTGTCGAGTTCAGTTTCACTCCGCAACATAAAAGCTGGCTTCTTCGCTGCCCATCTTTAACGTTCGAATATCAATACGATAATTCTGATGGTTTCGCTGTTTCAAGGGTCCCGTCCCCTATCCGATTTATTTCAAGACCTTGCCAGTGCATAGTTTTGCGCAGGCTCAAGGATTCTGTCAGATAAACGCCAGCAGATTTCAGATAAACACCAGCAGATTTCAGATAAACACCAGCAGATTTCAGATAAACACCAGATAAACACCAGCAGATTTCAGATAACACACCAGCAGATTTCAGATAAACACCAGCAGATTTGGGGTGGAGCGCATACGGAATGACCAGTTTCTCTTGAACAAAACTCCAGACTACGAACTAATTGGCATGATATCCGATTACGATTTTTTTTTTTCGCAAATGGCAATTGTCACCTTAGATCTTCCTGCACAGTGTCACAGTGTGTTCTTGACCCAGACCTGGGGAAGAAATTAATAAGCGGGACGACCCAGTTCAGCAGTGCTACATTATTGAAACTTATACCTGTCTGTAGGGTGTGCAAAGCGCAGTGACTGACGATTGCCATGCCTGTGATTGACCGACTTTGATAGACCTTCATGTTGTGTGTTGCAGTTAGTGTAATCTATTCCCGTCTGAAGTGTGTGTGCAAACTACAGTGAACTTCTGACTGTGACGACTGCAGCCGTGACTGGGTGACTTGCACTTTTTGCCCGAGCAGTGGCTTTTTGACTTAAGACTCGATTTGTGTGAACTTTGAGGTGTACAAAGTGAATCAGAATCAGAAATTGATTCAGTAAGGCCAAAGCCCCATTTGAAGGGGTGTGAATGCATTACAAATATTATACAAACACAGAATATAATACATAAGTCGTTCTTGGATAATGCAGGGGTGTGCAAGTGTGACGTGGAGTATTAACGAGTGCGGTAACTCCAACTTTGATTTGAGTGATTTACACTTAGGCGACACCGAGGCAGTAGTTCAGCATTGTCTTTTTCCTTTTGCAAAATACAACTGTGATTACGTGACTGACAGCTCCTGAGTAATGGCAACATTTTTTCTGTGCAAACTCTCTCACGCGTGTCGTTAGTCGTACTAAATGGCCAGATGCGTGGTGGTACTCTGTCGGTACTTATTTAATCTTAGCTTCTCTTTGTTCGCCCCTCAGCGACTCTACTTCTCTCAGTGACTGGTGTCTGTTATTCCGCAGCTAAAAACTAACCGTTCGTTTTGCCGGGCGGTCACGTGCATCCAAAGTACACGTGGTGGACCCCTCACTCGTCAGCGGCTTCTAGATTACCAGGTGAACGGAAGGACTTACTACACGATCGTTGATGACTGGTTTTAACTTTTGCCAGAGCCGTGTTGCATATACGCTAGCCAAGCGGCGAGAACTCCTATTGCGATAAGAGAAGCAATTCATGCCACCCCCCACCCCCCGCCAAAAAAAAAACAAACAACAACAACAAAATCAGTGAACGTGGAAAGGGCAAGAGGATTTAGCAAATGAGTCGTCTGTGCGGTTTTATGTAACGAAACTTTTTTTCTACTCACACTCTGTTCAAAGTACCTTGGTTACTGAAAACATGATTCCAGTTAGATGCAAAACAGTAATGAAATCTTCGTTTGGAAAAACAGATGATATGGCTACTGATCCCAAATCACCTTCATTATAATCATTGTTGTAAATGTTGTGTTCAAAGACAAAACCAAACTAGACATAGACTTCCAACTTGATTTCTCGCAGAACATCTTTAAATGTTCGAAGCGAAAACCAAAATAAACACAGACTTCCAACTTGATTTCTGGCATGAGAATATCTTTAAATGTTCAAAGCCAAAACAAAACTAGACTTCCAACTTGATTTTTCGCATGAAACCGTCTTTCAGAGCTGCTCACCAAGTCATCTTGCCTTTCTCGCCATAACAAGTCACTAACAGGCGATTTGTTAAGTTTTGACGTTTTTAGCTTATTTTAGAGCAACTTGAAAACGAACGTAGATGCTGGGAACGTTCCATATTGCTTATCAAATTCTAAAACGTCACCGAGCAAAACCAGTCTCTGGAATCCTAGCCTCCAAGCCTTTGGTGCAACACGCCTCTGTCTTCTGACAGAGAGAGCAGGCGTTAGTTATGTACATGCAGAGCGTCACTCTGCCAGCAAGTTCAAAAATAGTTCACCACACAACTAGAGGCGTGTGTGCACGTACTGACAGAGTGCATGCCATTCTGCTCGTGTCGAGGAAATAATGAAAAGGTCGTGAAGCCCGCCTAGCGAAGCATTTCAGCGTGATTGATTATACTGTCGGGATTTATCGTCCCATTTTATCAGGGATTTATTGTCCTTAGCTAAGAGTACGCTGCGGAAGAGTCTGGCAAAGTAGTTCCATTCAGGTTGATGTGGGCCCATTCGCCTGCCAGAAATTGCGGTCCATATATACAACCTGACGACTGTGGGGGTGTCTGTCAAAGCAGGTAGTGCGTTCATATTTGTCAGGGATTATTGTCCTTATGAAAAGGTGAAATGGAGGCTAACGGCTGTCGTTGTACTGGAAATCACGAAGCTCTCACATAGTTTGAGCAGCTAATGGATTTATGTGCAGGCTTTAGGCTTGTGCCACGATTGTTTTGGATCTTCTCCATCACATGTCACCAGCAGCCTCAGTGCATGGGGAATTCATTCCGGGCGAGGAGACATCATCTTGAGAAACTGAAACTGAAAGTGGTACAGGTTTCTTGCTAGTGTTTCATGTGGATGTTAAACAGCATTAACATGCTTATGCCACTACCATCTAAAATATAAAACAATTGTTCTTGTTCTTGTTGAAGCGACCAAAATACAACCGCAAATTGGTTATCAGATCTCCAGGGCCGCAGATTCCAGACAGCACACAGCATCGTGGTAAACCCGACTTCAACGTGTGCAGCAACCATCCCCTTTGTGTTTTCTCTTCCACGTTCATCTCTTGCAGGTAGGTTTGTTTCAGTTTACTGTAAACATTGTTTACTCTCAGTGACGACTGTGTTCTTAGGCAGTGAATTTTTATCAGAGACAAAGACAAAATATGCAAGATTATTATAATCATTTTTGTTTCAAGCCCAGCCGATTGCGTAGAGCCATATCAGGGCTATAATCGTTTCAAAACATATACAATATTTCAACAGGAAAAAAGGGAAAGAAATTTTGTACACGTAATCAATGCATTTGCGCACATAATCTGAGGAGATGCCCCTGACGTTGACCACTCCGTCCAATTTATCACACAGGGGATTCAAAAACATACCTGAATACAAATTGAAACATAACTAAGGACATCAAAACATATATAAAAATGGTCCTAAATTACCTAAAATTGTTTCCGCATATCTCACTTCCCCAGAGCCAAAAATGCACTTAATACATGTACCCAATTATCAATCCTAAGAGAAAGTACATAAGACTTTGTCGAACATATACAGGTGAATGGATCAGCAAGGCAAAAAATGATAGGAAGAAATGACAGAAAGCAAAGAAAGAAGAAAGAAACAAAGAGAGTGTCAGAAAAGAGGATATTTCTAGCACAGACTTTCCAGAAGGTGGGGTTACTGTTTATACTGAAAGAGCCCCCGGCATTCCACGTGCAAAAGGACAGGAAACCACAAACATAGGAAACTCAAATTATATCGGGTATTTGATAAAGACAACAAGACAGGTGCAAACTTTTGGGCCAACTGGCCTTTGTCAAACGTACACAAAAGACAACAAAGAAACAAGTTCACCACATTGAGGACAAAAAAAAAAACATAATCAGTGAACTACACTGAAATCAATTTTTCTTTTTTTTTATGTCAGTCAGTTGAAAAGATAACTCTTTTTCGTCGTAAATCTAGTGAATTTGGCTGTTTGTTGTCTTCTGTGTTCGCTTAGAGAAGACCGGTCGACTAAAAATTTTGGCTTGTCTTATTTTTTTTATTTATTTATTTATCTGTTCATTTATTTATTCATTTATTGTTATTATTAATAGTAGTAGTAATAGTATTGTTAGTGTCATTGTTATTGTTGTTATTATTATTAATATGAATTTCTTTTTGTCACAGTAGATTTACCATATGAAACTCGGGCTGTTCTTCCTTTTGAGAGCGTCGTTGTAGTGCAGCGCCACCTTTTTTTTCTCGGAAGACTTCAGAAAGGCAAGAAGGCTAGCTGGTCTTCAAGGGCAGGGACCTGGGAAATCAACCTGCCTCTCTAATTAATGTTTTATACCAGGGCAGCCGGGCGAATGCCCTGCTCTTCACGATTTTTAACTGCCATAAGGTCTTTAGCGTACGCGGGCCAGAAGGCACACGAGTCCGATTCGTTTTTCGTCCCCTTCCCAAAGGATTAGACGTTCATATTGATGCAGAGTGGCTGAGGACGAGGAGGGTTGGGGGGATGCTGGGGGCAACGAGAGATAAGAGACAGATGGAAGTCCATGATCGCCAACGCCATGCGGCAGGGCACCTGATGATGATGATTGATTTTCAGGTCAAACTAAGGAGAAAAGTCGAGGCCTCAATGGTGCACAAACGCTGGAACCTTGAGTAAGGTTATTGTCTGGCGAACGTCTGAACCATTCTGCCACTTTCTCGTCTGTGATACATGTGCGTTCTCATTCGATTTTCGTGTGTTTCTGGTGTCTGTTTGCTTAATTAAGCGCTGGCAGTCATTTTGAATAAGACATGGATACTGTCCACGTGACAACATAGGTATTTGTTTGAGTTCACTTTATTTTTAAATCGACACGACAATGTGTGTGTTTGTGTGTCCGTCAAGCCGTTTATGAACTAAATATATCAACGAAGATTTTCTCAGCACTTTGCGGATGGATTTTTACCCCAAGTTTGATTGATAAATCCATTCTTAGAAGTAACTGCGAATGTGTAAGTGCGGACAGGTGAGAAATAAACACTACAGATTTACTGTAGGGCTTTTCAGCTTAAAAGTTGGCATTTGAGTGATTCTTAATTATACAAGTGTTTTATGAGAGCATCGCATAACGATCGTTTAGAAAGCTGGTGGATAATATATGTGATCTATGAAGTCATCGGCAGACGATTGTGACGAAAGTTGTGTATAGGGTGAAGGGCTGAGAGGTTTAACCCTTTGATTCCCGTACCTTATCTTTCAACGGCAAAAACTTAACCCTTTGATTCCCTCACCCTAACCAACAGCTTCCTGCAGGAAGCTGGTGGATAGGGTGAGGGAGTCAAAGGGTTGTTTTTGTTTTGCTAGCGTGGTTGACAATGCGTGATGCTGATGGACAGGGTGCAGGAGTCAAAGGGTTAATTATGTCTGCCCAGTTACCAATCTTTGCTCACTTATCTCGCGGTCAAGTAATGCATGAGGAGACTGGCCGGTTGATCCGGTCACTTCACAGCCAACGTGGACGGTAGCAGGTGTATGACGTCAACTGGGAAACACTCTAGAAGTCCATATGCTGAGTGATGCAAGGAGACCACTTGGGATCCAGATTAACCATGGCAGAATCCGTAAACCTTTGACGTGTTGTATTCAGACACGCAAGCCAAGAGAGAAAATGTATTAGTCTATGATTTTCGTTAGTAGAGTAAGCTGTGTCCTTAGTCAGGTGGCGCAGTGTCAGAGCACTCGCCTTCTAGTCTGTCTTCATGAGTTTGCTCGAGAGCCAACCACGACAGCGGAACTTTTTTTTTTTAGGATCATCGCACTCAGGGAGGTAACCTTTGCGCTCACCTTTTTATTTTATTTTTTTTCTTTATTTGTTTTTTTTGTTTTTGACAAGGGCCGGTGTGACCGAAACGTTGTGCGTTTTAAAGTGAGTGGTTTTTGTCCTATTTGTGTGTGGTGCATAATTTTTGTATATATATTTTTCAAGAAAAATGAAGTATTTTTTTGTTGTTGTTTTTTTTTGGGGGGTGTTTTTCTTGTTTTGTTTTTTGTTTTGTTTTTTTTGTCTCGTCTCATTTTCTATTCCAGCTTAATGGCCACAGAAGCTGGCACAGTTTTTAACAGTGCGATGATGGTGATATCGCTGTCGATGAGGATGGTAATCATGATGCTGTAGAGTTCCATCTAGGATTGAGACTGCGTAACAGGGCTGTACTCTACGCTTACTTTATCATAAATATCCTGGCATCAACCAGGCCCGAGAGATACAGACACCTGCGTTGCTGGTCGGAAGATTTGAGCAACACCCTCAGTGATGCATCCGTGAAGTGGATGAGAATGGACTTTGTGGTCCCCAGTCTTCCCAATGAGCCCATAGCACCGCCCAACTCTGGGTAGAAACCGGTTAGAGCCGAAAAATCCCACAATGATTTTTTGAAGGTACTGATGGGGATTCGAACCCACAACCTTCCAGTCGGTAGTCCGTTACGTTAACCACTACACCACGGTGACTGGTATGAAAGGGTTAAACTTACTCGTCTCCTCATACCTCCCACACTTGACATAATAATCGTAAAACAGCACCTAGCTGACTACCTGGCCAGGCCAGTGAACTCTCAAGTGTAATTATAGACCGACAGCCCACTTGGCACCCTAACGACTTATACAGATGGTTTCTCCGATTCACCCTCTCCTCTACTGCGCGTTTGTTGGTTCTACGGGCAGAGCCATGGTTTCAAGATCTGATATCTCGACTGCAGTTCCAACCGCCAACCATTAACCCTTTGACTCCCGCACCCTATCCACCAACTGCTAAAACTTAACCCCTTGACTCCCTCGTCCTTATCCACCAGCCTCCTGCAGAAAGCTGGTGGATAGGGTTAAGGAATGAAAGGGTTAAGTTTTTGCTTTGCCAACATGGTTGACAATGCAGGATACTGGTGGACAGAGTGCGGGAGTCAAGGGGTTAAGTTTTTGCTTTGCTAGCATGGTTAACAATGCAGGATACTGGTGGACAGAGTGCGGGGGTCAAAGGGTTAAGTTTTTGCTTTGCTAGCATAGTTGACAATGCAGGATACTGGTGGACAGAGTGCGGGATTCAAAGGGTTAAGTTTTTGATTTGCTAGCATAGTTAACAATGCAGGATATTCTGGTGGACAAAGTGCGGGGGTCAAAGGGTTAAGTTTTTGCTTCGCTAGCACGGTTGACAGTGCAGGATACTGGTGGACAGAGTGCGGGATTCTAAGGGTTAAGTTTTTGCTTTGCTAGCATGGTTGACAATGTAGGATACTGGTAGACAAAGTGCGGGATTCAAAGGGTTAAGTTTTTGCTTCGCTAGCATGGTTGACAGTGCAGGATACTGGTGGACAGAGTGCGGGATTCTAAGGGTTAAGTTTTTGCTTCGCTAGCATGGTTGACAATGCGGGATACTGGTGGACAGATTGCGGGAGTCAAAGAGTTAACAGCTGGCCCATGTTAATATTTCCATCATTCTGGTGGTGCCAGCTTAATGTTCCATAAATCCCCTCTCCCCTCTCTTCCCATTTTTAAAGCCTTGCCAGCGCATACGGTTTTTGCGCAGGCTCAAAAAAAAATCTACTAGATGATTGCTGACAGATTTGGGTGGAGTGCATTATGGAAATGACCGAGTGTGATGAACCCCTCTTGTGTGAACTCCAAATTCCCCCTCCTCCTCTTCCTCCTCCTCCTCCACCACCTTCACACCCCCCCCCCCCCCCCCCCCCTACGCCACCATCTCCTGTAGGGTAATGTGTTCTATTGTCTCTGTACTGTGTGGAAACCTCAACACCGTCATTAGCTGCCAAGACCCTTTCCACCTATCCTTCTGCAGTTTGCCTTGTCTGTTCATTTGTACTTCTGCTAAACCTCTTTCAGACAGAGAGGGGGGAGGGAAGAAGAGAGAGAGGAGGAGAGAGAGAGGGAGGGAGGAGAGAATTAGAGAGAGGAGAAGGAGAAAAAGAGAGGAGAGAGAGAGAGAAGAGAGAGCGAGCGAGAGAGGAGAGAGAGAGAGAGAGGGAGACAGACAGACAGAGACAGACAGACAGACAGACAAACAGGGAGGGAGAGAGGGAGTAGACTTCTTGTCGATTCATGTCTCTTCTTTATTCTTTGGGACATAAAGGCGGAGCGATTGGTTCGTGTTTCATGTTTATCAGTAGTTTTTCAGGACAGTTCTACAAGTCTTCTCTCTCTCTCTCTCTCTCTCTCTCTCTCTCTCTCTCTCTCTCTCTCTCTCTCTCTCTCTCTCTCTCTCTCTCTCTCTCTCTCTCTCTAAAGATTAGTAGTAATAGTTATAGTAAAAAGAAAAAAATGTACAGGAAAAACGATAGACTGACAACATTTTGGAATGGACAGGCAAAACCATTTACAGAGACCTAGCGCTTAGGCACATAACCAACAGAGCTGGAAGAATCTGGTGAACAGTTCTTTGATGTGACTCCCTAAGAAAGCATGACGGAACAGGAGGAGAAGAAGAAGAACAACAACAACAACAACAACAACAAGAAAGAGGAGGATGAGGAGAAGAAGAAGAAAAGGAAGTAGTAATCGTAGTAGTAATAATAGTAGTAGTAGCAGCAGCAGCAGCAGCAGTAGTAGTAGTAGTAGTAGTAGTGATTGTAGTAGTAGTAATAGCAGCAGCAGCAGTAGTAGTAGTAGTGATTGTTATAGTAGTAATAGTAGTAGTAGCAGCAGCAGCAGTAGTAGTTGTGGTTGTAGTAAGTGGTTGTAGTAGTAGTCATATACAATAATGAAATAACCCATTTCAGATGAGGCATGGAACGGTGTGTGTTGAGCAGGGGCGGAAGGGAGGGGAGAACGAGGAATTGAATAATGGATTGAATGAAGTGACTATTATCCCAGTCAGTATGCCCGGCATTTAGAACATTTCGTAACGATTGATTCTGGATTTAAGCTCGTGTTTATTTTCAAAATGAGCGTGTTTTTTCACCTGACACAAAACTTCAGAAAAGAAATTGCAAATGGCTCATCACGTGGAAAAAATAAAGGTTGCTCATAATCAGAGGTCACAAGGGAATAATGTGATACAGATCTCAGATCTTCTTGTGGCTAGCGTTATGTGGGTGGCTTTCGTCGTCTTTGTTTTTCTTTTCACTCAACTCTGTGAAGAGTCATTGGGGTGCCGCACTACTAAAGAACCAGATTTGTCCAGCTCTGGCGGCTGTGTGCCAATGCCTGGGTCTGGTCTCTGCAAATGATTTCTCTGTCCATTCTACAATCAAGTCATTCCATCTTTTTTCTCTGTTCCCTTCTGTTTTCTTCCCTCAGCAGTTCCATGGAGGGTTGATTTAGCAAGGCCATTGACTCCTGTTACATGGCTATGCCAATGTAGTTCTTTTAACTAGCCTCAGCAGATCTTCATATGGTCCAGTGTGCTGCTAGACTGCTTGGCGCGCTTGTTCATTGGTGATATGATTAGCGTGTCTGATGGTTCGTATCTTGCGATAACACCTCATTTTCATGGGATTTTTCGTTCCCAATTTGTTGTGAGGGTCCATATCTTTGCATGCTTGCCAGAAAATGGAATACACCTGCGCATGTTATAGAGCCCAATCGTGTGTGTTTCACGAACATGTTCTTATCCATCTATACAGGTTTCTGACTAGATAGTGCTGATGTTTTGTCTTTACTCGAAAGGGTTTCAAGTTTGGATCCTTCATTTCCATTTTTAGCTCTCTGCTTTACCTTCTCTCCCTCCCCCCCACCCCACCCCAAACAGGGTCAGGCATTCATGCATAACTGGTTGACTGAAGGCTGCATGCACAACGCTTTTTTTCTTGTTTTTTTTTGTTTTTTTACCAGATTGGAACGTATGCATTGAAACTGAAAGCGGGAGCTCTCCCTCCAAGCCAGTTGGGCTTCATTTATTGAGTGCAGTTTATTTTATAAGGTGATATATTTTTATAACGTTAGTTTCCAAATTCAGTTTGCTGCGCATTACACATAATCAGACTTCTTAATGGAGCACGGAGAAGTCAAGCTGTTGGCAGAGCTGAACAACTCCATTACATTGCTTGCACAGTCTGCATCTTCGATGAGCATACATACTGGGTATTTTGTTGCTTCCATAAGCACTCAAAGGCTGACATGACTTACAGCATCTTTAACGTACTTGTTAGATATTCTGTATGCGTATAATTATGCACGAAGGGTGTTTAGGCACTGGCAGGTCTGCGTACATGTTGACCTGGAGGATAAGGGGGGAGGGAGAAAGGAAAGGAGGAAAGAGGTGGCAGGGGAGAAAAAGCTCTATCCCAACCATGGATTTGAACTCTACAAATTCTTGCTACTTAGCAGGCAGTCTAAATCACTTAGCCACCAGCTGCAGTTTGGGTGAATGCAATAATTGTTCCACAATCCCCGTAGGGGAGTGAGTTGGTAGAGATTTCAACCATCCTCTGTGCCAGCATTATTCGTAGGGTGGTACCCGTCCCGTTTCTTCCACTGATTTATTTTCCCCCCCCCCCCCCAACCCTCAACTGGGTCAAGTACCCGTTTACAGTTGCTTGGAGTGGAGGCACACGCCCACAGTTTTGACTCGAAAGAGACTTGAACTCCTGCAGTTAAATTAGAAGGTGGGAACAGTACGCCAAACAAGCCACCCAAGTTTGTGTAACTTTCTTGTGAAATCGATTTTGTTCGGCTGTGACCCCGAGGGCTGTCCACTGGAATTGTGGCAGACAGTGACAATCTGAAAGGTGGGATGGGGGTGGGGGAGAAGGTGATGGGGATAATAATGAGTGGAGGAGGGGAGCGGGTTGAAGAGTTTCGGAGAAGGAGGGGTGTGTGTCTGGCGTGAGATTGGGAACATTTCAATAATTAAAGCAGATACGGTAGTGATGTTTAAAAAAAAGTTAGCTCGTGAATAAAGGTTAGTAGTAGCTACCCACCCGTCCCCCGTTACCCGTCAGCATCATCGACTTCGATGGTAGCCGCCGCACCAGTCACTACATGTATAGCAACTCTTCTCCATTTACTCCGTCTTGACGTTTCTGTACTACCTCACCGACCCCCAGACCGCTGATGATGGTGGTGTGGTTCTTGTAGGATGTGGGTGGTTTTCTTTTGACCTCTATTTCATCATCGTCATCAGGTGCCCTGCCGCATGGCGTTGGCGACCATGGACTTCCAACCATCTCTATCTCTCGTTGCCCCCATCATCTCCCACACCCTCCTCATCCCCAGCCACTCTGCAAGTCCGTCCAGCATTCTCTCCCTGGGTCTACCTGGTGCTCTCTTTCCCTCCAGCTTCCCCGTTGTGACCAGGTGCTCCAAATCCCCCTTCCTCATAAAATGGCCTATAAATGTTGCTTGTCTTTTCCTAATCTTCCTTATGAGTGATCTTCTTGTGTCTGCCTCCATCAAGACTGTCTCGTTTGTTTTCTTTGCTGCCCATGGAACTCTCAACATTCTTCTGAGAAACCACATCTCGGCTGCCTCAATCTTGCTCTGGCTTTGCTTGATGACTGTCCACGCCTCGCATCCGTACAACAGTATTGGTTCTATATAACATTCAAGTACTCTCTTTCTGATGTTAATTGATAGGCATTCGTTGGTAAGAATGCTTTTCATCTTCTTGAATGCTGTTTTGGCTTGGCCGATTCTGCCAGCTATTTCCGATGTGCATCTGCCGTCTGATGAAATGACCGTTCCCACGTATTTGAACTTATTAACCTGTGTCAAGGTTGTGCCATTTGCTGTTATTTTGCATGAGGGGATTTCGTGTTTTTTTACTGATCACCATGACTTCAGTCTTCCTGCTGTTTAGTTCCAACCCCTTACCTTTGCTTTCTATTTCTAGTATATTCACAAGGTTTTGTAGGTCCCTTTCATTTTCTTGCAATTAGCACGGTGTCATCTGTGTACCGAATGTTGTTTATCATTTTCCCTCCAACCTTTAATCCAGGGTCTTCTTCTAGGTTTCTCATGATGTTTTCGCTATATAGTGAAAACAGATCTGGTGACAAAACACAACCCTGTTCTCTATTTGTCTTTGTAAAACTGTTGTCATTAGGGTTGTGTTGGTGTTGCGGGTTGCACGGCCGATGTGTTTCATTTTCATTTTTCTTTTGTTAAGTTTCTGCAAGCAGTTGACGCTGGACAATAAGTTCGTTTAAAATGTTTTCGTTTGTCCTTTTAGTGGTCCGTTTGACTCCCAAGAAGCTGCTTTTAGAACCACATCTCTGATGCTTCGAACCTGTTTTCATCCGCTTTTAGGCAGTAGTAGAAGAAGTGTGCTCAAACAGACAAGGTTATCGCATGTCAAAGAGTAAAGACAGGATTGTGGCAGACAGATCGGTT
>CM060308.1:69535510-69555510 GCA_030674185.1 Monoplex corrugatus
AATGACAAAATAGAGAGGAGTATAGAGGCTGACGAATGACAAAGTAGAGAGAGGTATAGAGGCTGACGAATGACAAAATAGAGAGGTTATAGAGGCTGACAAATGACAAAGTAGAGAGAGGTATAGAGGCTGACAAATGACAAAATAGAGAGAGTGTATAGAGGCTGACAAATGACAAAGTAGAGAGAGGTATAGAGGCTGACGAATGACAAAATAGAGAGAGGTATAGAGGCTGACGAATGACAAAATAGAGAGAGGTATAGAGGCTGACAAATGACAAAGTAGAAGCCTGGAAGAGGTTTGGGAGGATTACAGTAAATTGGAGCAGAAAAACGTAATGACGATGTATGAAATGTAAGGTCGTGAGCAGATGAATATGGCGGATGTAAGCTGGTGAGCAGATGATAGTGGTGGCTGTAAGCTGGTGAGCAGATGATAGTGGTGGAGCAGATGATAGTGGTGGATGTAAGCTGGTGAGCAGATGATAGTGGTGGTGAGCAGATGATAGTGGTGGCTGTAAGCTGGTGAAAGATGATAGTGGTGGCTGTAAGCTGTGAGCAGATGACAGTGGCGGCTTAAACGGTGTGAGCAGATGATAGTGGTGGCTGTAAGCTGGTGAGCAGATGATAGTGGCAGTTGTAAGCTAGTGAGCAGATAATAGTGGCAGCTGTAAGCTGGTGAGCACATGACAGTGGCGACCATATTCAGCTGGTCAGCAGATGATAGTGGTGGTTGTAAGTTTGTGAGCAGATGAAAGTGGCGACCATATTTACCTGGTGAGCAGATGATAGTGGTGGTTGTAAGCTTTTGAGCAGATGATAGTGGTGGCTGTAAGCTTTTAAGCAGATGATAGTGGTGGCTGTAAGCTTTTAAGCAGATGATAGTGGTGGCTGTAAGCTTTTAAGCAGATGATAGTGGTGGCTGTAAGCTTTTAAGCAGATGATAGTGGTGGCTGTAAGCTTTTAAGCAGATGATAGTGGTGGCTGTAACCTTTTAAGCAGATGATAGTGGTGGCTGTAGCAGATGATAGTGGTGGCTGTAAGCTCGTGAGATGATAGTGGTGGCTGTAAGCTCGTGAGATGATAGTGGTGGCTGTAAGCTCGTGAGATGATAGTGGTGGCTGTAAGCTCGTGAGATGATAGTGGTGGCTGTAAGCTCGTGAGATGATAGTGGTGGCTGTAAACTCGTGAGGAGATGTAGTGGTGGTTATAAGCTTCTGAGCAGATGCTAGTGGTGGCTGTAAGCTGGTGAGCAGATGATAGTGGCGGCTGTAAGTTTGTGAGCAGATGATAGTGGTGGCTGTAAGTTTGTGAGCAAATGATAGTGGTGGCTGTAAGCTGGTGAGCAGATGATAGTGGCGGCTGTAAGTTTGTGAGCAGATGATAGTGGTGGCTGTAAGTTTGTGAGCAGATGATAGTGGTGACTGTAAGCTAGTGAGCAGATGATAGTGGTGGCTGTAAGTTTGTGAGCAGATGATAGTGGCGGCTGTAAGATGTTGAGCAGGTGATAGTGGTGGCTGTAAGTTTGTGAGCAGATGATAGTGGCGGGTGTAAGATGGTGAGCAGATGATAATGGTGGCTGTAAGTGTGTGAGCAGATGGTAGTGGTGGCTGTAAGTTTGTGAGCAGATGATAGTGGTGGTTGTAAGTTTGTGAACAGATGACAGTGGCGGCTGTAAGCTGGTGAGCAGGTGATAGTGGTGGCTGTAAGATGGTGAGCAGGTGATAGTGGTGGCTGTAAGTTTGTGAGCAGATGATAGTGGCGGGTGTAAGATGGTGAGCAGATGATAGTGGTGGCTGTAAGTGTGTGAGCAGATGATAGTGGTGGCTATAAGTTTGTGAGCAGATGATAATGGCGGCTATAAGTTTGTGAGCAGATGGTAGTGGCGGCTGTAAGTTTGTGAGCAGATGATAGTGGTGGCTATAAGTTTGTGAGCAGATGATAGTGGCGGCTATAAGTTTGTGAGCAGATGATAGTGGTGGCTGTAAGTGTGTGAGCAAATGATAGTGGTGGCTATAGGTTTATTAGCAGATGATAGTGGTGGCTGTAAGCTTTTGAGCAGATGATAGTGGTGGCTGTAAGCTTTTGAGCAGATGATAGTGGTGGCTGTAAGCTCGTGAGGAGATGATAGTGGCGGCTATAAGTTTGTGAGCAGATGATAGTGGTGGCTGTAAGTTTGTGAGCAGATGATAGTGGTGGCTGTAAGTGTGTGAGCAGATGATAGTGGTGGCTATAAGTTTGTGAGCAGATGATAGTGGTGGCTGTAAGTTTGTGAGCAGATGATAGTGGTGGCTGTAAGTTTGTGAGCAGATGATAGTGGTGGCTGTAAGTGTGTGAGCAGATGATAGTGGTGGCTATACATTTGTGAGCAGATAATATTGGTGGCTGTAAGCTGGTGAGCAGATGATAGTGGTGGCTGTAAGCTGGTGAGCAGATGATAGTGGTGGCTGTAAGTTTGTGAGTAGATGATAGTAGTGACTGTAAGTTTGTGAGTAGATGATAGTAGTGACTGTAAGTTTGTGAGCAGATGATAGTGGCGGCTGTAAGTTTGTGAGCAGATGATAGTGGTGGCTGTAAGTTTGTGAGCAGATGATAGTGGTGGCTGTAAGTTTGTGAGCAGATGATAGTGGGCTGTAAGTTTGTGAGCAGATGATAGAGGTGGCTGTAAGTTTGTGAGCAGATGATAGTGGCAGTTACAAGCTGGTGAGCAGATGATAGTGGTGGCTATAAGATGGTGAGCAGATGATAGTGGTGGCTGTGAGTTTGTGAGCAGTTGATAGTGGTGGCTGTAAGTTTGTGAGCAGTTGATAGTGGTGGCTGTAAGTTTGTGAGTATATGATAGTGGTGGCTGTAAGTTTGTGAGCAGATGATAGCAACGGTTGTAAGCTGGTGAGCGGACAATAGTGACAGTTGTAAGCTGGTGAGCGAACAGTAGTGAAAGTTGTAAGCTGGTGAGCAGAGAGTAGTGGCGGCTGTAAGTTTGTGAGCAGATGATAGTGGCGGCTGTAGGCTTGCAAACCGACTTATAGTGGCGGTTATAAGCTGGTGAGCAGACAATAGTGGCGGTTATAAGTTTGTGAGCAATCGATAGTGGTGGCTGTAAGCTCATGAGCAGACGATAGTGGTGGCTGTAAGCTCATGAGCAGACGATAATGGCGGTTGTAAGCTGGTGAGCAGATAATAGTGGGTGGTTGTAAGCTTGTGAGAAGATGATAATGGCGGCTGTAGTATGCTCAATTACAGATCAACAACCTTGTTTATCATGGGAAGATGGTGGCTGGTTCTTTTGCAGATGGTTTACTGTGGACTCGAGTAAAAGTAGCCTGTCGCAGCTACCAGGCCAATCAATCCTATTGTCAGTAATTTACTCTGCTATAGCAAATCGGTGTGGGTCTTGGACCGATGATTTGCTGCTCTTCAGCCAAATGTTAATCACGACTGTCTCGTCCATTTTGGTTACTTTCGTCTGACCTTTGTTCCTGTCTCCCTTTCTTTGTCTGTCTGTTTCTCTGTCTCTGTCTCTGTCTCTCTCTCTCTCTCTCTCTCTCTCTCTCTCTCCTCTCTCTCTCTCTCTCTCTGTCTATCTGTCTATGTCTCTCCCTCCGTCTCTGTCTCTCTCTGTCTCTCTTCTCTTCTCTCTCTTCTCTTTCTCTGTTTCTCTCTTCTCTCTCTCTCTCTCTCTCTTTCTTTCTGTCTCTGTCTGTCTGTGCCTCTCTCTCCGTCTTTCTCTGTCTCTGTCTGTCTGTCTTTCTCTCTCTGTCTCTCTCTCTCTCTCTCTTCTTTCTCTGTCTATGACTCTCCGTCTTTGCCTTCTCTCTCTCTATCTATCTATCTATCTATCTATCTATATATCTATGACTCTGTCTCTGTCTCTCTCTCTGTCTGCTGTCTGTTTCTCTCTCTTCTCTTTCTCTCTCTCTCTCTCTCTCTCTCTCTCTCTCTCTCTCTCTCTCTCTCATTAGCGGCTGAATGTGCCTGTAAGTAGTAACGCTGCAGATGCCGTACCATTGAGTGATCCAAGTCGACCATATCATAAGTATCAGTCAATGTTTGAAGAGAGCGAGAAAGAGAGAAACAGATAGATAGATAGACAGATAGACAGACAGACAGACAGATAGATAGATAGATAGATTAGATAGATAGACAGACAGACAGATAGATAGATAGACAGACAGACAGACAACAGACAGACAGATAGATAGATAATACCAGCACAGAATATACAGGGGGGTGCAAAAGTAGGTATACAGTAAGTATCACATCATTATTATAATGCTTAATTCCGCTCTCGATTAGAGGAGTGTGTGAATACCGACGGCAAGCAGTTTGAGTATCCGAGGGATTAAGGCTGTGCTTGTTATTACATGTATATGCAATATTCATTTGTTTGTATAATAAATGCAATGAGTATTGTACGTGTTTTCTTTTTCATAACATTTACTGTATACCTACTTTTGCACCCCCCTGTATTAAAAGAATAAAACGTGACCTTGTCCGTATGGTTTGGCCATCTTGTTTAAAACTTTCGAGGATGATAACGACATGATCGATTCTGCAAAAATCATTGCTGTGACGTGGCGTACGCTGCTTGTTTTCCTTAAAATCGTAGCAGGTTACGAGAAACGTTTTATCGGTAAGACACAACTCTAGCTGAACCTTTCTGAAAGGTTAAAGGTTTTCGCCCATTTATACAGACAGCCCCAAGTATCGATGGTTTATGACGTGGCAGAGAATTTGTTGCTGTTGAGCCTGGTAAATTGAAGAGGGCGGTTCTGTTTATTTCCTTCTCTCTGTCTGTCTGTCTGTCTGTCTCTCTTCTCTCTCTCTCTCTCTCTCTCTCTCTCTCTCTCTCTCTCTCTCTGTCTGTCTCTTCTGTCTCTGTCCATCTCTCTGTCTCTGTCTGTCTATGTGTCGTCTGTCTTATCTATTTCTCATTTTCTCTCTCTCTCTTTCTCTCTCTCTCTCTCTCTCTCTCTCTCTTCTCTGTCTGTTTCTCTGTTTCTCGTCTGTTTCTCTCTCTCTTTCTCTCTCTCTCTCTCTCTCTCTCTGTTTCTGTTTCTCTCTCTGTCTCTCTCTCTCTCTCTCACGCACACACACACACACACACTCTCTCTCTCTCTCTCTCTCAACACACACCCTCTCACTCTCTCTCTCTCTCTCTCATTCCCTCTCTCCTACTCACTCATTCACTCACTCTCCTCATTCTCACCCTTTTGATCCTTTCTTGTTCTTCCTACGTTCCCCAACCCTCAACAGAATCGAATGTTCATTAACTGCTAGGGTTGCAGTTGTTTGTTTTGTTCGTTTTGTTGTTTGATTTTTCTTTTATTCTTTCTTTCTAGTTTTTGTATCCCCCGACAATTAGGTCAGATTGTTGCTTGTCAGAATAGCTGAGTTGTCCAGTAATGAGCCTCTCTTGTTTACGAGGCTGTAAGCGTGGGTTTCTTTCCTTTTTTTTTCCTCCGCCTTAATGAAAGGAATACCAACTAAACAGTTCTCTTTCATCTCTAAATGACGTTAATTCGTATGTTGATTGGCTAAGAGAGGAAGAAAGGGAGTGCTGTACGTATTTGTACGCCTTAAAAGCGTGGCACCTTGACTGATACCGAGAAAACTTTGTCCAGTACTCCCAGTACCGTGGAATTGTGTTCTGGGTTATCGTATTGTGTGTAATCAGCGATTCCATCTTCCTGTGGCCTTGCGGAGCATTGTTATGTCTACAGGACGGACAAGAGCTTGAAAATTTAGGAACAAGCCATACCAGTTTTTCTCCATTTACCGTTACATTTCAAACACATAAATGAAAGTATTTGTACTCTGTGGTATCCAGACATGTTTTCCAGATCAACGTTTACGGATATGTTATGTGTAGAAAAAAAATGATAAATGAATAAATGGATATGATAATAGTACTAATAACACAACAGAAGAAGAAGAAGAAGAGTGATAAAAAGAAGAAGAAGAAGAAGAGGAAAATGATGATGATGATGATGATGATGATGATGAGAAGGAGGAGGAGAAGCACCGTGTGTGTTTCTGCAGGAAACCACTTTGACTTTTTGTTGGAAGAAATAACGTTTCCAGGAAGGATTTATCATACTCAGACAGATTCATAGGCACTCGACTCTCTACACAAATCTACCAGTGGTTATCTGGCAAACTCCTTGAGCCTCTACAAAAACCACGTATGCTTGGAAGGTTTTCAAATCTGGAGGTGTACGGAGTCTACGAAAAGAACCAACCGTCAAAATGATTGGAGAATGAAGCCAGCTTTTATGATGCAGGGTAAGACCGAACTATAGATAATAATGGACAATTCACCTTTAACCCTTTGACTCCCGCAGTTATCCACCGATGGCAAAAAACTTATCCGTTTGACTTCCTCATCCTATCCACCAACTTCCTGCAGGAAACTTCAAAAAATTTGCCTGCAAACAGCGAGGAGTCTACGACCTCCCCCTTTACTTTCCAACTACCTTTTTTTGTTTTATAGAGTGATTTTCACTTTTTCTTATGTATATTGTGCCTTTGGTTATGACGGGATTCCCCCACCCCCCACCCACCCCCGCCCCTCCCTCTCGTGTAGATGCAGGGGGCTTCTTCAATGTCAACAGAACGAAAATCTGTGATAGAAATTTCCCTTTTTCTGTTGCTCCCTTTGTTTCTTCCTTCCTCCTTTGATTTCTTTCATCTCTTCCTGTCATATTCTTCCTTTGCTAGTCCATTCACTTGTATGTGTTCTATATACAGCCTTACATACCTTCTCATAGGATTGATAATTGGGTACATGTATTGACTGCGTGTTTGGCCCAAAGGAAATGTGTTGTGCAGGATCAATTTTTGGTAATTTAGGCTACTTGTATGTTTGTTTTTAGTGTCCTTTTGTTATGTTAACACATTTGTATTCACGTTTTATTTTAATCCCTTGGTGATACATTGGACAGAATGGTCAACACCTAGGGCATATCCTTAGCTTGTGTGCGCCATGCAGTGATGTGTACTATTTTTTAACAGCTTTTTGTTTTTGTCAACGAGATGTTGTGTACGTTCTAAAATGGTTACAGCATTGATATTGCTCTATGCAGTCAGCTTGACTTTTTAAACAATAAGAATATGATGGGATAGATTTGAGTTGCTGGATTGCATAACTTCGCACGTACATCTTCAGGCTGTTCATAGGAACCTAGTTGCGTTGAAGGTTTTGAAAGGTTAAAAAAAAAGACACACACACACACACACACACACACACAAAAAAAAACAAAAAACTTTTGAGATGAGCCTGACGACTCGCATAAACCTTGCAAGACGGGGGTACGGAGAAGTCTGCCACCTCACTGCTGGTTCCTGATTGCATTTCATTACCTTGTCAACACTATTTTAGACATAATCGATTCAGTGTTGCTGTGGCATGTCACGCATTGCTGGTTTTTCTCAAACTCATGACAGATTACAGGGAATGTTTGTTAGTGAGACGGCTGCACTGAACGTAAAAGGTTAAAGGTTTCCCCATTTATCAAACCGTAAGGTCAATGGAGTGTGAGGTGGCAGAGACTTCGCTGCTCCCAAGCTTGGTAATTAGAAGAGGGCGGTTCCCATTAATCTCCCTCTCTCTTCTCTCTCTCTCTCTCTCTCTCTCCTCTCTCCCCTCTCTCTCTCTCTTTCTCTTTCTTTCTTCTCTCTCTCTCTCTTTCTCTTCTCTCTCTCTCTTCTCTTCTCTCTCTCTCTCTCTCTCTCCTCTCTCTCTCTTCTCTCTTCTTCTCTCTCTGTCTGTCTGTCTCAGTCTTTCTCTTCGTCTGTCTGTCCTCTCTCTCTCTCTCTCTCTCTCTCTCTCTCTCTCTCTCTCTCTCTCTCTTCTCTCACTCTTTCACTTTCTCTCTTCTTTCTCTCTCTCTCTCTCTCTCTGTCTCTCTCTCTCTCTCTCTCTCTCTCTCTCACCACACACACATCACACACACACACACACTCTGTCTCAGTCTTTCTCTGTCTGTGTGTCTGCCTCTTTCTCTCACTCTCTCTCTTTCTTTTTTTTTTTCTTTCTCTTTTTCTCTCTCTTTCTTTCATTCTCTCACTCTCCCCCTCTCTCTCTCCACACACATTCTCTCTCTCTTTCTGACTCTCGCCGTCTCTCTCTCTCTCTTCTCTCTCTCTCCTCTATCTATCTCTTGCCCTCTCTCTCCCTCTCTCTCTCTCTCTCTCTCTCCCTCTATCTATCTCTTGCCCTCTCTCCCCTCTCTCTCTCTCTCTCTCTCTCTCTCTCTCCCTCATCTATCTCTGCCCCTCTCTCTCCCTCTCTCTCTCTCTCTTGCTCATTTGCTCATTCTTTTGATCGTTATTTATCTTTTCTCTCGTCTCTCCGTCGAGAACAAGATCAGGTAATCATTAGCTACTAGGTTTGTTTGTGTTTGCTTGTTGTTGTGGTGGTGTGCATTGGTTGGTTGGTTGGTTGGTTGGTTGGTTGGTTGGTTGGTTGGTTGGTTAGTTGGTTGGTTGGTTGGTTAGTTAGTTGGTTGGTTGATTGGTTGCTTGGTTCGTTGGTTAGTTAGTTAGTTACTTAGTCACTTAGTTGGTTAGTCACTTAGTTACTTAGATAGTTGGTTGGTTGGTTAGTTATTTAGTTAGTTAGTTAGTTAGTTAGTTAGTTAATTAGATAGTTAACTGGTTGGTTGGTTGGTTGGTTGTTGGTTAGTTGGTTGGTTGGTTGGTTGGTTGGTTGTTGTCAGTTGGTTAGTTAGTTACTTACTTAGTTATTTACTTAGATAGTTAGATGGTTGGTTGGTTGGTTGGTTGGTTTGCTTGTTTGTTTTTGTTTGTTTTGCTTTTGTTTATTTGTTTGTAGGCCATGTAAATCAGATCTGCCGTTTATTTGTTCTCTGTTGCTATTTGTGTTTTTGGTTGCTTTGCTGCTTTTGCCGTTATTGTTTAGGTGTTGCTTTGTGTATGTTTTTCTTTTAGGGGGGATAGTTCTATTAAATTATATTTGTTGTTACGTTGTTGCTGTCGTTGTTGCTGTTGTTGTGTTTTGTAATGCTTTTGGGGGATAAGTTTACTAAATTGTATGTGTATATATATATGTGTGTGTGTGTGTGTGTGTGTGTGCGTGTGTGTGTGTGTGTGTGTGTTTGTGTGTGTGTGTACATATATATATATACATTTATGTATATATTGTTTGTGTTGTTGTTGCTGTTGTTGTTACATCGGTTGGTTGTTGATGGGTTTGTCTTGTCAGGTTTTACAGTTCATGGAACGTCAGATTCAAAGCAGTAAAATCTGAGGACAGCCCGATTTTCTTTTAATTATTAACCTATCTGTATTATGTAGTATTCAGGTATCTTGGGACTTTATCGCTTCATTCCCTTTCTTACCTTAAAAACGTTCAATCCATTCCTCTTTTAACTTTAACCTTTTGACTCCCGCACCCTATCCACCAGCTGCAAAAACTTAATCCTTTGACTCCCTTAGTCTGTCCATCAGTTTCCTGCAGGAAGCTGGTGAATAGGGTGAGGGAGTCAAAGCGTTAAGTTTTCGCTTTGCTGTCATTGTTGACAATGTAGGTTGCTAGTGGATAGGGTGAGGGAGTCAAAGCGTTAAGTTTTCGCTTTGCTAGCATTGTTGACAATGCACGGTGCTAGCGGATAGGGTAAGGGAGTCAAAGCGTTAAGTTTTCGCTTTGCTAGCATTGTTGACAATGCACGGTGCTAGCGGATAAGGTAAGGGAGTCAAAGCGTTAAGTTTTCGCTTTGCTGTCATTGTTGACAATGTAGGATGTTGTGGATAGAGTAAGGGAGTCAAAGCGTTAAGGTTTTTGCTTTGCTATTATTGTTGACAATGCAGGATGCTAGTGGATATGGTGAGGGAGTCAAAGGGTTAAGTTTTCGCTTTGCTATCATTGTTGACAATGCAGGATGCTCGTGGATAGGTGAGGGAGTGGATAGGGTGAGGGAGTCAAAGCGTTAAGTTTTTGGCTTTGTTGTCATTGTTGACAATGCAGGATGCTAGTGGATAGGATAGGGGAGTCAAAGGGTTAATTTTTGGCTTTGCTATCATTGTTGACAATGTTGGATGCTAGTGGATATAGTAAGGGAGTCAAAGGGTTAAGTTTCGCTTTGTTATCATTGTTGACAATACAGGATGCTAGTGGATAGGGTGAGAGAGTCAAAGCGTTAAGTTTTGGCTTTGCTATCATTGTTGACAATACAGGATGCTAGTGGATAGGGTAAGGAAGTGAAAGCGTTAAGTTTTTGGCTTTGCTATCATTGTTGACAATGCAGGATGCTAGTGGATAGGGTGAGAGAGTCAAAGCGTTAAGTTTTTGGCTTTGCTATCATTGTTGACAATGCAGGATGCTAGTGGATAGGGTAAGGAAGTGAAAGCGTTAAGTTTTTGGCTTTGTTATCATTGCTGACAATGCAGGATGCTAGTGGATAGGGTGAGGGAGTCAAAGGGTTAAGTTTTCGCTTTGCTATCATTGTTGACAATGCAGGATGCTAGTGGATAGGGTGAGGGAATCAATGGGTTAAAAGACTTCCAACTTGTGGGAATATTGGCTGAGAATGGAAATGGGTGTTGTTCGTATTTTGTCGGCAGAAAAGTTTGAGTATGAAGTGTACGGTGGAGGTCAGGCTTATCCTTTACGCTATCCAGTAGTCTCCACCCCCACCCCCACCCACCCACCACCCCCTCGTGGGGATGCTAGGGGCTCTTTCAGAATAAACAGTATCCCCACCTTCTGGAAATTATGTGCTAGAAATTTCCTCTTTTCTGTCACTCTCTTTGTTTCTTTCTTTCTCCTTTGCTTTCTGTCACTTCTTCCTATCATTTTCTGCGTGGCTGGTCCATTCATCTGTATGTCTTCGATAAAGGCATGCATGTTTATTCTTAGGATTGATAATCGAGTACATGTATTGAGTGCGTTTTTGGCTCCAGGGAAATGAGATATACGGAAGCAATTTTAGGTAAATTAGGCCTGTTTATTTCATCGATGTTTTAGTGTCCTTAGTTATGTTTAAATTTGTATTCAGGTATGTTTTTTTCAATCGTTTTTGCGATAAATTGGACGGAGGGTCAGCGCCAGGGGCATGTCCTTAGATTATGTGTGCAAATGCATTGATATGTGTACTTTATTTTCTTTTTCTTTTTTTTCCTGTTGAAGTAGTGTGTATGTTTTGAAACAGTTATAGTCCTGATATGGCTCTACGCAGTCGGCTGGGCTTTAAACAGTGTATCTTATGAAACAGTCAGAGCCCTGATGTGCTCTACGCAGTCGCTGGGCTTTAAACAGTGTATCTTATGAAACAGTCAGAGCCTGATGTGGCTCTACGCAGTCGGTTGGGCTTTAAACAGTGTATGTTTTGAAACAGTCAGAGCCCTGATGTGGCTCTACGCAGTCGGCTGGGCTTTAAACAGTGTATCTTATGAAACAGTCAGAGCCCTGATGTGGCTCTACGCAGTCGGCTGGGCTTTTAACGGTGTATGTTTTGAAACAGTTGTAGTCCTGATATGGCTCTACGCAGTCGGCTGGGCTTAAAACAAAATAAAAATCCAGTAGTGTGTGTTAAACATGGCAGCTTGAACTGATGCAGAGAGAAGATCTGTGTCAGCGACTCTCATCATCTTAAGAATGTTTACAGGGCCAAATTGTTGTGCTCGCACTGGAATCTGCCTTAGGGTGTAGCAGAGCTGTGTGTTTGTTGAACAGGAAACAGCTTCGAAACGTAACGATCAAGCCAGGTTATTTATCACAAGTTTCCGGCGTAATCCAAGTATAGAAACAGCGTCAGCTGCGTTCTAAAATAACTAGAAATTTCACGATTCAAAATTTTGATTCCTTTTGTCTATTTTGGGGTATGGAATTATTCGGGTTTCGGTTTCATTTTTTCTCAAGGAAGTGTTTCTTCATTCGGAATATTTCTATATCTTGTAATATTGCAAATGCCATATGTTACAAAAATCGATCTTAACCATTATGACATATGTCAAAAGGCGGCAAGTAACCCCCACCCCACCCCCTACGTGTTGGCAATATCTTAATTTGATTTTCTGTTTGATTTATGGGCATACAGTCTGGGATATGGAAGGTTACATTAAAACTGAACAAGATTAGCAAAACAACAAGACGGAATGCTGAAGGTTTGTTAAATTTAGAAGCAAACACACGCAGTTTCCAAGTATCACATTTCTATGTAGCTGGTAATCTGTTTCTCCTTCTGCAGAAAAATAACGTGACATTTTGTATGAACTGTATCACGCATGTGAAACATGAGCCTTCGCCTTTCGAATCGGGTTTAGTGCTGGCTTGCAAAAGTTCGTTTGTGCAGCCTTAACTGTGAATGAGTGTCTCACTCTTCAGAGACGGCGATGGTAAAAAACCCAGCTTGACTTCCAGGTTCCAAGGCTGAGAAAGAAGGCTTGATGTTCACCCAATTTGTGCAAGTAAGAAAACGTATTAGTAAACGTAGGATAGGTGCTACTTACCTGTACGCCCTCCAGAAACCTGTGTGAGATGTAGCAGCTTGGTGGATGCATTGCGAAGGTTTGTGTCGACGCCCATTACCGTGAAAAGGTTTTCTGGGGTCAACGCACTCTACCCGCACGTTACTTCGTCTTCGTGCAGAGCAGTGTTTTCTGTATACAAAACACACACTTTTTTAAGCCATACTAGTTATCTCTTTGTCACTCCACAACCTTAACACTAAACAGGAATAACTTGTGTTAGTATGGCATCTAGAAATGTCCCAAATCGCAGTTTGCAGCTAGGTATCAGATTGCTGTATTATGTAGCTCTTTGTTTTTTTTGGTTGGTTGGGTGGGTCGGTGGGTAGTTTGATTTGGTTTGGCTGGTTGGTTGGTCGGTCGGTTTGTTGGTTTGGTTGGTTGGTTGGTTCGTTTGGTTGCTTGCTTGCTTGCTTGCTTGCTTGATTGATTGATTGCTTGCTTGCTTGCTTGCTTGGTTTGGTTATTGGGTGGGTGAGTGGGTGGTGATTGTTTTCTTTGGTTGGTTGATTGATGATTGATTGGTGGGTTATTTTGTTTTGTTTGTTTGCTTGCTTGCATTGTTTATTTGTGTTTGTTTGTTTGTTGTTGCTGCTTTTGTTGTTGTTTTCAGAAATATACCTCGCCATCCTGTAGACATATTCATGCTGAACGTGAGCAGCTGTCTTCAGATCTGACTAAGTGGTTTGGGGTGGCTTAGTTTGTGAAACTTGTGTGTGTGTGCAGCCCCTAGTCGTAAATGGCTACATGGCTGTGTGGGGAAGGGAAAACAGACAGGGAGAGTAGAGGGACTTTTCTCATTGAGCTGATCTGAGGGTAATACGAAATTGACCACTTCACCCCATTATGTTTCTGAGAGAGTCTTAATGGTTTGCTGCTGTTGTGTGTTGTGTTGTTGTTGATGTTGATGATGATGATGTTGCTTTTGTTTTGTTTTTGTGTTTGTTTGCTTGCATGTGTTTGTTTGTTGTTGTGGCATTATTTTTTTTTTTTTTTTTTTTTGGTGGGGGGGTTGGCTTTGTTTTTGACATGACAAATCTATCACCGTTTTCTCTTCTTTTTTTTTTTTACTTGACAGATCTACCAGTTTACTTCCAATCGATTCACTGTTAATTAACATATTTTTCTCTGAAAAGAGTTATTTAGACATGATGGATTCAGTGTTGAGGCGACATGGTGTGTGCTGCGTGTTTCTGTCATAGTCACGGCATGTAACTAGGAACTTGGGGTAGTGCGCCAGCTGACGTTACACTTTTAAGTTTAAGGTTTTCCTGTTTTTATGACTTAATGGCGTTGGTAAGTGAGGTGGCAGAGACCTTGCTGCTTCGAACCTGTTACTTCAAAAGGCTCTGTCTCTATGTCACTATCTCTGTCTGTCTGTCTGTCTGTATGTCTCTCTCTCTCTCTCTCTCTCTCTCTCTCTTGTCCTTATTCTGTCTTCTCTCTCTCTCTCTCTCTCTCTCTCTCTCTCTTCTTCTGTCTCCTTAGTTCTGTGTCTGTCTGTCTGTCTGTCTTCTCTCTCTCTCTTCCTCCTCTCTTTCTGCATCTGTCTGTCTCTCTTCTCTCTCTCTCTCTCTCTCTCTGTCCTCTCTCTTCTCACACACACACACACCCACACACACACACACACACACACACACACACACACACACACACACACACACACCCTCTCTTCACTTTTATGTTTTCACGGTCAAATATCTTTCTTCATTTTGTTTTGTCTATTTTTGTTTGACTTTTTGTGCAGTATCCTATTTTCTGTTATATTATACTACATGTAGACAGGCATTTGCTGAAAATAAACTGGCCTCTTTTGCTAATAGTTGTACCGTCGAACCTCTCTTTTGCTTGCTCACTCACTCATTTCAATCCAGCTCACTTCACATCATTTCAGTACTCCCTTATGAAATTTGCACTTGGAAAATTAAGATGTCTGCACACCAGACTTCCATCAAACATAATATTCTCACATCTGCGTGAAACAAAACAGAAACCTGTCATGAAACGTTTCGAAATAACATGAGGGTGCGAATGGGATCCAGAGCAGAGTAGCGAGGCATTGTTGCTCTGGTGTTCATACTGCAACCTCGTGTGTTTCTTATTAAGCCATTGCACCCTCGTGGTGTTTCTATTAAGCCATCTGCACCCTCGTGGTGTTTCTTTTAGGCCATCCTGCACCCTCGTGGTGTTTCTTTTTAAAGGCCATCCGCACCCTCGGGTGTTCTTATTAAGCCATCCGCACCCTTGTGGTGTTTCTTATTAAGCCATCCGCACCCTCGTGGTGTTTTTATTAAGCCATCCGCACCCTGTGGGTTTTATTATTAAGCCATCCGCACCCTCGTGGTGTTTCTTATTAAGCCATCGCACCCTGTGTGTTTCTTAAGCCATCTCACCCTGGTGTTTCTTGTTAAGCCATTGGCACCCTCGTGGTGTTTCTTGTTAAGCCATCCGCACCCTCGTGGTGTTTCTTGATAAGCCATGGCATCCTCGTGATGTTTCTTGTTAAGCCAACGGCACCCTAATGGTGTATTCTTGTTAAGCCATCGGCACCCTAGTGGTGTTTCTTGTTAAGCCATTGGCACCCTAGTGGTGTTTCTTGTTAAGCCATCGGCACCCTAGTGTGTTTCTTGTTAAGCCATTGGCACCCTAGTGGTGTTTCTTGTTAAGCCATCGGCACCCTAGTAGTGTTTCTTGTTAAGCCATTGGCACCCTAGTGGTGTTTCTTGTTAAAGGCACCATCTGGCATCCTGTGGTGTTTCTTGTTAAGCCATTGGCACCCTAGTGGTGTTTCTTGTTAAACCATTGGCACCCTAGTGTGTTTCTTGTTAAGCCATTGGCACCCTAGTGGTGTTTCTTGTTAAGCCATTGGCACCCTAGTGGTGTTTCTTGTTAAGCCATCAGCACCCTAGTGGTGTTTCTTGTTAAGCCATCGGCACCCTAGTAGTGTTTCTTGTTAAGCCATTGGCACCCTTTGTGGTGTTTCTTGTTAAGCCATCGGCATCCTTGTGGTGTTTCTTGTTAAGTCTTAAAGCCTGAAGTCGCTCGTCCACTCTATCATAGTTTTCCTTTCTTCCATTTGCCAGTCCAGAACAAAATCAGGTATATATTGATGGCTACCTTTGTAACTGCTTGATTTTGTTTTTATTTTTTATTGTTTTGTGCATGTTTAGGTTTGTTTGTTACTTTCTTGATTTGTGTGTGGGTTTGAGTGTTTCGGAAGTCAGATTTATCCAGTCTTTATTGTTGTTTTTGCTGTTGTTATTTATGGTTGGTTTTTACTTGCTTGGTCGCTTGTTATATTTCTGCATTATGCAAATCAGTACTCGAACCCATGAAATTGAACTGGCTACCTGATTCACTCGGTAATCAGTGTTGTTCTTAACTCAGGTAGCTTTTCTTTTTGTTCTCCATCTTAATATATAAAAGAGCTAAGGAAATAGAAGTTTTAGCTTCTTTAACTTTAGAGGACCTCCAGTTCCTGGGCAAACATGGCTGAGAATATAAGATGAGCGTTGAGCACGTTGTGTAAGTAGGGAAGTTGTGTACAAAGTGCAGGGTAGGCACTGTACGTACCCATGCTCCATCCAGGGAGTCTGTGAAATATCGCTGCTACGAAGAGGTCTGTGTCAGCTCTCATTACCGTGAGAATGTTTTCTGGGTCAACATACGGTATTCGCACGTGAAACCGTCTTCCTGTAGAGCGGTGTTCTGTGTGGTGTGCACAACAGACGAGAGCTGGGGGGAAAGGGGCGAAGGAAGGATCCTAATTACTCATATTTCTTGTTCTTTTCATGGCCTTGTTTGTGTTTATGATAGACTGTTTTGATGAGATGGTATCTTTCTTTCTTTCTTTGTTTTCCTTCGGCGTGAGTCTTGTTCTTGCTTGTTATTTTCGTTATTTGCATGTTGTTGTTATTTTTTGTTTTTGTTTTGTTTTTTGTTATTGATACTTGTTAATTTTATTTGCATTGTTGTTTTTTGTTTTGTTTTGTTGTTTTGTTTTGTTTTGCTATTGATACTTGTTACTTGCATTTGTTGTTGGGTTTTTTCTTTTTGTTTTGTTGTTGATACTTGTTATTTTCGTTATTTGCTGTTTTGTTGTTATTGGTTTCTGGTTTGTTTGTTTGTTCGTTCATTCGTTTTCACAATATGCTGGCCTGAAACCGCCCAAATCAAATTGGCTTTCCAGTGTACATGTGCTCGGTAGCATGCCGCCCATCCCACGGGTATAGCATTGGGTTCTTACCATTTTGTTCCTCTGGGGAGACGGAAGAAAACATGTTGATAATTACTCTCTCGTAACTTTAAAAGAATTTTGAGTTCCTTGGCAAAGAGGCGAAATGGAAGATGAAACGTGCTGTACTTGACAAGCCATCCAAGGACTTGTGTCTTAAGCACGTAGTAGCGTGGCTCACGCAGACGTATGTGTGTCGACTCCTATTACCCGAGAATGTTTTCTGGGTCAACGTTCTGTACGTGTATGTGCACGTGAACCGATCCTCGTGCGGGCCGATGTTGTGCGTATACTAAACAAACAAGAGCTTCAAAAATGAAGTAAAGATTGAGCCGTTCTGGTTGTTTACCTGTTACGACACAAATTCCAACACAGAATAGGAATGTGTTCTATGGCAACATGACATTTTCTAGATTGCAGTTCCTGCTTGTGTTACACATTTCTGTGCAAACACATAGCCTTGCATTGTTATGTTACATATTTCTGTACAAATACATAGCCTTGCATTGTTATGTTACACATTTCTGTGCAAAAACATAGCCTTTCTTTGTTATGTTACACATTTCTGTGCAAACACAGCCTTACATTGTTATGTTACATATTTCTATGCAAACACATAGCCTTACATTGTTATGTTACATATTTCTATGCAAAAACGTGACCTTACATTGTTATGTGATACACTTCTGTGCAAAAACATAGCTTTACATTGTTATGTGGCACATTTCTGTGCAAAAACATCGCCTTCCATTTTTATGTTACACATTTCTGTGGAAAGACATAGCCTTACATTGTTATGTGACACATTTCTGTGGAAAGACATAGCCTTACATTGTTATGTGACACATTTCTGTGGAAAGACATAGCCTTACATTGTTATGTGTACACATTTCTGTGGAAAGACATAGCCTTACATTGTTATGTGACACATTTCTGTGGAAAGACATAGCCTTACATTGTTATGTGACACATTTCTGTGCAAAAACATCGCCTTCCATTTTTATGTTACACATTAGCCTAACGTTGTTTTACAGAAGGAAAAAAAACAGTTTGACATTTTGTAGGAATGTAGCGTTTTGTGCGAAACAGGGAGCTGCTGCTACCTTCAGATCTGACTGGATGGATTTAAGTGGCTGTGTTGCTAAAAGTTGCCTATGGATGGATTTAAGTCTGCTCTTTGTTGGTAGATATAGAGCAGCTTGGTGTAGGAATGGAACCCATTTCCAAAACTCTTGCCTCATAGTATGAGAAGTCTACCACCATACTACAGGTTCTCAATGTTTCTGTAACTGTTTAAAGATGTGATTTTTTATTTTCAATTTCAAGAGTAATTGAAACATAATGCTGACTGATCATTAAAATTTTCTGTAGCAATATTATCAATAACCTAATTTAGACTCACTGCGCATTATACATTTACGAAACACAGAGTCTGATGCAGACAGAAGTACTGAATTCTTACACTCATACACACTCACTCACACACACACACACACGCACACACACACACGCACACACACACACGCGCACACACACACACACACGCACATACGCACACACACACACACACACATACATACATACACACACACACACACACACACACACACACACACAACACATACATACATACACACACATACATACATACACACACACATACACATACACACACACACACACAGTGACAGTACATGCTGGGTGTGTAGTATAATGTATCAACAGCAGAAGGCCAAGGTGAACAAGTAAGTGAAAACTGATGGGAAGACAAGAATAATAACAATAATGATAATTTGTAAGATACCAAATTTTCATATACAAACCAAACCCAAGCGCACACTCTCATCATTCACTGAAACAGTTAAAAAAAATTTAAAAACCTCAAGGACAACACACACACACACACACACACACACACACACACATACACACACACACACACACACACACACACACACACACACACACACACACACACACACACACACACAGGGATGGGAAGGACAGGAGGGGAATGGGACGAAGGTGTGGGCACGTAGAGTGGAAATTCACTGCTGAACAGCAAGGTATGTCTTTAAGTTAGACTTGGAGAAAGACAGAACATGAGACTCTTGAAGAGACAGGAGAAACTCATTTCAGTTGCATGAACACAGACACGGAAAGTGAGCGACAACAGACTATGGAACATCTCTCAGATCAGTCAGCAGCGAGTTCCCAAGTGATGATGCATTGAAATTGAAAGCACGTTCTCGTGTCCAAGAAACTTTTAGGTTACTCTTTGGTACCGTCAGAATCTTTTATCCCGAAGATCACGGGGTACGTAATATTTGATATGCACAGAGGCGATCTGAAAGGAAGTGTAGAAAAGATCCATCAATATGGTCAAATCATGGCCGTGATGTTGCAATTGCGCAAGCGCTACCTGCTTCCTCTAAAAAGTGGTGGTAGTTTGCCAGGAATACTTTCAGTCTCAGTTTCAGTATCTCAACACAACGTCTGCATGCTCGGAGCAATGCCATATGCGCTGACGCCACCGATGCCATGTGGTAGAAAAGATCCAAGTTGATCAAGGCAAAAGTTTTGATAGTTTTGTAAAGGGCTTTAAAGTAGTTTGGATATTTGTCCTTTTTTTTTTTTGTTGTTGCCCCTTTTGAGTTCTGTCAGTTGATATACCTGAACACAGTCTTTTGCCTGTTCTATCCATGATTTTCCACATTGGATTTTATTGTCTTTTGTTGTTTTGACCATCTCGTGAAATGGATTATGTACGCTTTCCAGTGCTCTGAAATAAGCCTGTACTTTTCTGTTTTATGTCTTCACTGTAATGAAGAAAATTGAACAGTTACACTGTAGACTCTGTGTGTCTATTGTGTGTGTGTGTGTGGAGGGGGGGGGGTCGTCGTTATGATGACCACTCTCATTGCTTTATTCTGTATGTTCTGTCTAGTCTCAAAAACGTTGGTGTGTGTCAACGTTGTGGTGTCAAGTCACAGCCAGCAGTATAGTTTCGTGTGGCTGGAAAAGACGACGTTGTTCAATGCTGCCATTGCTTTCAGAATTGAAAAAAGCCCGTTTTTCCTGTCCTCTGTAGTGATTTCGAAATGTTTACTGAAGGTCAGCAGTCTGTCAGAACATTTCTTAGAAAGACAGCTGCAAATAAGCTTAAAAGGTTAAAGATTTTCCCACTAATATAACGTGTAGGTGGTTGAGGTCTGAAGTGACAGTCCTTGCTGCTCTCAACTGGTCTCCTTTCTTTTCTTTCACATTCTGTCTGTCTG
>CM060308.1:69565510-69568010 GCA_030674185.1 Monoplex corrugatus
GGTTTATAGCTATTCCATTGAGCACCAAAAGACGGACAAATGAAAGTCGTCCACTCTGGCATTACACTGTTCAAGTCTGAATCTTATTTAACAGTCTTTGAAAAGTACGTATATTCGAAATACATTTGTCAATCTTTCCAGTTCATCCCCCCCCCCTCTCTTTTCCACTGCCCCCTTGCCCTCTTGTTTGATTGTTTGTTTATTTGTTGTTGTTTTTTGTCTTAAGCAGTTCACATGCCTGAACTTTCCACGACAAACGAGAGATTGTATTTGTGCACAAAGCGAAGTGAATTTCTACCTGTCGTTCTGTTAACCGTTCTGCCCGACAGTCTGTAAATAACCGTTAAGAAACACCACGAGGGTGCGGATGTGACCCGGAGCACCAATGCCTCGTCACTCTCCGGGCAGTCACTTCCCCAGCTCCAGACGCCACTCAATAGTCATTTCATCAAGCAAAGGAGAGCTGTCTATGCGTTGCATGACCCATTCGGACCCAGTCATCAGTTACCTTGTTTACAAACCAAATGCAAGGTTGGGAGACGAGAAACCCCAGGACATGGCTACACAACAAGCACTAACAAGGTCCAGCCCAGCCTCCGGACTAAGAGACGATGGAAGACCTCTTTCTCGCCTCACCCTGGTCTTCATCTCTGTTTCAGGCAGCCCGCCCTGCCACCAGCTCGCATGGCTGCCAGATCATTCCCCCTTACTATAGTTTCGACACGTAGCAATCGGAAGCTCTCCCAACGTTGCCTTGCTTCAACCACAGGGGTTGTTTGAACGGCCGCGAAAGTGGCCAGGCATGATGCTCCAGACAAAGCCCATTATACTGTTCAGCAAGGTCTGACATGCCCCGAACCGGATCCCAAGTCTGCCGTCAGTAAACAACTAAAATGTGTCAGCAGAAAACGTCGACCGCTGAAGGATGGACCAACCTGGGTTTGGGCCACAAAAATTAAAAATGCTTAACTTTATCTCCATCTGACTCACATTTTTCATACCAGAGGCGAATGCTTAACATAATTATTACTTTAGGGCTTAGAATGCTGGAGGTTGACACAGTCAGCGACCATACCAAGCTATCAACTTTCCACACAAACAACCTCTGTCGTTAAATCATATGAATGTGCTTGTCCAGCACCATCTCTAACCAACAGTTACTTACCCATCGAGTCAAGAAAGTATGGACATTATCACTCTGGATCGAGCACATATCTCGAAGAGAGCAGGATAACGACAGTCGGACTGCTGTTCACAGGACACAGGAAGAAAGATGTAACCCAAGAATACCATGCTGCGAACAGTACTAACAAACCTCAAAATCCTGAAACATACCTAGGGTTCCATACAGAGGTTAACCCAGAACAGACACGAGTGGAAGACCATCGTTGCTGCACCGCATACCCTTGGCACAGTGGGCAATAAGTGGGAAAGAACTTTTTTTTTTCTAGAAACGAAAGATAGGAATGCTTTCAGACGCAATAGATATTAACCCTTTGACTCCTGCACCTATCCACCAACTGCAAAAAGTTAACCCTTTGACGTCCTCACCCTATTTACCAGCTTCCTAGTGGATAAGGTGAGAGAATCAAAGGGTTGAGTTTTTGCTTTGCTGGCATGGTTGGCAGTAGCGGATGCTGGTGGATAAGGTGCCAGAGTCAAAGGGTTAAAACCTTGACGGTTAATGGACGGCTTTAAATCAATTAATAATTTTTGCATCGCATTCGACCACGAAAGCCATCCCCTTGTTGAATTGCTGGACGAATTGTCTTGGTATTCACCAAAGCTAAATTACAGCGAGAACAGCGAATCAATCAACAGACTATGACCGGGTACAAAAAGAATTTCAATGCACACAAAAGAGTAGATGCATTAATTTCCTAGCGTTTATAGCACATTAAGAATTTGGCTTACCGCTTTGACTTCCGCAACCTGTCCACCAGCATTCTGCATCGTCCATTATACTAACTAGCAAAGCAAAACTTTAACCCTTTGACACCCTCACCCTATCTACCAGCTTCCTGTGTTAAAGGGTTAATTTTTTTGCAGTTAGTGGATAGGATGCCGGTGTCAAATGATTAAGATTGCTGGAGACCTTATAAAAGGAATCCAAACTGAATAAATGCATGAATAATTGCATAAAAAATTAAAAGAAAGGTTATGCTGACTGTCACAATGTCTATTTTCATGCTTCTATTTTCATGCATATGTTCAAGACAAAAAAAAGCGGAAAGCAAACGAACATTGAAGGAAGAAAAGAAAACGAAATTTAAAAAAAATCCATACAAACAACAAGAGAGAAAAAGAAAGCTCCAGGTTTTATAGATGTGAGTAAACTTGTATAAATTCGGGAATTACAGTTAACAGAGAATTTTTACATTCCTGAGAAATAATCATGAGATGGTTGTCGTACCTTAATGAGTACTTTCCCTTTATTTTTTTATGCTTGTGTAACGTAAGTGTTGTATGTTTGACTGATCACGTATTCATTGTGATTGTG
>CM060308.1:69585510-69588010 GCA_030674185.1 Monoplex corrugatus
AAACAAAAATGATTTGTGATAAATCATAAGCTAACACTTGTCAATTACTCATGCAACAACGATGGCAAAGGATTGAAAAAAAGTACACATACAGATTCATAAGCGATTAAAAACATAAAGCAATAAATCGCTGTGTCTCTGTCTGTCTTTTTGTCTGACTGTCTGACTGTCTGTCTGTCTGTCTGTCTGTCTCTCTCTCTCTCTCTCTCTTTTTATGTCTGTCTGTCTGTCTGTCTGTCTGTCTGTCTGTCTCTCTGTCTCTCTGTCTCTCTGTCTCTCTCTCTCTCTCTCTCTCTCTCTCTCTCTCTCTCTCTGTTTTATGCTTCCTTGCCACAAGGACAAAAATGTCAATGGCAATAAACCATTTTCAGTTTCAGTTTCAGTTTCTCTCTCTCTATCTCTATCTCTCTCTCTCCCCACCTACCCACTCACCCACCCACGCACGCATACGGATACACATCACGTACACATACAAATGAATACACATGTCTGCACACATACCAAAGAAACGCGTACACTCATGCGTGGACATATGGATAAATATACAAATGTACACACTCACACTTGCTCATTTACACACACATACACACACACGCACGCACGCACGGGCACACATACCCACACAAACACAGACAGACAGACAGACAGACAGAGAGATATTACAATAAAAAAAAAGCATGAATTAAATGACAGTCAAAATAGATGGTCATGCTATCTATACTAACGCTTAGTTCTCACCGCGATATCAAACCATCTTTGTTTACCAAGCCATCAGAAAGCTTAAAAGTCAGAGATAATCAAAATATTAATTCCTGACGAACCAATTCATTACATTTTATCCCCTAAATACGCCTAGTTTATCATCAAAAAGATAATACCAATACTAATACCAATGATAATGTTACTACTACTACTACTACTACTGCTGCTGCTGCTACTATTACTAAGCTGCTGCTGCTACTACTACTACTACTAATGATAATAATGATGATGATGACGATGATGTTGACGATGATAATGATAATAACATCATCATCATAATATTATAATAGTTATAATAATAATAATATTAATAATAATAATAATAATAATAACAACAACAACAACAACAACACTGATGATGATGATGATGATTGATGATGATGATGATGATGATGATGATGATGAGACGACGACGACGACGACGACGACGACGACGACGAGATGATGATGACGATGATGACGACGATGATGACGATGACGATGACGATCATAATAATAATAAAAAAAATAACAACAACAACAATAATAATAATATTAATAAATACGTTTTCTACCTGCTTTTCTGCAGCTGTTCTTCCGCGTCTTGTGGTCGCCATATGGAGATGGATGTGGCCGGTTTTTCTTTTCCAGTTCCGGGGGGGTTGCCATGGAGCTTGATGATCAGGGGAGCTGTGGGCGGTTATGTCCCCTGTCATTCCATTTGACAAGAGACGACATCGCTACAATGCAATATAATTATGTGTGTCCAGCGGTTTGGTTCTTTCGACCGCAGGAGCAGGTAGATGGCCTTAGTTTGAACTAGCGGTTCATGTGACTGTGTGTGTGGGGAGGGGAGGGTTTGTTGTGTTGTGTGTGTGTGTTGTGTTGTGTGTGTGTGTGTGTGTGTGTGTGTGTGTGTGTGTGTGTGTTGTGGTGTGTGTGTGTGTGTGTGTGTGTGTGTGTGTGTGTGTGTTGTGTGTGTGTGTGTGTGTTTGTGTGTGTGTGTGTTGTGTTTGTATGTGTGTTGCGTGTGTGTGTGTTTGTTTGTTTGTTATGTTGTGTGTGTGTGTTTGTGTGGGTGTGTTTGTGTTGTGTGTTGTGTTTGTGTGTTGTTTGTGTGTATGTGGTGTGTGTTGTGTGTGTGTGTGTGTGTGTGTGTGTGTGTTTGTTTGTTTGCTTTTTGTTTGTTTGTTCGTTTGTTCGTTCGTTTGTCTGTTTGTCTGTTTGCAGTTACATATTTTGTTTGTTTGTTCGTTCGTTTGTTTGTTTGGCTGGTAGATTAAGCATCCGTCTAAGCACTCAGGAAACCCAAGTTTGATTCTCTGTCAGACAAGGGTTTTCTCCTCCGCTCCCTCCATCCCCGCCATTCTTCACTTCAACTGGACCTTGAGTGATGACCTTAGTGCTAGACTTTCAAATGAAACGAGGATCCGATGTGCAGCAGTGCACTTTAGCGCACGTGAAAGATCCCACGGCAGCAAAACAATCGTCCCTGGGGAAAAAAATTCTGTAGAAAAATCCACTGTCATTGGTAAACAAAAGTGCACACTTACGCAAAAAAAAAAAGAAAAAAGAATAGTGGGTGGCGCCGAACCATGGCGACCTGCTTTCCCCCTGGGAGAGCTGGCCACTTTTTTTGTTTTTTCTTTTCTTTTTTTTTTTTTTTTGGAGGGGGGGGGGGGGGGGGGAGGGATCTGTTTTGACAAAGACAGAAACAAACAAAAAGAAAGTAAGTAAAATATATATGAATTCTCCATGC
>CM060308.1:69600510-69605510 GCA_030674185.1 Monoplex corrugatus
ATGGCAGGCATAATGATCATCTCGACCTATGATCTTTAACAAGAGCAGTCTTAAACCTTTCATAAGGGAAAACATAACACCAGTGTCATGTACAGCCTCTAATACCCTACCTGTATAATAAATAACGGGGTGTGTAGGCTGGGAGGAGTATTTCGCAATAGTCTTTGATGATGGCTGAGACAGCTGAGCAGCTCGGTCTGTTTTCAAGGTCTTCTTCCACAATATTCCCATACATCAACAGACATTGATTATAGTAAAAAGTGTTCCTCGTTTTGTACGCTATATCAATGTACTTAACACTTCATTTATTTCTTTTATTTATTTCTTTTATTTTTTATTTGTTTGTTTTATTCATTGATTTGTTTATTTCATTTATTTCTGTATTTTTTATTTATGTGTTCATTATCATTTATTCGTTTATTTATTTTAATTTGTATGTATGTATGTGTGTATGTAGTGTATGTATGTATGTATGTATTTATGTTTGTATGTGTGTATGTGTGTATGCATCTATTTATTTTATTTATTTATTTATTTGTTTATTTATTTATTCATTAATTTTTGCAAAAATAATTCTTTAATTCACATGAGGTTATTTGGTAGTATGTTGCCCCAGGACCTGGCCAGGTATTGGGGTTGTATGCAGGCTTAAAGGCTTGTGCCGTGATCATTCTGGATCTTCTCCATCACATGGCACCTGTGACGATAGTGCATATGGAGTTCATTTGAGTGTGGAGATGTCATCTTGAGAAACTGAAACTGAAATTGAAAGCACAACTACCAGTTAATGAAATGAGTCATTCATCATCATCATTATCAGGTGCCTTGCCGCATGGCGTTGGCGATCATGGACTTCCTTCCTTCTGTCTCTATCTCTCGTTGCCCCTAGCATCTCTCCCACTCCTCTCGTCCCCAGCCACTCTGCAAGTCCGTCCAGCATTTTCTCCCTGGATCTACCCGGTGCTCTCTTTCCCTCCAGCTTTCCCGTTGCGACCAAGTGCTCCAAATCCCCCTTCCTCATAAAATGGCCTATAAATGTTGCCTGTCTTTTCCTAATCTTCCTTATGAGTGATCTACTTGTGTTTGCCTCCATCAAGACTGTCCCATTTGTTTTCTTTGCTGTCCATGGAACTCTCAACATTCTTCTGAGAAACCACATTTCGGCTGTCTCAATCTTTTTCTGGCTTGCTTTGTTGACTGTCCACGCTTCACATCCGTACAACAGTACTGGTTCTATATAACATTCAAGAACTCTCTTCCTGATGTTAATTGATAGGCATTTGAGAGGCAATGAGTTATTACTTGCATTACAATCATCAGCGAGCTAGATAGATGGTCTCTGCCGTCAGACGAAATGAATCTGTCTTTTCTCTTTCTCGCTCCAACATTCATGGACTCAAGTTCAGATGTGTTAATCCGATCCCAAACAGTGATACAAAAACGCTGTCAGTTTTCATACGCAAGCCGTTTTGTTGTTTTCAGCTTTTAAAAGCAGTGTTTGTAAAGAACAGTCTAAGTCCCATTGTCTTGCCATTTTAGGACTAATGTACAAGTCATTTTCTGGAGTGTTTTCATTATTCTCTGTCTAGACATGGCTTTAACATCTGTAACCTGCAGGCAAGATTTACTTCTCTCACCAATGCGGTGCTTTTTTTTTTTCTCAAGAGGTGTTCGAAGTGTTTTGAAAGAAGCTTAAGCCCCACCCCATCCCTCCTGCAATATATATATACACACGCGCGCGCGCGCGCCACACACACACACACACTCGCACACACACACACACACACACACACACGCACGCACGCACGCACGCACACACACACACACATATGCGCACACATTCCAATGTTCCTTTCTTTAATTTTGGGGAGACTGATTCAAACGTTTTTATTGCCTAATCTTCATTTGAAAAAAGTAATATTTCATATACAGAACATGTGCGGGCGCATATATATATGAATATATATATCTATAAATCTTTCTATTAATCTCTCTCGATCTATCTATCTATATATCTATCTATCTATCTATCTATCTTATCCATCCATCTATCTCTCTATCTATCTATATCTGCATGTATGTATTATGTATGTATGTATATATGTATGTATATGTATGTATGTATGTATGTATGTGTATGTACGTGTATGTGTGTGTGTGTGTGTGTGTAAGTGTGTGTGTTACCTGTCAAGCCTACTTGAGATCTATGTTCCCTCACGTACCCTCCGCTCTGCCTCCGATCCTCTGACTTTTCGCTTTCCACGCACTAAGCTCAATACCTATGGTCCACGAGCCTTCTCTGTTTCTGGTCCGCTCTCCTGGAACAAACTTCCTCTCTCAGTCCGTCAGCAACCTACTTTTGTCTCCTTCAAGTCCGCTCTCAAAACTCACCTTTTCTCCTCTGCATAAAATCCTGACCTCACTCAATCCTCTCTGCAGCCTGTCTCCACTCGGAGGGGAATCACATTGCAATATATTATTGTATATAATATGCTCTCTATAATTTTCCATTGCTTTTATTCTTTCTCCCCATTTATAGCCGTGTGCGTGTGTGTGTGTGTGTGTGTGCGCGCGCGCGCGCGTGTGTGTGTGTGTGTGCGTGAGTGCGTGTGTGTGCGTGCGTGCGTGGTGTGTGTGTGTGCGTGCGTGCGTGTGTGTGTGTGTCTGTTTCAGCGCTTAGATTTGATTTTATCAAGATTTTGCGCAATATAAATATTGTAATTATTATTATTATTATTATTATATTATGTGTGTGTGGTGTGTGTGTGTGAGTGTGTGTGTGTGTGTGTGTGTGTGGTGTGTGTGTGTGTGTGTGTGTGTGTGTGTGTGCACGTGAGTGTGTGGTGTGTGTGTGTGCACGTGAGTGGTGTGTGTGTGTGTGTATGGTGTGTGTGTGTGTGTGTGTGTGTGTGTGTGTGTGTGTGTGTGGTGTGTGTGTGTGGGGTGTGTGTGTGTGTGTGTGTGTGTGTGTGTGTGTGTGTGTGTGTGTGTGTGTGTGTGTGTGTGTGTGTGGTGTTCGTGCATCCAAATGAACAAAATGCGCTCGCAAATATTTCTCGGCTGCTTAGGAATGCAAAAGCACAAGAAAATCCACTACCTAGCAGAGTTTGTTTGTAGTTGTAACTCTTGTTTTCTAATTTGTGACCATTCTTAATTCAATTAAAACAAAAGTGAGGAAAAAAATGGACAGAGCAGACATCGGACCCCAAAACCAGAAATGGTTAGAATGGCTTGACCATCTCTGTATTGCCCATTTTCTGTCTGTCTCCCATAATTATCGCAGAACCCTGATAACACGCATTTAGACAGCTTCCATTAAATGGCTCAGACAATTGAAATCCACGTGAACTTACAAGAATCAAAAGAGCTGACACGGACATTGAGAGTTTTTGTAGTCACCGTCATGGACACACCAGAGACTTCTGCTCAGGAAAACTGCTGGTTCAGCATGTAATTTGACACATAAAAAATTAATTCGGTTGGACATGGGGTAATGTCGTATTGTTCGCATCTTTAAGTCCAGGCTTTTGGGGGGGTAACAAAAGAAAGGGACTGGCAGGAGAGCCGAGTGGATGGGACGTCAGATTTCTGAGAAGGTTTGAGTTCAGTCTTGCCTGTGTGTCGTTTGTTATTGTTATTGTTATTGTTGTTTAAAGCCCAGCCGACTGTGTCGTTTCAAAACATACACAATACTTCAACAGGTAAAGAAAAAAAAGGAAAAGAAGACTTGAGTACACATATCAATGCATTTGCGCACATAATCTAAGGAAATGCCCCTGGCGTTGACCATCCCCACTGGGAGAGAGGAGGTTGCTAGATAAAGTTCGGAGCTTTTCCTATTTCCCAGGTCACAACTAGAAAAAAAAATATGTGCAGACTTGCAGGTAGGCTACCTGGTTATCATTATTATCATTATCATTATTATCATCATTACCAGTATCATCGTCACATCATTATCATTATCATCATTTGTATTATTATTACTATATCAACATTATTATTATTATTGTTGTTGTTGTTGTTATTATTATTATGGTTATCATCATCATCATTGTTGTGTTGTTATTATTGTTATTATTATTATTATTATAATTATTATTATTATTATATTTTATCAGCACCATTATTACTATTATTTTTATCATCATCATCATCATTCTTCTTCTTCTTATTATTATTATCATTATTGTTGTTGTTGTTGTTGTTGTTGTTGTTATTCCAGAGAGGAAGAGGAAGAAGAAGAAAGAAAGAAAGAAGAAGAAGAGAACAAGACAAGAAGAGAAGGAAGAAAAGAAGAACAAGGAAAAGAAAAAGTAGAAAGAAGAAGAAGAAAAGAAGAAGAAAAAAGAGAAGAGAAGAAAAAGAAGAAGAAAAGAAGAAGAAACAACAACAACAACAAGAATGAAAAACAAAACAAAACAGAAAGAAACAAACAAACAAAAAGGAAAGAAAGAAAGACAGACAGACAGAAAGAAAGACACAATCGAATAGATTATGATTTCATATGATTAAGACAGAAAATCGTAGCATATGGCAATGGAGGGCCAAAATGTTTCTGCCTACTTATCAAAATGGATGGTAACCTTTCATTCAAAAAAATCAGTTTTTCTCTGCTTATTTGTTTGAAATGGTTCTGAATCAGAATCATGAGTAGAACTGAAGCGAAAAAGTATTTTAAAATAACTGAGAATTAAAATTATTGATTTGTTTCATGTGCATTTTCCTTTAGACAGTTCAAGGGTAGAGATTACTGTCTCTGTGACTAACTGCTGTATGACAATATGATTTTGGAGATTAACTCTTTTGATATGAACACGACTAGCTCACTTAGTTTTGAATTGTTTGATAGGGCATCCCAAGCAAGCCACTGTGGTCAGCCGAACTTTGAATATTTTTATGTCTAGTCACGAGACTCTTTCTAGGTGGAAAAAAAAATTACCTCCAGGGCTTGCCGTGTTTTTACTTTAAAGGGAAGTAAAAACCGTGCAGATGGTGCAATA
>CM060308.1:69608010-69683010 GCA_030674185.1 Monoplex corrugatus
AAAACATGATTACAATGTTGCTCCAGTCAATATTACTCCAGTCAACATATTCAATGAGTAAAGAAAAATCCTTGGTGTACCTGCTGTAAACACGGTCTGGTATGAATGCAAAATAGGTTATATAAAACATATACATAAAAATCAGAATACCTGGTTTATAAGGTAAGGTACAAGTTGTCCCATCACCCTGAGGCTGTACGGTTAGAGAGACAGTGCAGATGTCAACTCGTCAACTTTCCCTCCAGCCAGAATTAAGAAAGCAGTAGGCCTACCCGATTTCCTCTCCTTCAATGGGTTACCTTCATTAACCCTTTGACTCCCGCACCCTATCCAACAACTGCAACAACTTAACCCTTTGACTCCCTCACCCTACCCACCAGCAAGAAGCTGGTGGACAGAGTGAGGGATTGAGTGGTTGTGTTTTTGTTTTGCTAGCATGTTTGGCAATGCAGGATGCCGATGGACAGTGTGCAGGAGACAAAGGGTTAACTCTGAAAAAAGTCAAATACCCTTTCACAGCTGGGTAGACTGGAGGCCGCAGACACTAAATTCTGTTAAAACAAGATCTGCACCTGCGCAAATAAATAGCATAAGCGTTCTACCTGTTCCCAAACCAGACTTCAAATCTCTTTTTAACCCTTTGGTAGATAGGGTGAGGGAGTCAATAGGGTGAGGGAGTCAAATGATTACGTTTTTGCAGGTGGATAGGGTGTGGGAGTCAAAGAGTTAGTTTACCTGTCTTCTGATCCAAAGATCTCGACACAAGAGACAAAGAGAGCCGTGTGCACATGTGAACAGATGCACATTCTGACTGACAGGACAAAACACAAAGTATATATAATCACTATCACGTTTTCACTTTCAGCATCTGTTTAAATGCTAAGACAGCGATCCAGCACTTGAATGAATCCATACATCTTACAGTTCATGTTAAGGACAGTCCTAAATAACCATGGGATATACCAGAAGCATGAGCATAAATCCTGCACACAGGTGACCAGGAGGTTCTCCTAACTTCTGGATTCTATGCAATACTTTTACATGCTCTTGTTACTGGAACAAATCTATGCATCAAAATACTTTCCACCATCAATGGTCCTACCCAAAGCAAACCCTTTGCCACTGCATGGAAACGTTCACTACAGATACTTCTACTCGAGTAACCACCACCACTCCCAACCACAAAAAAAAATCCACAAATGACAATCTTCCAGAACAGGTTTCCCATCTTGGAACGATTCTTGACAGCAAACTCACCTTTGATACAAACACGCAAATAATACACAAAAAATGTCAGTCACGCCTTTTCTGTCTTCAAAAACTTAGGTCTCTGCGTATGAATGAGTCCATTCTTGGTAATTTCTATCGTTGTTTTATTGAATCTGTCTTAACTTTTGGATTTTTGTGCTGGTTTGCTGGTCTGAGTGTGAAGAATAAGAGAGTGTTGGACAGGGTGGTGAAGGTGAGTGGCAAAGTAGTGGGAGTACAACAGAGGAGCATTAATGAACTATATGAGTGTCGTATTGTGAGCAAGGCGAGAATGATCTTAGGTGAATCCACTCACGTGCTAGCTAAGCATTATGAGCTCTTGCCATCATCAAAAAGGTACAGAACTCTGAAATGTTCCACCAACAGAGCAAGAATGTCTTTTGTAAATAGGTCAGTTGAGTATCTGAACAAGATTGGAGTGTGAGTGACTAAAGGAGTGTGAGAGAGCGGGAGTTATGTAATTGTTTGTCTATTGCAGAATTTTACGCTGAACATGTACTGAATTTCTCTAAAGAGACATTAAAGTGATCTTGAATCTTGAATATCCTTGAAAGACTAAACGACTGGAAAAAAAAAACATTTTTCCACAAATGACAGTCTTCCAGAACAGGTTTCCCATATCCTTGAAAGACTAAACGACTGAAAGAACACTACACTTTTCCACAAACAACAGTCTGCTAGAACAGGTTTCCCATATCCTTGAAAGACTAAACGACTGAAAGAACACTACACTTTTCCACACATGACAGTCTGCTAGAACAGGTTTCCCATAACCTTGAAAGACTAAACGACTGAAAGAAAACATTTTTCCACACATGACAGTCTGCTAGAACAGGTTTCCCATATCCTTGAAAGACTAAACGACTGAAAGAACACAACACTTTTCCACAAACAACAGTCTGCTAGAACAGGTTTCCCATAACCTTGAAAGACTAAACGACTGAAAGAACAAAACACTTTTCCACAAACAACAGTCTGCTAGAACAGGTTTCCCATATCCTTGAAAGACTAAACGACTGAAAGAACACAACACTTTTCCACAAACAACAGTCTGCTAGAACAGGTTTCCCATATCCTTGAAAGACTAAACGACTGAAAGAACACTACACTTTTCCACAAACAACAGTCTGCTAGAACAGGTTTCCCATATCCTTGAAAGACTAAACGACTGAAAGAACACTACACTTTTCCACAAACAACAGTCTGCTAGAACAGGTTTCCCATATCCTTGAAAGACTAAACGACTGAAAGAACACAACACTTTTCCACAAACAACAGTCTGCTAGAACAGGTTTCCCATAACCTTGAAAGACTAAACGACTGAAAGAACAAAACACTTTTCCACAAACAACAGTCTGCTAGAACAGGTTTCCCATATCCTTGAAAGACTAAACGACTGAAAGAACACAACACTTTTCCACAAACAACAGTCTGCTAGAACAGGTTTCCCATAACCTTGAAAGACTAAACGACTGAAAGAACACAACACTTTTCCACAAACAACAGTCTGCTAGAACAGGTTTCCCATAACCTTGAAAGACTAAACGACTGAAAGAACACAACACTTTTCCACAAACAACAGTCTGCTAGAACAGGTTTCCCACATCCTAGCAAGACTAAACGACCAGAAGAACAATTTCTTTTGCCTAAGTGTCCACGTTCCAATAAGAGTTAGCAACAAGACAAACTATCAGCCATCAACAGTGGACCTTTCAAAATACCAAACTTCTAAAATAAACGTGACCACCGGTATTCAAGCAAATAGGAACAACAAACACTGACAAAATAGAATAACGAAGTATATATAAGAAAATAAGATGAGACAAGCGCAATTTTTTGGCCAATGGCCTTTGCCAAGCATAAACATAAGACAACAAAGAGCAAATAACAAGCAATAGAGAAGAAATAAAAACAAAATAGGGTGTAAACATCAAAACTTCCCTGATGTGTTGTTGAGCAGAAATTGTTATATTTATTGTTATTTTTGTTTAAAGCCTGGCTGATTACATAGAGCCATATCAGGGTTATAAAGAGTTTCAAAACATACACAATACTTTAATAGGAAAGAAAGAAAGAAAAAAAGAAAAGAAAATTAGGTACACATAACAATGCATTTGCGCATATAATCTAAGAAAATGTCCCTGGCACTCACCACTCCGTCCAATTCATTGCACAGAGGATTCTTTTTTATTGTAATTGTTATTTTTGTTTAAAGCCCAGCCGACTGCATAGAGCCATATCAGGGCTATAACCGTTCCAAAACATACACAATACTTCCACAGGAAAACGAAAGGAAAAGAAAATTAAGTACGCATATCACACAGAGGATTTAAAAAACACACCTGAATACAAATATAAACATACCTAAGGACACCAAAACATACATAAAGACAGGCATAGATTACCTAAAATTGCTTCCGCATATCTCACCTTCCTTGAGCCAAAAATGCACTTAATACATGTTACCAATTATCAATCCTAAGAAAAAGTATATAAGACTTCATCAAACACAGACAAGTGAATAGACCATTAAGGCAGAAAATGAAAGGTAGAAATGACAGAAAGCAAAGGGAAAAGGCAGAAACAAAGAGAGTGACTGAAAAGAGGATTTTTGTTTGTTTGTTTATAGCCCAAGCTGACTGCGTAGAGCCATATCAAGGCTAAAACTGTTTCAAAACATACACAATATATCAACAGGGGAAAAAAAGAAAAGAAAATTAAGTACACATATCACACAGATGATTTAAAAAGCATACCTGAATACAAACTTAAACATAATTAAGGGCATTAAAACATATACATGTGTATAAAAACGGGCCTAAATTACCTAAAATTGCTTCTGCATATCTCGTTTTCCCCAGAGCCAAAATGTACGTAACACACGTACCCAGTTATCAATCCTAAGAGAAAGTAATTAAGACTTTATGGAACACATACAGGTGAATGGACATGACAGAAAATGATAGGAAGAAATGACAGAAAGCAAAGGAGCAAGGCAGAAACAAAGAGAGTGTCAGAAAAGAGGAAATTTCCAGCATAGAAATTCCACAAGAAGAAAACATCATGAGAGCACCAAGTCTTGAAAGCTTCAAAAGACTAATAACATCCAAACAGTGAACCTGCTAAGCTGCGCACACCCCCACCCGTCGTGATAATGCCATAAATCTTGGCGACAGCGACGTACCCTATACAGATACAGATACAGAAGACGGGGATATTATTTATACTGAAAGAGCCCTGGGTATCCCCACAGGGGGAAAGCAGGAGATCAAGAAAAACATGACTTCCATTAACACAGTCTAACCAATCACCCTGAGCCATATGAGCAATGGGAAAATGTCATAATAAAACCAAACAGTCACATGTTTACGCAAACAGTGCAGCAGATGGAGCCATGATGAGCGGAGGCAGTGGGCTCCTTGTCCACAACCCTGATGGAAGGACAGTAAAAAGGTCCATCCTTACAGGATAATTATCACCAATTACAGGGCAGAAGAGACAGCTGTTTTGCAAGGAGCGCAAAAATCATAAAAGCAAAAGATCCCCCCCAACATCCAAAGTTGCCTTCATAACCCGTTGACTCCCGCACCTTACCTATCAACTGTAAAAAATTTAACCCTTTGACTCCCTCACCCTATCCACCAGCTTCCTGCAGGAAGCTGGTGGATAGGGTGAGGGTATCAAAGGGTTAAGTTTTTGCTTTGCTAGCTTGCTTGACAATGCAGGATGCTGATGGACAGAGTGCGGGAGTCAAAGGGTTAACAGACAGCAAATGCTTGACAGAGAGTCTACAGTCGCCTTGCCGACTGTTTTACCTGATCTGCCTTGAATGAACTAACAGTGGTTGCATTCACTGTGTCAGTAACGGTGCGGTGCACCCCTGCTCACTCTGGCTTTTGGGGAAATGAACAGGCAGACGCACTGGCATCAGCAGGAAGCAGATCACAAGGGCAGCAACACCGCAACTCCTTTTGACTGGCAAAGACCACCATAAAAAGAAACTTCCTCCTTGAGCATAACAGACATGGTCCCATCCATTACCTTTTGAGAGGCACCAACAAACAACAATCTTCTGCCTGAGGACTGGCCACTTCTGTCGAGTCCAGCATATATGGGATTTTCGTTCTGTTTTGTTTCGTTTATATTTTTTTTTTTTTTTTTTTGGTGTCCCATTTTCTATGCTACCTTAACGGCCACAGAAGCTGGAACAGTTTTCATGATGCGATGAGGATGATGGCGATGAGGATGATAATCATGACGCTAATGGAGTTCCATCTAGGAATGAGAGTGCGTGACATGGCGGTACTCTATGCTTACTATCATAACATATCCTGGCGTCAACCAGGCCCGAGAGATACAGACACCCGCGATGCTGGTCAGAAGATTTGAGCAACACCCTCAATGACGCAAGTGGATGAGACTCGACTGTGTGGTCCCAGTCTTCCCAATGAGCCCTTAGCAGCCCAACTCTGGGTAGGAGCCGGTTGGAGCCAGAAAAAAAAATCCCACAATGATTTCTGATGGGACTGATGGAGATTCGAACCTACAACCTTCCAGTTGGTAGTCCGTTGCGTTAACCACTACACCACGGCGACTGGTATTCCAGCATACATGGTGACTGGGGCTGAATCACACAGACGAATATCACTGCTAGAGAGGACAACCATCTCCACAGCATATTCTATGGTTCTGCCCACCATTCAGAAATAAAAGAAACCAGCAGTGGTCAAATGGAACAACTCTGAAAGAGCAACTCTGGGACAAGACAACAAACAGGACTTGACGATGAAAACCACATCCTTCATCCAGACCACAGGACCGACATTTAACCCTTTGACTCCCACACCTTGTGCACGAGCATCCTGCATTGTCAAGCATACTAGCAAAGCAAAATCTTAACCTTTTGATTCCCTCACCCTATCCACCACCAGCTTCCTGCATGGGGCTGGTGGATAGGATGAGGGAGTCAAAGGGTTAAGTTTTTGCAGTTGGTGGATAGGGTGCGGTAGCCAAAGGGTTAAGGCGAATCATATTTGAACGCAAAGTGAACACACAAAAAAAAACAATAACACCCACCACCCCACCCACCCACCCAAAAAAAAAGAAAACAGACAAAATCCAAAACAAGCGTGACTGCCCGCGTTCAAGCAAACAGGAACCAGAAAAAAACACAAAAAAAGAATAAGAACGCGTATTTAATACAACAAGACAAGAAAAACCACACTAAACAGAATAAGAATGCGTATTTAATGCAACAAGGCAAGTCTTATTCTTTTTTCGTGTTTTTTCTGGTTCCCAGACAATATGTTTCCGCGTCACCTTGAGACATGCTACAACAACAGCAACAAAAATCACAACAAACTGAAACACTTCAGTACACAATTAAACCAATATAAAAGTTAACTAACACTTACAGACATCAGCCAATCACTTATCACCTCCTGATAAAAACATAAAAACAAAAAATACACATATTGACATACTATCCATACTTCTACTACAGGAAAGGGTACACACACAAAGTCCAGTCTGACATATAAAACAAATGCTAAATGGACCGCTAGTCCCAACAATGGACCGCTAGTCCCATCCCAGTGTTAACACAGAATAACGCTCATCACAGTGTAGGCACCAAGAGCACAGCCATCCGTCAAGTGTCTCAATGATTTTGTGTGCATGTTGTCTGGAAATCATGCAAGTGAATGGACTGGATAATAAGTATTACCATACAAGTGAACGGACTTGATACGAAATATCATCTCATACAAGTGAACAGACTGGATAGTAAGTATTATATCATACAAATGAATGGACTGGATGCCAAGTATTACCATACAAGTAAATGGACTGGATACCAAGTATTACCATACAAGTGAATGGACTGGATACCAAGTATTACCATACAAGTGAATGGACTGGATACCAAGTATTACCATACAAGTGAATGGACTGGATACCAAGTATTACAATAAAAGTGAATGGACTGGATACCAAGTATTACCATACAAGTGAATGGACTAGATACCAAGTATTACCATACAAGTGAATGGACTGGATACCAAGTATTACCATACAAGTGAATGGACTGGATACCAAGTATTACCATACAAGTGAATGGACTGGATACCAAGTATTACCATACAAGTGAATGGACTGGATACCAAGTATTACCATACAAGTGAATGGACTGGATACCAAGTATTACCATACAAGTGAATGGACTGGATACCAAGTATTACCATACAAGTGAATGGACTAGATACCAAGTATTACCATACAAGTGAATGGACTGGATACCAAGTATTACCATACAAGTGAATGGACTGGATACTAAGTATTACCATACAAGTGAATGGACTGGATACCAAGTATTACCATACAAGTGAATGGACTAGATACCAAGTATTACCATACAAGTGAATGGACTGGATACCAAGTATTACCATACAAGTGAATGGACTGGATACCAAGTATTACCATACAAGTGAATGGACTGGATACCAAGTATTACCATACAAGTGAATGGACTGGATACCAAGTATTACCATACAAGTGAATGGACTGGATACTAAGTATTACCATACAAGTGAATGGGCTGGATACCAAGTATTACCATACAAGTGAATGGACTGGATACCAAGTATTACCATACAAGTGAATGGACTGGATACCAAGTATTACCATACAAGTGAATGGACTGGATACCAAGTATTACCATACAAGTAAATGGACTGGATACCAAGTATTACCATACAAGTGAATGGACTGGATACCAAGTATTACCATACAAGTGAATGGACTGGATACCAAGTATCACCATACAAGTGAATGGACTGGATAATAAGTATTACCATACAAGTGAATGGACTAGATACCAAGTATTACCATACAAGTGAATGGACTGGATACCAAGTATTACCATACAAGTGAATGGACTGGATACCAAGTATTACCATACAAGTGAATGGACTGGATACCAAGTATTACCATACAAGTAAATGGACTGGATACCAAGTATTACCATACAAATGAATGGACTGGATACCAAGTATTACCATACAAGTGAATGGACTAGATACCAAGTATTACCATACAAGTAAATGGACTGGATACCAAGTATTACCATACAAGTGAATGGACTGGATACCAAGTATTACCATACAAGTGAATGGACTAGATACCAAGTATTACCATACAAGTAAATGGACTGGATACCAAGTATTACCATACAAGTAAACGGACTGGATACCAAGTATTACCATACAAGTGAATGGATTGGATACCAAGTATTACCATACAAGTGATCATATGTGACTGGTTCTTGCGAACGGGGTCACAAGTCGCAACGTGTGAACTGAGATACGGGCCTGAAAAGGTGGTGAGGGTCGATCTGGGTGATTTGAGATTTTTGTTCCTACACATTGTCTGACCATTAATCTATCAATTGTGGCAAAGATTAAAGTGAAATTTGGGCTGAAAGAGTGTTAAAATAACATTTTAAAGTGATAACCCATCGAGAATGTGCAGATTTTTTCCGCGAAAATGCGTGTGTTTGAGCTTTAATTTAGGCCATGAATCCGTACAGGGCAATATCGCATACCGTTGGAATCAGCTCGCGAAATAGCTAGTATGTAGTGCAGAACCACTTTATCTATCACTTCACTAAGTTTGATGAAGATAGAATACTGGTTGCTAAGGAACAAGCAGAGAATTTTGTTGTCCTTCTTTAACTCTGCTTTTCTCAAAATGGCCGTCCCATCACCCACTCCCTTAAATTACTGTAACTCGCTCAATTTTCCAGTTAGACAGTTGAATTATACATCATTGGAAAGAGCATTTTTTCTGCTTTCCGGTGATATAAATATCTCTATACCCCCCAAAATTAAGTTGTGACCCCATTCGTGAGAACAGGTCACATATCATTCCTAAAACTCAACAGTACCACAACTACTGGTACTAAATGCATACAATAAAAAAAAAACACATATCAAGGAGAAAAAAGGAAGAAACAGATGAAAGAGGAGGAGGACAATGAGGAAGAAAAGGAGAAGTAGTAAAAGTAGACTATTTTCAAGAATAAAAGAAATGTCACAATTGTCTAAGGAATGAAATGGGAACAAATTGTACTCTCTCTCTCTCTCTCTCTCTCTGTATATATATATATATATATATATATATATATATATATATATATATATATATATATATATATATATATACACATATACAGATATATATATAAATCTACATATATAGATAGATATAGATATATATAACTACCACTACTACTAATAATAATGTTACAAAGACAATGACAACAACAACAATAACAACAATAGTAATACTAATGCTGCTGCTGATGATGATGACAATTCGATTTGTATGGCCCAAACAGTCCATTCAAAGAATGCTTATTGTGCTTTACATAGACTTGACAGAGGAGAGTAAAAAATTTAAAAAAAGACTGGGGTCAGGGGGAGGAGGGCTGCAGTCTATATGTAGTCAGATTCATACACCAATACACCAAAACAGCATAAACATGGTTTATAATGTGATGTATGTAATGTCGCATGTGCCCCCCCCCCCCCAAAAAAAAAAGAACATAGCACACACACACACACACACACACAACACACACACACACACACACACACACACACACACACACACACACAAACAAAACAACAAAAAAACATGTGTTAGTAATAATGGATCAATATTAAAACAAATGACCAAACTTAAAACATATCTCCAATAACCAAATGACATGATTTTACTTGAGAAAGACATTAAAGTCGAAAATTTGACCCCTCTACAACAAAGGTGTTTGGCTGTTGTGCACAGTAAGAACCAAATGACATGTGTTAAGTAATGATGGCTCAACAGTAAAACAAATGACCAAACAAAAAATGTATCTCCAATAACCAAATGTGGACTAGCTTGTAATTGGCTCACATATACATATGACATATACATATACAATATACATATACATTATACCTATGATCATACATAACATACATATAATATCATAAACATAACATATACATATACATACACATCAAAGCAACAGCAGCATATGGAACAATGTCCACTCGCATGATTTGTTCTATCAAAAATGAAATCAATTATCACATGTTTGTCTTTGTGCATTCAATCAATCAAATGAATTTTTTTTTTACATGCATAACATCAATTGGTTACACAATGGATACATTTCTCTCTCCCTCCTACCCATCCACTTCCTAACCCCCTCCCCCACACCCACACCCACACCCCAGCTTGTGGAGTGTATGGAGGAGGGTAAGGAGGAAGTGTAATGTAAGACTCATTATCACAGGATCACTGATATAATGGATAAAAGATGAGAAATGAAAAAATGACAATCAACCTGTGAAACAAATCAGTTTTATACAGAAGTGAAAAACACTATGGAAAAAAAAAAAGATTAAAGGAAACAATATCACCATTTTTCTGTTTTAACTTTAATATTCCTTGTAAATTATATATCATTAGGTACACATATGATAAAAATCTTGTCAATCATTTAACTCAATGGATAAAGAAACAACTGTCTTTTATTGATAGGTTGAGTGATTACCTGAATGTGGAGGGATTCTTGTTAAATGGATGGTAGCCCTTTGCAGACTATTGTGCCCACCAGCGGTGCGCCCCCGTGCGGCGTGCGTGCGTGCGTGCGTGCATGCGTGCGTGCGTGTGTGTATGTGTGTGTGTGTGTGTGTGTGTGTGTGTGTATGTGTGTGTGTGTGTGTGTTTATGTGTGTGTGTGTGTGTGTGTGTGTGTGGCTGTGTGTGTGTGTGTCTGTGTGTGTTACTGTTACTGCTATTGCTGTTTAAAGCCCAGCCTACTGCGCAGAGCCACATCTGGGCTAAACCATTTCAAAACATACACAATACATCAACACTGTTACTGTTATTTTTGTTTAAAGCCCAGCCGACTGTGTAGAGCCATATCAGGCTATAATCATTTTTAAAACACACAATACTTCAGCAAGGAAAAAAAGGAGAAGAAAATTAAGTACATATATAAATGTATTTTGCGCACATAATCTAAGGAGATGCCCCTGGCATTGACCACTCTGTCCAATTTATCGCACAGGGGATTTCAAAAACATACCTGATTACAAATTTAAACACACCTAAAACACATATAAAAACGGGCCTGAATTATCCAAAATTGCTTCCGCATATCTCATTTCCCTAGAGCCAAAAATGCACTTAATACACACACCCAATTATCAATCCTAAGAGAAAGTACGGAAGATTTTATTTAACATATGCAAGTGAATGGACCAGCAAGGCAGAAATCGATAGAAGAAATGACAGAAAGCAAAGGAACAAGGCAGAAACAAACAAAGAGAGTGACAGAAAAGAGTAAATTTCGAACACAGAATTTCCAGGAAGTGTGGATACTACTTATACTGAAAGAGCCCCTGGCATCCCCAAGGGGGAAATCTCTCTGTGTGCATGTATGATTGTGTGTGTGAGTGTGTGAGTGTGTGTGTGTGTGTGTGTGTGTGTGTGTGTGTGTGTGTGTGTGTGTGTGTGTGTGTGTGTGTGTGTGTGTGTGTGTGTGTGTGTGTAAACAGATATACATGCTGGCCTTGGATTGTTTTCGTCATTGTGCATGAACATTTGAGTGAATGAGATAGAGCCATTTGATTTGATTCATATATCAAGATTTAGCACCTTATGAATAATAGTTATCTTGACAATCATTATATGTATGTTAACATAAAGTGTATATACCCATTTCTCATACTTGATCATTTCCAATATTCATGCACCTGGGGTCTGGTTCAAGTCTCATTATGTTAAGATTATTTGGAAGTAAAAACATTTTAAAACAAACAAAAACAAAAAAAGAAAAAAAATCCTGTTCTGAATCCTTGACTAGGGGATTCTGACTTCAACAACTGAATAACATATTCCACACTCATCATAAAAAGTTTACACAACAGACATATTTTAAAAAAAATCCTTCTGATTATTAAGTAAAAATTCTACAATATAAAACATTACACAACATACATATTGCCATGCCTCCTGATGGCATACAAAAGCATCTATACATGTGTCAAAACTAGACACACAAAATACAAACGGCACCAGCATCGGTACATGTGTCAAAACTAGGCACACACACAAAAAGTCAAACCGTTTCTTTCAGAATGTGTCACCTCAACAGGTTCACGGATAAGTCTTCATTTGTGGGGCTATCATAATGCTTAAGGGAGAGCATTTGGTCCTGAATGACATCTACTGTTTCCAGTAAGCTCTTTACAAAGGAGCTCAAAATTATTTGTAGTCGTTTGTTTAGTTTGATTTTCCCTTTCATTTCAAACTTTGTCATGTCGCATTTGACTGAAGAGCTACAGATTACTTCAGTTGGTCTTGCTTTCCTCTGCTGTTCAGTTGATATATGTATATGTGTGTGTGTGTGTGTGTGTATATACATATATCTATCTATCTATTTATATATATATTTATATATATATATATATATATATATATATATATATATATATATGTATATATATATATCTATCTATATATATGTATATATATATATATCTATCTACACACACAACATATATATATATATATATATATATATATATATATATATATATATATATATGTGTGTTGTGTGTGTGTGTGTGTGTGTGTGTGTGTGTGTGTGTAGATATCACTGTGTTTCTATGTATACACACATACATAATTATATGCAATAAAGCATCTTTCTGAACAAAATGAAGCTAAATTAACACCCCAGCTGCAGTAACATAGTGAATTTACTGAACTCTTCATCTCTCACATCCAAACAATACATAAGTTTTGGAAATACGCTGAGGGAGCACCTTAAAGCAATGGAGATCTTTTAGAAATGTGTGTGTGTTGTGCCAATATGCGCAATGACAACAAAATACCCTACTGCAACAGAGATCTTTTAGAAATGTGTGTGTGTGCCAATCTGCGCATATGACAACATAATACCTTACTGCAACAGAGATCTTAGAAATTGTGTGTGTGCAATCTGCGCATATGACACAAATACTTACTGCAACAGAGATCTTTTAGAAATGTGTGTGTGTGCCAATCTGCGCATCTTATACCAAAATACCTTACATAACCAGAGATCTCTTAGAAATGTGTGTTTGTGCCAATCTGCGCATCTTATACCAAAATACCTTACATAACCAGAGATCTTTTAGAAATGTGTGTTTGTGCCATTGCGCACTTATACCAAAATCTACACACAGAGATTTTTAGAAATGTTGTGTGTACCAATCTGCACGTCCAATAACAAAATATACTGAAGTGAGTTTCTGTGATAAATGAAGGCCAGTACCACCTTAAAGGACTCTATGGCCTTGGTGTTCACAGTGATGCTGTCAAGGTGGTTCCAGTCGATGATGGTTCTGGGGATAAGAAGTTCTTGTATTGCTCTGTTTTACAGTCAGGTACTTTGTAGCATCTGTCATTATTCCAGATGTAGTGGTCGATGGGATTTTTTGTTTCGAAATCTGTTCTCTGTCTTGAGCGGATAAGTCTTTTGGGGTGTTAGTAGTTTGTCTGGGGTAGAGCAGGAAGCAATCCTTCCACTATTTTGTAGAAGAGAGTCAGTCTGAGGTGTTCTCATCTCTCTTGGAGAGTTGGCAGGTTGAACTTCTTTAGAAGAGCCGTAACAAAACCAGGTGTTGTAGACCTATAGTCTCTGGCGATGAAGCGTACTGCTAATCACTGGATGCGCTCCATTCTCTCACCTTCCTGTTTGCAGTACAGGTCCCACACAGTTGCTCCATACCAAAGAATGGGTCTGACCAGGGCTAGATATGCATTTTGCTTGCACCATAGAAGCAAATACAAAGTTCAGTACAGTGTGCATACAGGCCAAACTCAACAGCAAACAGGTGAGTTGTTCTTACATCAACAACAGTCAACAAAGGCTTGGGAGCAGTAATGTTGGGGCCAACACAGTAGGCCAAAATGTAAACATTGTTCACAGTTAAATGTCAGACTTAAGCAACTGAAGAAAAATGATGAAAAGTACATATATAAAACTTTAAAGTCAGATTATCTGGAAAAATATACAAAATTTTGAAAAACTATTTACATCACCATATTCTGGGATTTGAGAGGAACAAACTGATACTAAATTCAATGCAAAAAAAAAAACAAATAGAACCATGACAAAATTACTATAAAACACCACACACACTTTTGCTGCCTGCTGGCACGACATCTACTCACACATTTATATTCATAGCTATCACCAAAAGACAGATAAGCCAGTTTTTCAAATGGCCTGCTATCTCACTTCATTGAAACACAGGGGTTGTAGGTTACAGTGGCCTGTTAGCTCAGTTGGTTAGAGTGCAACACTAATAATATGGGGATCATGGATCTGACCGTCAGTTTCAGTTTCTCAAAATGATGCCTTCATGTTTGGAACGAGTTCCATATGCACTAACATCACAGGTGCCATGTGATGGAGAAGATCCAGAATGATCATGGCACAAGCCTTAAACTTACAAATAAACAAATGAGCTGGCCAGGTTTGAGGTCGAGTCTGACCCTCAGAAAGGATAGTTTCTGCGTTCTTTTAACATGGACTAGCTGCTCTTTTGATAGAACCACGGACTCAAGATTTCATGTCTTCAACCCAACTTAGTAACATAAAACTTGACTTGTTTATTGCCCATCTTAACCCTTTGACTCCCGCACTCTGTCCACCAGAAACCCGCATTGGCATCCATTTTAGCAGAGCAAAACCTTAACTCTTTTGATTCCCTCACCCTATATACCAGCTTTCTACAGGAAACTGTTGGATAGGGTGAGGAATCAAAGGGTTAATTTTTTTGCAGTTGGTGGACAGGGTGCGGGAGTCAAAGGGTTAACGTTTCCTTAGTTCTGGTGGTATCAGCTTAGTGTTTCACAGGTCCTAGTCCCTTCCCCATCTCAGTACCTTCCTGCACACAAGGTTTTGCAAAAGTTCAACGAATGTGACAGACAACTGCTGGTAGATTTGGGAAGACTGTACATGGAATTGTCTGAATGCATCAAATCCCTCGTGCATGAACTCCAAACTCCACATATGCAACAACTGCATTACTTGAAATACAAGTATAACAACTACACAAAAATCCAAACCACTCTCACAAGCAGCATGACATCTAATGCTTCATATTTCTAAATTTCAGTATATTTCTAAATTTCACATTTCTACATTGGCAATCATGTTTTCTTATATCCTACAGGCATAAACAAGAAATCTGACTAAGTTAAGGCCAAGTTAACAACTGTTCCAAGAACTTCACTCCTTACTTTTCCAGTGAGTGCGGTTTCCAGGTTATGATATCGAAATTGTTAGAAGAAATGTAGGGACGGCAATCTCAAAATTGAATACATTATAAAAGATACAACAAGTCAGAAACTGCCCGATCTAAACTAGTAATAAAAGATGTAACACAAATAATCAGTTTTACATTAATCACTGAGAGATTGGCAACTGGTGCGGCATCAGAGACTCTCCCTTTTATCAGAAATGCCACACCTTTACTTGTGGGAAATATCACACATTCTCCTTGTTGAAGACAAAGCGTAAACAAGGGAGAGTAAACTTGGGCCCATAGTATCCTGCCCAGAACTGTGAGTCGACACCACCCATGCGGAACTCTATAATACGAACACCTGGCTTGTAATCTGTGAAGGTATGTTCCACCTGAAACAGAAAGAAACAAACAGATACAGTACTCAAGTGGGTAAATATCAGACTGGCAGTTAAAAGGTCTTGGGTTCATTCTCTTTATCAAAGCAAGCAAAAATAACGTATTCTCTATCCTCTTCGACAGTCGTATACTGTTTTCTTTCAAATCTAACTTGAAGACATACCTTTTTCCCCTTCTGTGTGTCCGTGTTTTTGTTCTAAGCCTCTCCTGTCTTCCCTGTCCTGGTCTAAGTGTGTTCTGTTCTTCTGAGTTTTTGTCACTGCAAGTGAATGCTTTGGTGAAATGAGTGCACACTTTGACTTGATTCATTTATCAAGATTGGGTGCTATATAAGTGTCATTATCATGATCATTATTAATGTCATCATCATCATTACCATCATTCTTATTATTATTATTATTCTTATTAACCCTTTGACTCTTGCGCCCTGTCCACCAGCATCCTGCATTGTCAACCAAGCTAGCAAAGCAAATCCTTAACCCTTTGACTCCCTCATCCTATCCACCAGCTTCATGTAGGAAGTTGGTGGATACATTGATGTCAAAGGGTTAAGTTTCACAGTTGGTGGATAGGGTACAGGAGTTAACCTTGTCCTTATTATTATCATAATTAATATTATCATATAATGTGTTCGTGTGGAAACACACGTAAAACAGATAATCCTCTAATACTATTAATTTCTTCTCAGGCTGTTCATCATCATCATCATCATCATCAAGTGCCTTGTCGCATGGCGTTGGCGATTATGGACGTCCATCTGTCTCTATCACTTGTTGCCTCAAGCATCTCTTCCGCCCTCTTGTCCCCAGCCACTCTGCAAGTCCGTCTAGTATCTTCTCCCTGGGTCTACCCAGTGCTCTCTTTCCCTCCAGCTTTCCTGTTGTGACCAGGAAAGCTGGAGGGAAAGAGGGCTGTTCAATTAAATAATAAAAATTAAAAAAAATAAAAATATTACTTTCACCTGTGATTTTCACAGATGCATCAGCCCAAAATGCACCAAATTCACAGCAACTTTCCTGATTCCCAATCAAAATGCAGGAAAAAGATTTCCCTTTCTTCTCAAATATATCACACATGACACAAACACATGCAGGAAGGGATTTCAGTATGGCCAGCCGTTTACAGAAGAGAGAAAAACATGACTTGTGCTGCAGCCAAACATAGGGATAATGTTAAAAAGGAGATTAAAAAGCAGTATGTATTTCATGCAAAAAATGTTTCATTGAAAATGGAAAATGTAATGCAATACAATATGACAAAATACAATAAAACAGCTACAATACAAATGTATTACAAAGCAATGCCATACTGTGACCAGATCTCTTTATGCCAAAAGATAGTAGCACGTCTTTCATGCAATAATCATCTATGGCAAAGAAAAACATACAATGGAAACAATATCATATTCAGCAGACAAAATACATCGCATCACGAAAAAGCAATGTAAACAAATGCAAGCCAACACAATGCCCTACCTTGTGCCATGCTTTGCGCAAGTGGCCAGAGATCAGTTCCATCTCTTTTGTGATGCATTCCAGCTCTTTCTGCTTTTCATCCAGCAGTCTCACCATCAGTTGAAACTTTGAACCACAATCCCAACGGGCTGCACACCTAAATATTGAAACACACGCATCTTCACGTAAAAGTATGTGTGTACATACATATACATACATGAACGCACCATCTTCGTATACACTCAAGCACACTAACATGTACACGCTTATTCATACACTATACACTGCCTCGCATTTATATTCACACTCTCAAAAAAGTCATGCATGCATATTTATGTTCACACACACACATGCAACAGACACAGGCATAAACATGTGCATGTAAACGTATGACACCCTTCCATGAAATTGTAAGTATAAACATACGTGCACAACACACACACACACACACACACACACACACACACACACACACACACACACACACACACACACACACACTCATGCACATGCACACACATACACACACACATGCACACACTGTAAATCATATACTTACACACACATCTGTCAAAGCATCCAATTACAAAGTGCTGTGAATTACCAAACACTTCTCAAAACACACTACAAATACCTCAAACTTTTTATGTTAGAAATGAAAATTCAACATCATACTGCAAAGAATGGCCTGCCTAATAAAATATACTAGTGTTGTGTACACAGGGGAAAAAGATTAAGATTGAAGTGTTTTTTTCACACAACAGCCTAAATTCTGCAAACTTTTTCGTTTTTTTTTTCCTTTTAATTACATTACTCATGCAGTTTTTGCCAGTCACATGTCAACTGTGCTTCCACTAACTATATACTGTCTCTTCAAGAGATACCCACAAAAAGTCAGACACTTTGTTCACATGCTTCTGCCTCGCTTTTCAATAACTTGAACTGTGAGCATTGCTTCATCTGAAACTGATTAACTCTCGTAAGCAAACTACAGTATGGAATATAGACGCAAGATCTTTTCTGTTGTTTTTTTTTTTTTTTTCACAAGTTCATTGCATTGTCAACATGTCCTCCGGCGTGTAGACAACCATGGATGATACTAGCTGTGTGCACAAGTTGAAGTGAAAATGGGAGATGGGGTCTGCTGTAGAGAAGGCTGGTGATATAAGTATGCACCATGAGCATAAAATGCTACCAAAGGGGAGTTTTCTTTTTTCTTTAACTTTTTCACATCGTAACGCTAGCGTTCAGCAAGCTCGCCGCTGACAATGTAATGCTAGGACTCTAGCGTCTTGCGTTAGAAAATTCCTACGTGAAGCCAGTTACGGTCTAACGGAAAAAACCTCTATTATAGTATCAAGTAACCATTTCTAAATACTGTGAGAGTGATTTCCCAAGTAAAAAGTCAATTTGAAGAATTTTTCTGGCGTCAGAACGTCACCCGAACCGCGTGCTTCACTGAAACAAAGGCAAAATGGAGCGCGTTGCGAATGCGCGATGTCGCTGTTCACTCAGGATTGTGGAATTTGTGTGTGTGTGTGTACTTTTCTGAGCTTCTGATCAGATGATACAAGTCTTGGAGAATTGGTGTCTCTTTTTTCTGTTTTGTTTACATCTGCTCAATGGATGAAATGCTTGTCTGAAATGCTCCTCAACCATGATATTTCATTGCACAAATAACCTCAAAGCATGTCTGAACAAACCTTATACTGTAGATATCCTAAAAGAGGATTAAATTACCTTTCTAACCATACCCTACATGTTGATGTTAGTCATTTGGGGGGCCTGTGAAATTGAATTTAAAATGGCCTAAAAATGCACGTTTCAAGGAAAGTAGTCAATGGCAGCTGGCACGTCTGCAAGGAAGTACGTCAAATAGCCAATTGACGATGCCAAAGTGTTAACGTATATTACTTAACGTTATTACTTAAATATCTGTTTAAACCCTGAGAACTACTTCTTGGCTAGTTCCAGACAGTTTAGATTTTGACTGATAGAAAATAAAGATTTCTGTGAGAATGCCTTCAAATCTCCAAAGGTATTAAAGTTTAATTGTTTTCATTATAACAGTATGGGTTGACATTTATTTGCTTCATGTGTATCTGCCTTTGTTTCTAATGTTTCTGACTTGTGAAGTACTTTGGACTTCTTTGTAGTCATCATCATCATCATTATCATCATCACCATCATTACTATTACTATTGTTATCATTATTATTATTATTATTATTATTATTATTATTATTTTATTACTATTACTGTTGTTATAACTATCAATATATATTACTATTATTGTTGCTCTTGATGTTAATGCTGTTGCAATCATTGTTATTGTTGTGGTGGTTATAATTATCATAATCATTATTATTAATATCATTATCATTATCAACAAATGTACAACACGAGCGTGAACACACCAGACACAGGCCAGAATGGGAGGTCTCAGTTCATCCAAAACCTCCACAGAGCACCCTACGTCGAGCAGTCTCACTTGTTGGGTCAGGGAGGTGAACACATATGACGTCACCCAGTTCTGAACTTTTTTCCCTGCACACACAAAAACAGCCTGCATTCAGACTATCAGCAGCAGTTACTATTTAAACCCTGAACCATGAAATAAGACAAAAAAGCAAAGAAAAAATACTGGCATGAAGATTGCTTCCTGACAATATCACCAGTTTGGAGCTTGGAGTCTGTTCCAGAAGGTTTCATCACGCTCGGACAATTCCATACGCATTCCATTCAAAGCATCATCATCATCATCATGTGCCCTGCCGCATGGCTTTGGAGATCATGGCCCTCCATATGCATCTACCCTTGTCACTGCAAGTACATCTTCAACCCTCTCTGTCCTCAGCCACCCTGCAAGTCCATCCAATATTTTCTCCCTGGGTCTACTTAGTGTTCTCTTTCCCTCCAGCTTTCCTGTTGTGACCAGGTGCTCTAATTCCCCTTTCCTCATAAAATGGCTTATAAATGTTACCTGTCTTTTCCTAATCTTCCTTATGAATGATTTCTTGTGTCTGCCTCCATCAAGAATGTCCCGTTTGTTTTCTTTGCTATCCTGGAACTCTCAACATTTTTCTTAGAAACCACATTTCGGCTGCCTCAATCTTGTTCTGGCTTTGCATATTCCATCCAAATCTGCCAGCAATTATCTGCCAGGCTCCTTAACCCTATGCAAAACCCTCTGTACTGGCAAAGTCTTGAAATGGGGAAAGCGGGAAGGGGGGTAGAAGGGAAGAGGGACTTATTAAAGACTAGGCTGACACCACCAAAATGACTCAAGCATGAAGATGGGAAACAACAGACAGTCTTTACTCTTGTGGGCTGGGACTGGACTCGATATATGAAATTTCAAGTCCAAAGCTCTATCAAAGAAGAAAACAACAACCCACGTTTAAAAATGAGGCCTAAGGATTGAAGCCACCACCCCAGGGTTGACACTCCAACAACTCAGATGATGCAGGGCTCCCACTGAGGAAAAGCAAAAATCCCTGAAAATCCGTGGAGAGGGGGGGGGGCAGGGAGGGGGACTTGCCCACTTGGAAAATTTTGAAAATTATTGTTTAAAATGGTGCAATCTGACACACATCTGTGCTTAATTTATAGTTTTTTATAGGTTTTTTTTCGCGGACAATTTTTTTTTCGTGGATTCTCACTCTCGGTTTTAGCGGAAATCCGTGAATTCGCGATGATGGGACCATAAAAAAAACAACAACAAAAAATGTGGCTTGCCCAAGAATTGAACCCCAAACCCCTCTGTCATGAACATGGTGCTCTAACAACTCAGCTAATGAGCCACCAAAAGTAAAGAAGGAAAAAGTCTCTTCACACAAACAAATGCATACACACACATTCACACAAACATGGAACAATCACATGCACATTATACAATCACAAACATACGCACAATCACTCATTATGGACACACACAAACACATACTCACTAGTAGTAGTACCGTGTGTAATATCACTTAGGGTGAAAAAAGTGTAATAAATGAAATGAACAAACTCTTAATCCCTCACACACACACACACACACACACACACACACACACACACACACACACACACACACACACACACACACACACACACACACACAACACAAGAAAACAAAAAAACATGTCGAAAAAAAAAAAAGAAAAAAATGTTTTCAGTAAGATCACGATGGTCAAGTTAATTTTGTAATCTTCTTTTTCACACAAAAATTAATAGAAACAAAAAAGAAATATTCATTCTTAACACTGCATTTCTCATTTTAAATCTATGCGCAGCTGAGAAACTAAAGCAGCACAGCTACCAAACACCACCAGTATCATTTATACTACTTAGCTATCGGTACAATTTGTCATATCAACATCTAGTTAACAAAATACGGAGGAATTAAAAACAGGAAAATCAAAGGAAAAGGTAGAAGATGTGTGTGGCAAACACCACTGTTGATGATTTTAAGCAGTAAATGGGTCATTGTGACCGAATTTTGGGTCATAACACTGAAAGTTTGCTGCCTGTCTTGATGTCCTAATCATTATGGCAGAGTCAGCTTAGTGTTTCATAGGTTCCCTTCTCCTCCGTTTAAGACCTTGCCAGCTCTTGAAGGATTTGTGTGGGCTTGTGATGTCTGCCAGATACTAACTTGCATATTAGGTGGCTCATGTACGGAACTGTCGAGAGTCTGAAGAATCCATCTTGAACAAATTCCTTATTCCAAACTCCAACTGACATGCGTGACCCGTCTTTTCAAAATGCTTCAAAAACTGAACATATTCCTGATTCACAGACTGGTTTTCGAGTTTCCTGACATGCATGGAAAAAGAAAACTAGCAGGGTGACCAGATGCGTTGTTACCTTGTATTATCTCAGCAGGAATGTGGTCTGCGATTGGGTCTGCTCCAGCAGGTGATCTCTCCACTTTGGCACACAGACCGCCACCAGGTTTGTTCCAAAAGTCAGTATTCTCTGCAAACACATTATGCTGGGATTTAGACAAGAAACAATAGTTCAAGTTCGTATTGCTTATGGCCCAGCCAACTACTAAAGCTACATCAGGGCTAACACCATGTCAAAAACAACAACCTGTTAAGATAACAGACAACAGTTAAAAAAACCATAACCACCGTTAACCTTACAAGTCTAAAATGCAGTTAAAAAAAAAAAACATGTTAAATCATATCAGGTGAAATCTACTGATCTCTTGTAAAAACTGGAAAATTGCATCAGGAGTGATGTCTCGGAAGAGGTTCTTTAAGGAGTCCACTGTATAGTGTTTTTGTCTCAGACCGTACAAGTCCCAGCAACCAAGGAGGAGGTGTCTGATGCTCAATGGCTCATCACACAGTATAAACCATGGTGCTTCTTCATTTTCTAAAAGGTTCGAATGAGTGTAGGATGTGTGACCCATATGTAACTTACATAACACTGTCTCTTTCTTACGGTTTCCTGTAGCAGATGGGAGAATTTCTTTCAGGCTAGGGCAGATTTGGAAAAGTTTGTTATCTGTCTGGTCATTCCAATCCTCCTGCCACAGACTTCTCACATAACTGTGTACTAAGAAACAAAAGCATAAGAAACAAAAGCACAAGAAACAAAACCACACACAATAATTATACTATTTCATTAAGCGCTCTTGGTTTTGTAGTTGTTGGTTGCTTTTTTTTCTCTCTCTTTCAAACATTAGTGCTTTCTTCAGATAAACACCCACTGAAACTTCTATTTTCTTCTTTTTCTAAATTTCTTCCCATCTCCCACACAAAATGTGAAATCAATCTGCAAAAGATTAACTAAATGAAGTCTTTGGATATGGATTTCCAACACTCTACTTTTCACCTGAGACCAACACTGTTATTTTCGCTTGAAACCAACACTAATTTTCACTTGAGAACAATCCAAATGCATGCGTCCAATAAATTTTATCAATTTTCCCTTTTTGTGTACCAAAATCAACCAAAGAAAATTAAACCCGTTACTACGACAGTTTTGTAGCGGTTTTCTTCTTTTGACCATCATTCTATCGTTTAACAGCATCTTTAAATGAGTTCGAACTGACCCACTGCAACCGAGTTCCCAGAATTATACACATTTGAACATCACAACTTACAGGCAAAAAGTTTCACAGTGTTGTGGGGATCTGCGGCTGTTTTTATGTTTTCGCATAACCAGTGTTCTCAGTAGAGCAGAACACACGAACACATATTGCAGTGAACCTGCAGTGAACCTACGTGAAAGGATGCAGTGTGTTATGGAAGTGAATTACAGTGTGATAGGACAGTTTTCTTTCTTTGACCTATACATCTTTTTGGATTATTTATAACATAAAAACTGTCATGAATATCTATGTCAAGTGAAATTATTTACAGTCTTTTCTTTTTTTGACCTATACATCTTTTTGGATTATTCAAACATAAAAACTGTCATGAATATTCACGTCAAGTGAAATTATTTAAAGAGTTGATTTATTTTATTTTCCAGTGGTGTTCTGTTTCATGTCAGTGCTATTTGTGGTTGATTTTTGTTACTTTTGTACACTTTGGTCAGAATTGAGCGCTGTGAGTGAAAAGTTTGTAATACTGTTTGAGGCAATTCCACAAAATTTCATTTTCCAAAACTATATATACAGACATACCAGCATGGGTGTTACGAAGAAGATTTCTCATGTATGGGTTGTGGAAATAGAATGGCATAAAATCCTCTGGAGGTGGTCTCATAACATCTGGCAGATACTTGTTTTCCAGTTCGCACCTTCTCCTCCACAGCGATTGGTACCTGGTCACTCGCAGCCAGTACTTGCACACCAAAGAGCAACATTTCACCACATCTTTGGCTGGCACAAACATCAAGACGTGCAGAAACAACTCTTCTGGAAGTGCATTGATATCAAAGCCACAGTCAGAAATCTCACGTTCTCTGGATGTCTTTGCGGTGTCAAAGCCACAGTCAGAAATCTGACGTTTACTGGATGCCTCTGCGCCCATGTTGGCCATGGAGTTCTCCTTTCAACTTCTAGAGTAATGTTCCTGTCATGTACTGATGTAGCTACAGCTCTGTAACAAAAGTGAAACAGCATGCAATGTAACTCCTTGAGTGCACTATTAGTATACAGTGTAATGTGTATACCTACAGCCAGAAGGCTGTTGTTCTGCACCATGAGAGTAAAAATTGTCTCCATGCAAAAACTGTCTTGCTTCATTGATTAAGTATTCTCTAGCACATATTAATAACAACAGTAATAATAATAATAATAATAATAATAATAGTAATAATAATGATAATAATAACAATAACAAAACAATAACAATACAATAACAAAAAGAATATAAAAAATAGGCATGCTGCAAGTAGAAATTGTTTGCAGGTACATATTTCACTATCTGTGGAAGGTGCACATTCTCATTAACTTATTATTCACTAGCAAAAACAATAATAATAGTATTAGTAGTTAATAGTAGTAGTAGTAGTAGTCATAGTAGTAGTAGTAGTAGAATAGCAGTAGTAGTAATACTAATATGTAATGGTGGTGGTGGTAGTAGTAGTAGTAGTAGTAGTAGTAGTAGTAGCACCAGCACTAGCAGTAATAGCAACAACAATAATATCATTAATAATGCAGCAGCAGCAGTAGTAGCAACAACAACAATATATTAATAATGAGTCCAAGAAACCACAGTAAACTGGTAAAAAGAATCACCAAAATAATGTCTGACTTCATTTTGGATATACATTGTATATATATAGTACACACAAACACACACACAAATAAACAAACAACAACAACAAAAAACCATCATGTTATGTAAATAATATAGTCAAGCAAAGTCCAGGTCATGTTAACATGTTAAAGGATAAAGTCACTAGCAGTATGTAGCATTTGTATGGGTTAGCAATAACATCAAAAACAAACAAACAAAAAAGTTATTCACATTTTTGTACTAAAATTTTGAAAACTTATCAATAACACACTGGATAAGTTTGTGACAGAGTATTAAACTATAATAATGAAAACTCATATGTTCTGGAGACGAGTCAAAATTATCAATACTTTTAAGTTCCAAAACACAGTACACACACTTTTTTAGTTTTTATGACCCGAGTCCAGGAAACAACTGAAAGATAAGGAAGGTCTCTACATAAACAAAATATTCAAAAAAATGTCTGAATTTAATTTGGATCATGAAACATTGTATCATCATTCAAAAAAAGTTAAGGTAATCAACATCATACAAGAAGAAGTCACTGTATGACAGTGTATCACTGTCCATTCTTTTCTGAGCAAATAGTCAACATAACTTTTAAATGAGTGGTATAACTGGAAATATGTGACTTGTTTTTGATGTAGGCAAAGTTTATCAAACATGAAAGAAACATGCAGTCAATGAAAAGCTGAACAATGAGGACCAGTGGTGCCAAGAAACTGGATCTTCTACAACAGCACACATACTGGTCTGCACTCTTGACAACAAAGCAGCTGGAAAGGGCAATCCACTAGTTGTAATAGTCAAACGAATCAATGTTGAATGGACAAACAAACTGGCATACTTAGGAATAAATCCTGACAGAATGCTGTGTGATACTTAGGAATAAATCCCGACAGAATGTTGACCCTCAAAAAGCATGCTAAAACCACTACATATAATAGAAAAAGTGGCTTATTTAATCCTTAAAGCCATGGTGACCAAAGGCAATGAACACACAGTCCAGGTTTGCCACATTGGTTTGTTGACCAGTGTCTGTCATATAATTGTGGACAGATTTGGACTGAGCAAGTGCAATACAATCCCTCTTGAGCAAACTCCAAACTCTAAGCACACACTCAGAGGAAAACCTACTGCAATGTGAAAATGTGTAGGCCTAGATATCATATACACATACACACTGACTTTCCTTCTAGTTCTACCATGCCTCCCCCCACCCCCGCCCCTCCTTCTTTCCCACCTTCCCTGCAAGAGCCTGTGACCGCACTTTGTTTTAAAGCTACATATTCAAATTCAGATTCTTCTTCTCTTGTTCCACTTGAAGGCAATGGGCTAGACTACCAGAAACATTTCTACTATGCTGGTCATCAACATGAACAGTATTAAAGGATGCTCATTCTCAATTGGGTCAAGTCTGACTTGCAACATTAATATCAAAATGTCATCTGCACGCACAAATCATCATCGCTTTTCCTGCCACAGAGCAAATCAACAAGCTCAAAATCCGAATCAGCACCTTGAAAAATAAGACCTGGTACTTCTTCAGCTGTAAAAAGTTATTTTCATATAGGCCTAATATGCAAGTATTGGGAGCTGCATCACCTGCCATGTTTGAAGTCACTAAATTCTAATCAGATAAAGGGGGTCACACTTTCTATAGTGTTGTGCCACAAGGACTCTTTGTAGAGTTTAAGTGGAAAAACAAAAGCCCCAAAATATGGGTCCCTTACATATATAATGATATATTATAATTTTACTGAAGTGGAACTGGAAGTAGAGGGGGTTTGTCAAGTTAATTCAATCGACAATGAAATGTGGTTAGTAACTGCGATACCATGGAGGCACTTGACCGTACTTCCATGTACTCTCCTGCCCCCAAGAAATTCAACAATCTTAAAGGTATATAGTTGATGTACTTTTCCAATTCTTCATAAACAACAGAACGTTCACACACTTAGTGACTGTGATGACTGTCCTACTCCTATTGCTACACAAGTAACCTGCACATACTGACACATATATATATATGTGAACAAACCAGTACCGAAACTGAGCGGGCGACTCGGTTTCAGCCTGGTAATAAGGAAAAACATCGGCACCCAACAGTGACCCAGGGCAGTGAACTTTCGTTTAATAAACTTTAACTAGTGACGTCAGAGAAAAATATTTCCTCTTTTGAACAATAACAACTGAGATAGATCTATAGGTTCAGCTTCCAATTGAGTTTCGGTCTCCAAGTGTGGTATTTTTTTTTTTGTTACGCGCTTACATTGGTTTTCTTGTTCTTCTGGTTCCTGTTTGCTTGGTCGCGGGCAGTCACACTTGTTTTGGATTTTGTTTATTTGTTTGTTTCTTTCTTTCTTTCTTTGACACTTAATCAGTCTATGCGTGAAAGTAAGAATCATTCGAATGTAGGCCTACCCACCTGTTGTGTAGTCTACAGACAACACGCTTACAGTTACACTAACACTGTTTTCTGTGGCAATCACTGAATCAGATTATGAAACTCTACAAGACTACAAGTACAGTGGTAAAAACATGTAAAACAGTGGGCAATCGTCTTCCCGGTCAGACTTAAAAAATGATAACACAACACTCAATACCACCTTTCTCACTTTTACTCGCAACGATAATCACAGGGTTGTCAGTTACTAGACTAACGGCTCCAAACATCTTTGTCTATACCTGTGTCAGCTACACGTTGAGATTAGAGTAGTGTCCCTTCAATGTAACCCAATCGTCACCCCCCTTGTCTGACTAATGTTGCCGTTATTGAATAATAGATAACAGTCCCAAACAAGTGTGACCGACCGACCGCGTTCCAACAGTACACACAGGAACCAGAAAAACACGAAAATAGAATCAGAACCCCCGTGTAATAGTGTCAGAATAATCAACGTGTTGATTGTGGACACTAAACAACAAGAAGAACAAGAAGAAGAACGCGTATTCGATACAACAGGAGAGGTGCAAATTTTCGGCTAACTGGCCTTCGTCAAAGGTAAACACATGGCAACTAGTAACAAATAACAACGCAAAAACCATTGGAAAAACAACCAAACTTCTGTATTATCTGGACGAGCAGGAGAAAAGTCAATGATAAAGAAAGAGTTGCTCGTGGTCACACACTAAACAGCCACTAATATTTATTCGGCGTATCATCATCATCTTCGTGTGCCTTGTCGTATGGCGTTGGCGATCATGGCCCTCCATATGAATATATGATATCTTTTGTCGCTGCAAGAATATCTCCTAACCCTTTCTGTCCTCATCCACTCTGCAAAATCGTCCAATATTTTCTCCCTGGATCTACCTGGTACTCTTTTCCCCTCCAACTTTCCTGGTGCTCAAATTTCTCTTGCCTCATAAAATATCCTCTAAATGTTGTTTTTTCTGATCCTAATCTTCTTCATTAACATTCTTTTTGTGTCTGCATCTTTCAAAACTGTTTCGATTTCTTTTTCTTTGCTATCTATGGAACTCTTAACACTCTTCTTATAAACCTTATTTCAGCTGCCCCAGTCATGTTCTGATTTTGCGTGTTGATTGTTCACGCTTCGCATCCGTACTGACAGTATTGGTTCTATATAACGCTGAAGAACTCGCTTTCTGCTGCTTATTGATAGGCATTTTGTTAGTAAAAATGCTTTTCATTTTCTTGAATGCTGTTTTAGCTTGGCCAGATCTGCTGGATATCGTGCATCTGCCGTCTGGTGCGATGACTGTTTCCAGATATTCAAACTTACCAGCTTGTCTCAATGTTGTGCCATTTGCTGTTATTTGACGTAAGGGGATCACGCGTGCTTGTGTGTGTGCGCGCGCGCGCGCGCGCGCGTACGCGCGTGTATTGTGTATGTGGTGTGTGTGTGTGTGTGTGTGTGTGTGTGTGTGTGTGTGTGTGTGTGTGTGTTGTGTTTCTGTTGATTACTATGATTTCAGTCTTCTTGCTATTTCGTTCAAACCTTTTATTTTTTATGTTATATTCGTACAATGTTGTAGGACATTTCATTTTCTGCAGTCGGAACAGTGTCATCTGCATAACGAAGATTGTTCATCATTTCTCCTCCAACCTTCATCCCAGGGCATTCATCAAGGTTTCTCATGATGGTTTCACTGTAAATTGAAAAAAAATCTGGTGACAGAAACCCCCCTGACTAACTCCTATTTTGATATTTTGGAAAGAGCTTATATCGTTTTCTGTTCTAATGGCTGTTGTTTGTTCCTAATAGATATTCATTATTATTTTTAGATTTTATCCATCAGTATTGAACTTTTCCAACTGGTTGATCAATTCTTCGTTTGTTACCTGATCCAAAGCTTTGATAATTATAATCAACAAAACATAAATATAAGTACTTATTCAACTCAAATGATCTTTCTGTGAAAGTTCTTACACAGCTGTGCAAAATGACTAGAAACGGCATCTTTAGTTGCTGAAGAGGCGTGGCACCTAGCCCGGCCCTTGACCTACCTGATCACACGCTGTGATAGACATTCCAGAGTCAGCAAGCAACTGACACGGGTCTTTCCCTTCTTTACATCTGTTAAAAAGTGGCGATTTTTCACTCTTTTTGAAAGCGATTTACAAATAAGTCAAGGTTTTGTCAGCATCCATGTTTTGTCAAATAAAAGTTCTGTCTCTTGACTCTGTCTGGACGAAAATTGAAAAATTCCACCCGAATCGTTTGTGATATATTTGCCTTTAATTTGAAGTTACCGCCAGCATTGCTCAGCGAAATTAAAGTGAAGTAGACGATGTTGAGAGTGGGGCACATTGAGTACTGAAGTGAAGTGGAATTATTTGGCTGTGACTGTTGAAATGACTGTGTTCTCTCTCTCTATCTCTCTCTATCTCTCTCTCTCTCTCTCTCTCTCTCTCTCTCTCTCTCTCTCTCTCTCTCTCTCTCTCTCTCTCTCTCTCTCTCTCTCTCTCTCCACACTGAGAAAGCTGAAAATCACAATAGCTGAACACAAGGGACAGTTATTCACTCTGTTGGTGATACGAACTTGTCAATATGAAACAGGATTTTTTGTTGCATTGTCTTTCTTCCTGTACCAAGGAAACAATAGATGTGTTACGCACTGAACTTGTAATCATGTCATTGTTTCAAGCAGTCTGATATTTCAGATGGTGATACACTTCCCGACAGTTTCATAACATGTAAACTTGGCCTGCGAAAATATTTCCTTCTCTCGCTTTCGGCCCATTGACAGTTTTCTGCAGCAAGGATGCCAGCCATGCTGCGGGAAGTGTATCACCATCTGAAATATCAGACTGCTTGAAACAATGACATGATTACAAGTTCAACAATGGCATGCTGGGTAGGCTGCAAAACAGTGAAGAGGCATCCGAACCCTTACCAGTGCAGAATGGAGTGAAACAGGGATGTGTTCTAGCACCCACACTCTTCTCCATTCTCTTTTCGGCTATGCATTCAGAGACATTGACAGATATGTCAAAATCAATTTTCATTGGAATTGGAATCATCATTGTGATGATCACGGCATATTCAACAACCGGAACGGTTTCACTAAATATGTCTGCACAAGATCTACAGCCTCACTTGGTGAGACTGAGTGTCCAGTCTTTATGTTCTAATGAAAGTGTGGCTTGCTCACGTACAGAGTTTCTCCTCATGAAATGCAAGTTTCATTGGACAGGACACGTTACTGGTTTTTGAATTAAGACAACCGCATCTAATGATACTTCCGTGTGGGGAGTTGAAAAAAAAAAAAAAAAAAAAAAATGATACCATGAAAAGTGTCACAAGACGAACAACATGAGCTATGGCATCAACATCACCATGTCGAAGACATTGTCCCGACAAATCGAGCTGGGAACAGCAGTTGCATGCAAGGCACAATGATAACTGAATAATTATAATAATAATTAATAATTACACTGCTATTCAACAAAGAGGAGCAGGCAGAAGCAGAACCCAAGGCCACAGGATCTCTCCCCGTGCAGAATGTGTAGAAGAACATGTGCCTACCGGTAGGTCTTGCATCTCACAGGAAGACTTACATATCAAGCGATAAAAAAAAAAAACAGTTTGCCCGCTCACTTGTCGGACCGCCGTGAGACTGTCGTCGTCGTTCGTCGTCGTCGTCGTCGTCATTATCAATATCCTCATCCTCATCATCAACATCAGCAGCAGCAGCATCATTATCGTAGTCGTCATCATCATCGTCGTCGTCGTCGTCGATCTCCATCATCACCATCATCATCATCGTCGTCGTCGTCGTCGATATTATCGATATCATCGATTTCATCATCATCATCATCACCTCCGCGGAGAAAATCCGTTACTGTTCGTCCAGTATAACTAATGTACAAGACTGAAAACAACAACAACAACAACAAACAAACAAACAACCTAATTGTCTCAAATATGAACATGTACTCGATGAGAAAAATATTACGTTGCTAAATATTTCATTTACTTTCATTGATATATTTTTTAAGATAAATAAATAAACATGCAACGGAACATGCTCAGATGATGATGTCTTATTAGTGGCGTGTTTGTGCAATATACCTGACGTCACATTTTTTTACGTCACACGCGAGCCACAAAAACATCAACGTCGTCAAACTATAGCAATATTGTCCTTTCTTCCTATGAAATAAGCATATATGGTCAAACACAAATTAATGCACACATGCGCTCAGAAGCTAAAGACACACACACACACACACACACACACACACACACACACACACACACACACACGCATGCACGCACGCATGCATACACACACACACCACACACACACACACACACACACACACACACACAACTACATACACGAACACACACATATATGCGAGCATGTCACACGCGAGCTACAAAAACATCAACGTCGTCATACTATAGCAATATTGTCCTTTCTTCCTATGAAATAAGCATATATGGTCAAACACAAATTAATGCACACATGCGCTCAGAAGCTAAAGACACACACACACACACACACACACACACACACACACACACACACACACACCACACGCATGCACGCACGCATGCATACACACACACACACACACACACACACACACACACAACACACACACACAACACACAACATACACCACGACCACACTATGCCGGCATGTACTCATATACTTACTAAACACACTATGTAGGCTTACTCACGCAAACGCTTTTACATTTTCCTCTTTAGTTGTTGTTGGTTTTTTTGTTGTTTTTTCCCTGTTTCCTTTTCTGAAATACGCGCCTTTGTCTTTAATAATAATATAGTGCTGGTGGTTCCAATATGTATTCTGGTTTACTTTATAAGCTGCATAGGGTTTTGCGTGTTTTAAATGAAATGTTATTTCATGTGAAAATTGATTTCACTGTAATGGCTCGACTATCTTTTTGTATTCTGTTTCAGAATGGACTATTCTTATTTCAGCTAGAAATGATTCGCACCACTGAGTGTTACTCGGACATTAAGAAGTGGATGACATACAATAAACTTCAGCTTAACGACAAGACAGAAGCTATCCTCATTGGCACCCGTCAGAAACTTTCTCAGCTGCCTCCTCTTTCTCTCCCATTATGTAACACATCAGTCCCAATTTCTGATTCAGCTAAAAACCTTGGTGTCTACCTTGACTCTACCCTCTCCATGAACAACTTTGTTTCTCAAACTGCCAGATCTTGCTACTATCACCTCCATCGTATAAGCCTAATCAGGAAGTATCTCTCTGTCGAAAGAACTGCAAAACTCGTTCTCTCCTTCATAATGTCTCGCATTGACTATTGCAATTCACTCCTGTCTGGTCTTCCTGCCTCCACCATTCACATCCTACAGCGCATTCAAGACAATGCTGCACGCCTTGTACTCAAAAAGAAAAAAAGCTGACTACATATCTCCTCTCCTGGCACAACTTCACTGGTTCCCTGTATCAAAGCGCATACAGTACAAACTAGACACCATGTGCTACAAAAGCCTCAATAACGCAGCCCCCGATTACCTGTCAAGCCTACTTGAGATCTATGTTCCCTCACGTACCCTCCGCTCTGCCTCTGATCCTCTAACTTTTCGCTTTCCACGCACTAAGCTGAATACCTATGGTCCACGAGCCTTCTGTTTCTGGTCCACTCTCCTGGAACAAACTTCCTCTCTCAGTCCGTCAGCAGGGGTTTGCCCTTTGGGCCCCCGTCTCATTGGGTCCCCGTCTCATTGGCCCCCCGTCTCATTGGCCCGTCAGCAACCTACTTTTGTCTCCTTCAAGTCCGCTCTCAAAACTCACCTTTTCTCCTCTGCATAAAATCCTGACCTCACTCAAACCCCTCTGCAGCCTGTCTCCGCTCGGTGTCGAATCACATTGTAATATATATTTGTATATAATATGTTCTCTATAATTTTACATTGCTTTTCTTCTTTTTCCCCATTTATAGCCATGTGTGTGTGTGTGTGTGTGTGTGTGTGTGTGTGTGTGTGTGTGTGTGTGTGTGTGTGTGTGTGTGCGCGCGCGCGCGCGCGTGTGTGCGTGCGTGTGTGTATGTTCAGCGCTTAGATTTGATTTCTATCAAGATTTTGCGCTATACAAATATTGTAATTATTATTATTATTATAGAAATATGACGTGAGATTTTGTAATGAAAGTAGCAAGTAGTTTTAAATAATATCTATTACTTTGTATCAAAATGGAATTATTACAATGGCTTGACCGTCTGTGTTGATTTCGTTTCAGAATGGAAACTTCTTATTTCAGCCAGAGATATACTATCAAAAAAATAGTAGACTGATGACGTGACCGTAATCAGATCTACGTCATGGCTTCTGATTTAGTGACGCAGCACCTCCGTTCTTTTCCTTTCTTCCACTTTGTGTAGTTCTAATCTCGATATAGACATAGGCCTACCAGTTCTTCTTTGACAACAGTTTCAACTTAGAGACGTACCAGTGTTTATTTGACAACAGTTAAACTTGTAGGGACATTCATTGTGATCTTTGTACGGGGATGTTCTTTTACCGTTCAAAAACAACACGCCATTTTTCAGACCTACGATAAGTGGTTTTGGAATCTTTCGAAGACTATAGACTACAGACAGCGGATTCTTCATATCAAGGCAGAATTGTGTGATACTCAATTGTGACAGTCAAATTAGAGACGCTCGACGAATATCGTCTCAGTTCTTTTCAGTGCCTGAAGTAAGTCCGTCCAAATCTTGTGTGCAAGAAAATGGCGGACGGACAAACACAAAAAGACGTTGTGGAAGCTTTAAGAAGACAAGTTCAGGCCAAAAACCAGTCGAAATACGAACATGAACGAGCTATAGCCAAAGACATTGAGAGACGCAGATCAGCTCACCGCAGGCAAGAGAAAAACAAATACCAATACTTGACCGTAGATATCCCGCAAAGAACAGACATGACTTTTGGCTCACGGGATCGGAGAGGCGCCTAAGTTAGGTCTTCCCGAGGAACAGAAATGTTCTCGGATCAAATCCATGAAAACGGATCAGTATGAAATGAACCGCTTCCGAAGTCATGCCGTGGGAGGATTTATCTACTGGATGAAGAGGGATCACAGTCAGGTTTTGGCTCGCCCGCAGCAGTATCCCAGTCATCATCTACCTGCCTGCAACTCCCTTGGGAGGTACACGCTAAATTGGACAGAGATCAAGAGCTAGATGTAAAAAAAAAAGGATGAGAGAGGGAAAGCGCTATATAATTTTAACTTTCTGACGATGAATTCTGAAAACAAATGTTTTCATTATGAATAAGTTCATGTTGTATATATCTTTAATCCTGAAGCGACAAAGCAAAACAAAAGAAAAACCCAGCGAAAATAAAAACGTTTTTATTTTTAAAAAGATTCTTTTAGTGCAATTAAAGTTGATGCATTGCAGAATATTACCCGAAGTTTTTGTTGTCGTTATTCTTTGATGAGCATAGTTTTTGTTTGTGATGGCTATAGTTATTACTGCTCGTAAAAAAATTAAAAAAACAAGTCGCGCACACACACACACACACACACACACACACACACACACACACACGCCACACACACGCACGCACACACGCACGTAAACTCACACACACACACACACACGTGCGCGCGCGCGCGCGCGCGAACACACATTGAAATGTATGGCTTTCAATCTAATGATGACAAGATTTAAGAACAATAGAGCGACACTTCTACAGCAGCCTTTGTCGTCTGTTTGAAATAATCATACCTAGGTTAAGATAGGCGTTAGAAAGTATGGGAGAAATCTTTTTGATATATACTATTATATATATATATATATATACATATGTATGTATATATATATAGATATGTGTTATATATATATATATACATATAAATATATATATACATATATATATACAGTTTAATTTCAGTTTCATTTGGATCACAGGGTTTACATATGTGTGTTCACTGCTGTAGTGTGCAATTAGTATTATTAACAGTTTTTAGTGAAAAGACCTTGACCAAGACAAAAAAAGAAGAAAATATGCCCGTTTACAATATAAAGACAGTTTTTTTTATGACAAATTAACTAAAAGGAAAGACAAGAGATGGAAAAGAAGAGAGGCAGAAAGACAGACAGAGACAGAGAGATGTACGTACACTCACAAATGCACAATCTCTACAAATGCATTCTCTCTCTCCCTCATTCCCTCCCTCCCTCCCTCCCTCTCTCTGTCTTTGTCTCTCGCACCCATAATTATACATGATCTCTCTCTCTCTCTCTCTCTCTCTCTTTCTCTCTCTCCCTCCCCCACCACCTCCCCTTGGTTTCTTGAGAGAGAGAGAGAGAGAGAGATTATGCATTTACGGGAACGAAATTATGTTAATATGGCTTTGGTTGTAATGTGGATGAATCAGGAAATATGTGACATGAATGGATTGGTTCGTGTGGCAAAACTGGAATAGTCACATTTAGGGAAGCAAAAGCCTCTTTTCGTTTGCATAGATTGCGTAGCCGTTTGTTTTATTTTCATGTTTATTGATCATTGCATACTTATAAACAGGTCATGACAAAATTTAGGTTTTGCTTTATTATTGTTATAGACAAACAACTTTTTTTTTTTTCTGCGAGATGCTTTGTCCAATATCTTGTGAATAAAAAGAGGATACAGTCCATGTCATACATTTTGTCCAGCAGTTTATCTACTAGTGTACTTTAGGAGGTCTTCTTTGCGTTTTCTTTCTTTTTTTTTTCTTAAAATTTTTTTAATATTTTTTTATTTATTTATTTAATTTATTTATTTATTTTGTTTGTTTGTTGTTAATGTCATATGTAAATGAAAGCCACACAGAAAATGTTACTTATTTGTACAAAACAAGTAAAATTAGAAGTACTGTGACGACATAACTTTTGTTTATCTCAACATGTGCTTTGGTTATTACGTGTATGTCCTTTCTGAGGGGCTGTGCCCATTATGAATAAACCATCTGAATCTGAATCTCTCATTCTCTGTGTCTCAGTACGTATCATACATCTGTCTGTCTGTCTATCTGTCTGTCTCTCTCTCTCTCGCTCTCTCTCTCTCTCTGTCACTGTCTCTCTCTGTCTCTCTTTCTCTCTGTCTGTCTGTCTCTCTCTCTCTCTGTCACTGTCTCTCTCTCTCACTGTCTCTCTCTCTGTTTGTCCGTCTGTCTCTCGCTCTCTCTGTCTATGTCTGTCTCTCTCTCTGTCTCTGTCTGTCTGTCTCTCTCTTTGTCTGTCCGTCTGTCTCTCGCTCTCTCTGTCTCTCTCTGTGTCTCTGTCTGTCTGTCTGTCTCTCTCTCTCTCTCTCTCTCTCTCTCTCTCTCTCTCTCTCTCTCTCTCTCTCTCTAAGCATCTGTGTATGTGTCTGTGTGTCTATGACTTAAAACGACTGTCAGAGAACACGCAACAGAACTCTCTAGATGACTCAGAATCATTTATTTCAATTTATGTAAATAACACGTATCCAAACAAACCCGTATTTTCTTTCTTAATTAATGTACGCTACGGTAGCCTATCAAGGTATCAACAAGGGGGAGAATAATGACAAAATGCAATATTTACGAGGGTAAAAGAATAAGCAAGCAATTTTTGTTTAATCTTTTTTAATCCTCAACCCTTGACCAGGTGTTTATAGTAGTTTACATAAATAACTAGATCATCAACAGCACCACAGCGGTTCAAAATAAAGCAAAACACAAGAGAACGAGAGAGAACGAACGAACGAACGAACGAACGAACGAAAATTTTATTCAAAAGGCCTTGGCCACATTTGAAGGGGGAAACATAATCATAATTATATCAACACACAAGCTCAATTCTATTGATTTACAAATGTATCTCGAAGTTTAAATGCCTTGTATAAATAAATAGCAAACTGCTTTACTACAGATTCGTCTTTGGATGAGAGTAACATTACCAATCTAAACAAACATGGTCGTCTAAAAAAATTAATAGGTATAAATTTCGCTCTGAACTGAATCAAATTTTGACAAACCAAGGTAAAATGTAGTTCATCATCAACATCCATATTACAAAGGGGACATAATAAATCATTTTCAGCAACTTTCCTGTGATAAAAGTGATGTTTCTTCAAATCAGAAATTCCAAATCTAAACTTGGTCATAACCCTCTTATTAATATGCCTGTCTAATGGTAATGACAAATACAGTGGGAAGCAATGCGATGGATTAATCAAACGGTACATACTGTATCTATTACTGTCCTCCATATTTGAATGCCACTTTTGCCATTGGTTGTCAATTAATCTATCACGAAGAGAGCGTAAAAACACACCTTTACTTCCAACACCCTGATTAATCCAAGCATAACCAAATCCATTTTCAAATAACATCCGTCTGACTTTTGATACCCAGTTTACCTTTCCTCTTTCATCTAATAAGCAAAGCATGTTATAAGCCTTTCGGGGTAACCTAGATCGGTTCATTTGAGTTAGGTTTATCCAATAGCGAATGCATCTAACTGCTGAAAGAATATGCAAGGGATATCTGTTAGTCTCAGCATAAACAAGATTATTTGGTGTTCTTAAAGATACTCCCAGAAATTTTTTGAGCGCAAATAAATGTATTTTTTCACAATGCGTAACTGCAGCATCTAGACCCCATATTTCTGCACCATACAATATTATCGGTTGGATTTGAGAATCAAAAAGTTTAATAAACAAGTGGAAAGAGCTATTGTTTAACCTCCTCAAATTCTGCATAATAGATAATAAACCTCTTTTACCCTTACCTGCAATATCTTTACAGGCAAAAGTGAAACATAGACGAGTCGAAAAATAAATACCTAAATATTTGTACACATTAACAACAGACATCATAACGCCACTGAAAAACCATCTTTCCCTTGCAGCCAGATATCCACCTTTTCTGAAGACAATGATGTTGCTTTTAGACATATTAACTTTTAACTGAAGCCGAGAAGCAGATCTGTCTAAGCTATCCAACTGTCGTTGAAGACCTATCACTGTTTCCGCTAATAGCACAATGTCGTCTGCAAGAAGCAAAATAAATAATTCTAAAGCATCATTCAAAAAACAGGCTCCATGACGACCGTTTTCAGTAACTTCTCTAGTAACCTCATTAATGAATAAAGAAAACAAAATAGGACTACATACATCCCCTTGCTTCACACCAGCTGTACAGTTGACACAATCAGACAAAGCACTTCCACATCTCACTCTTGCCTTAACACTTTCATACATACTCATAACACATTTAAACAATTTTCCATTAACGCCATTTTTTAACAAAATAGGCCATAATAAACTTCTGTTGATTGAATCAAAGGCTTTCTCAAAATCAATAAAGGCAACATAAAGTTTGCGATTTAATGTAAATTGCTTCTGAACAAGTGCCATCAGTGTAAACATATGATCTATAGTAGAATAACCTCTCTTGAAACCAGCTTGAAATTCCTCGGTTATATTATTTGCCTCGACCCATTTTTGCAGCCTACTGTTAATTATTGTGCTATACACTTTACTGGTTATGTCACAAATAGATATACCTCTATAGTTATTAGGATCATTAACATTACCTTTTTTATAGAGAGGAATAACAATGGATTCGGACCAGTTCTTTGGGAAGATGCCGTTATCAAACAAAAAGTTATAGAATGTCACAAGAAAACCAACAACATGATCGCATCCAACAGCATTTTTCAACAATTCACCGATGACTCCATCTAGACCAGCTGATTTGCCATTTTTTAATTTTCTTAGAGCTACTAGTACCTCATGTGTGGAGATTGGTTCATTTAAATGCTGTATTTCTTCATTCGCTTCATTTTCTATTTCTTCTAAATTATCAACATTATTCGAAGCATCTTTCTGCAGCAAGTCTTTGAAATGCCTAAACCATGTTTCAATACATACTGTATTTCTAGGCTGTTTTCTTTTCGAAGAAATCATACTGATGGTGCTCCAAAAGCCTTTCTGGTCATTCATTGAGTTTACTAGCTTGTCTATCAAAGCCATATTGTACTGCTCTTCCTTAAACTTTTTAAACTTATTATATTCACGTCTTGCACGGCAATAATTATATCTATCATTTGCAAGTAAAGTGCGTCTAAAAATCTGCAATGAATTTCGAACTTTCTTCTTTAGAGTAACACATTCCTTGTCAAACCAGGGACTCGCTTTTTTACGCCTACCAATAATAACACTTTTTTTCATACACTGAGCTGCGTCTTTTATACAAGAATTAAACAATTCTAGAGCAACATTTATATCAGAGTACACCATGTCTCTAGCTGTCTCTAGTCTTTGGTTTAGTTCCCCTGATCTTAAATTATGAGTGTATGTTCCTTGAAAATCTTCATCCCAAACAAACTTATCTAATGAATGCGAAAAATCCTCTTTTTGTTCCAATACGCAGTTGCTATCTTTCATGTGAAGCCTAAACTCTACAGGCATGTGGGTGGACTCTATCCGATCTGTAACGTTAAGATGACAACAATCAGCTATCCTGCTATATAAATCACAAGACATGATAAAATAATCATTAACACTGCACCCAGAATCAGAAATAAACGTGTAACGTCCATGAGAATCCCCATGGCACTCACCATTTAAAACATGTAGATCAAAAACACTGCACATGTTCAGTAATAGTTTGCCATAATTATTTAGTTTGTCATCCTCAGAATGCCTATTTGTATACACTGGCTGACTGTTCAATCCCAAGACAGAATAATTATCATGATCTTTACATACATGGGAAATATTTGCGATTCTACTATTCAGGTCTCCACATATCAAAATGAAAACATCATCAGACTCAATCAAAAAATCACACAGAAAATCTTCTAGCAAAGAAATGCCATTATCACAATCAAAAAATGAATAATAAGGAGAACCTTCTGGAGGACGATACGTGCATACAAACAACACATCTTTCTCTGTACCAAACAAAAATTTGTTTATAAGAAAAACACACGTGTTATGAACATTGGTTTCAATTTCCTTTACATATTTACATAGATTTTTTTTAATGAGACACACAACACCTCCAGATCGTCTCCCCTGCATAGACAACTTCTGAGCAGGTTTATAGAACATTTCAAAATCAGTGAAGCAATTGTTATGAAAAGTATCAAGAAATGTTTCAAAAATGCAAACAAAATCAAATGATTGAATGTAATTAACAAATTCATTGTTATGTAACTTTGACAATAAGCCATCAACATTCCAACTAAGAAATGAAAAGGAGCAATTTATAATACTTTGTACAAGGGACTGAACCCCATGATCAACCACACTGTCAGTGTCACTCCTAACATTTGCTACACTTGGCCTATCTAAGCATGTTTGGCTTGACACATAGCCAGGTGAAGCGACCACCAAGTTAGCAACATCGAATGCGCTGTTAACATAGTTTGCACGTGAAGGTGACGGTTCATTATAACTGTCGACCTGAACCGGGAAAACCGGTGCTAGGGCAATTTGTCTACCCTCAGCAAAAACTGTCACAGGGCGGCCACACCCCTATCTTAATTCTACTAGATTGTTCTTATCATCTAAATAGTACTTCTTGCCATCAACAATCAAATGATCATGTACAAGCATTGCTCTTTTGCCCTCTTCACGAGCCTTTTTAAGATATGGTGTTAACAGTTTCCTGACATTTCTTACTCTCACAGTAAAGTCTTCGCTAATGAATAGGGTTGTTCCTTGCAGCTTCTTTCTGGCTTTCAGGATGGCTTGTTTTTGTTTATAGAATGTGCAGCATGCTATGACTGGTGAGTCCAGTTTTGAGTTAATGCGATGCACGCGCTCAAATTGAATGTCATCAGACAGCTCTAGCTTATCAGTGATAATGTCTTTCATCACGCCTTCACACTGATCACTGGTTTCATTTTCCTGTCTTATCATACCGTGGATGACGATGTTGTTTCTCCTGGAACGTCCCTGCAGGCCGTCCACTCTCCTGGCCAGGTCTTGGTTCTCCCTCCTCAGGCTCTGCACCTCCTCCTTCAGCTGCCCCACCTCCCCCTGCAGCTTTGTGTACTGATCACGCAACATGATCACTTCAGCTTTCACGTCGTCCATTTTCTTATACATATCATCACGTATATCGTCCATCTTCTGGTTCAGTGAAACGTTCATGGAAGTTAATGTGGTCATAATGTCTACCAAAGATGGATTTTGGGACATACCTTGGGGCGTGAAGTCTTGGGGTGATCGAGCCGGAGAAGAAGTACTACTATTCTTCTGAGTGTAGCTTTGCATCCTGGTTTGTCTTGTATTGGTGGTTTTGCTGCTTTTATCACTGTCCACTGGGCCGGGGTGGGGGTGAACGTCTCCTGCTCGTTGCAATAGGTCGCAAAAAACAAATTGAACGAGGAGCAAACCTACTGTGACACCGGCTTGCATGTTACGAAGTATCAATGTCCGTACAAACACTTTGTTTTTCATTCGCCGATACATATAATTTATGTATACGGACAAGAAACTGCCACATTTCGCCCTGAAATCGATGCCCTCCGCTGGCATGGCTCTCCACACTGCAGTCCGCAAAAATTAGGGATCCAATATGGTGCAACAACGTCGTAGTATGCAGAAATTCGGCCAACCGCGCAGACACGACCATCACTCTCAAGCCGCCATCTTGTTCCCCCGAGAACGAGAGAGAGAGAATGAGAGAGAGAGAGAGTGAAAGAGACAGACAGAGATAGAGACAAAGACAAAGAGAGATACAGAGACAAGAGATCCAATGTTTTCTATTGTGCATCAGCCTTTAGCCATAATCAGGGCTCCCACTTTTCCGCGAATTCGCGGATTTCCGCGAAAACCGAGAGTGAGAATCCGCGAAAAAAAAAAATTTCCACGAAAAAAAACAATAAAAAACTATAAATTAAGCTCAGATATGTGTCAGACTGCGCCATTTTAAACGTAAATTGTCAAAATTTTCCAGGTGGGCTCGTTGTTTGTTTGTTTTTAGCGTTCCGATTTCTCTTGGATGCAGGTTTGTATTCAGGTTTGTGTTTTAATTTAAATCCCCTGTGCGATAAATCGGACGGAGTGGTCAACGCCAAGGGATTCTCCTTAGATATGTGCTCAAATGCATTGATATGTGTACTTAATTTTCTTTTCCTTTTTTTTTTTCCTGTTGAAGTAGGCCTACTGTATGTGCATTAAAATGGTTATAGCCCCGATTCGGCTCTAAGCAGTCGGTTGGGCTTTAAGCAACAATGACAAAAATGAAAAACCCACCAAGCGAGAACTACTAAGTCAGGATCGAACCCCAGACCTTCCGATTAGAAGTCTGACGTCTTATCCACTGGACTACAGAGCCCGTCGTGCATAATATTCATATTGCATCTTTAATTTCGGAATGGCAATTAATATGAATAAATATCAGCTCGTGAAACAAAAAAAGCAAAACAAAACAACAAAAAAAGAAATAACCCATTCACAGAACGGTGTTATGGCTAAAGGATAGGAGTGGGAGGAGACAAAGACAGAGAGACGGACAGGCAGAGAGAGACAGACAGACAGGCAGAAGAGAAACAAAGACAGAGAGAGGAAGGGAGAGACAGACAGGCAGAGAGAGATAGAGACAGACAGAGAGACCGACAGAGAGAGAGAGAGACAGACAAGTAAGGAGAGAGAAAGAGAGAGAGACAGACAGACAGAGAAACCGACAGAGAGAGACAGACAGATAGACAAGTAAGGAGAGAGACAGACAGACAGACAAACAGGCAGAGAGAGACAAACAGACAGACAGAAAAAGACAGAGAGAGAGAGAAAGAGAGAGATCCAAGCAGAAAATAGGCTTTCTACATAACACATAACAAAACAGGGCACACGACACTTAGATCTACATATTATTTTTTTTTAATTAGCGTTCCATTTTTTTTCCGGACACATGAAGGCACGTTGTTTTGCCCACACTGTGCAGGCGGTATGTTGCTGCGAAGTCTGCATACTCTGCAACCATCTGCAATGGGCGTACATGCTGAGTGTTTTCCAAATTTCTTCATAAGCTACTGGACACTGACGTGACTTTCAGGATTTTTAGTTAAGTTGTTGTGTATGTCTATGCTAGGTGTGTGTGTGTGTGTGTGTGTGTGTGTGTGTGTGTGTGTGTGTGTGTGTGTGTGCGTATGTGTGTGTGTGTGTGTGTGTGCGCGCGCGTGCGTGTGTGTGTGTGTGTGTGTGTGCATGCGTGTGCGTGCGTGCGTGTGTGTGTGTGTGTGCATGCATGCGTGTGTGTGTGTGTGTGTGTGAAAGATTTGATAGTCTGGTGTATACGATTGTGTGAATGTGTAAAATCTGTTCACATACGGGTTAATTTCTATAATCTTTGAAAAATCAACAGTTTCAATCATTCAAGCCTTTTCCTGTCCTTTACACTGACAAGCTCAAATTAGGTTTAGCTGATCTTGACCATCTCGTTTTAATTACTGTAGCCACAAGCCTTTTTGGCAATCATAATAAAACAAACAACAACAACAACAACAAAAATCAACAAACAAACAAATAAGAAAAATCAGAATATCTTCTTAGACTTCATGACATATTATTTGTATGAAATGTGCACGTGTAGACAGATAGATAGACCGACATACAGATCAGATAGATGTCTAGATAAGTAGATAGATAGACAGACAGACAGACAGATAAATATACAGACAGACAGATGGATAGACAGAGAGAGAGAGAGAGAGAGAAAGAGAGATAGATAGATAGATAGATAGAGAGAGAGAGAGAGAGAGAGAGAGAGAGAGAGAGAGAGAGAGAGAGAGAGAGAGAGCAGTATTGGAAGAAATTCTGCTGGGACTAACGGCTCTGCTGACAGTGGCCAGACGATCTCCTCTCCTCCTTCCCAAGAACCGACCTTATCAGAGCTGATGGGCATGCTAACCTCACTGACCGCCATTATTAACAACTTGAAATCCAATGTGGAAGTGAGAAGTGGTGACATTTTATTGTTGTTTTTTTGTTTAAAGTCCAACCTGAATACAAATTTAAAACATAACTAATGACATTAAAACATAATATAAAACTGGGCCTAATTATATAAACCCGTTTCTGCATATCTCATTTCTCTAGAGCCAAAAATGCACTTAATACATATACCCAATCGTCAATCCTAAATGAAAATACGTAAGACTTTATCGAACATATACAGGTGAATGGACCAGCTGGGCAGAAAATGATAGGAAAAAATGACAGAAAACAAAGGAGGAAGAAAAAAACAAAGAAAGTGACAAAAATGAGGAATTTCTAGCACCGAATTTCCAGAAGGTGTAAAAGAAAGTGACAAAAAAGAGGAATTTCTAGCAGAGGATTTCCAGAAGGTGGGGATACTATTTATACTGAAAGAGCCTCCAGTATCCCCACGGGGATGAGGTGGTGACAGCACAAACTGCTTGGCATAGAACACGGCTTCAAGCAGCAGCAGAGTGATCGTTCTTCGCGTCCACTTTCTTTGACACCAGACAGTAGTCACACACAAACTCATCCTGGTCGTGCACGTTCTACCCCATCAACCCTGTACTCGTATTTCATCTCCCACCCACCCCTCCTGGAAACAACATATCACAGCATCATCAACCACTTTGAAAATGGTCTTATTAACGCGACTATCCAAGCTATTATCGCAAGAGAAAGCGGTTTGGGTCCACCATGCATCGCAAGGGGGATACGTTTGGGGATTGGGGGTGAGAATGAGAAATTGTTTCTCTACTTTGAAGTATCGCAAGGAGAATTTGGTCTTGCCATCTATCAGGGAAAGAATTGAGTCTCTTTTTATCATAGGAGAATTTAGGGTCACTCTGTCTCAAACATCACAAACAACCAGAAAGGAGAGTGACGAGAAGAAATGCACAAATACGCTGGACCTGATTCTCAAAGCAGTCCACACATAAATTGATAACTACAAAGCCTTTATTCAATTAAGAAAAAGCGTAATTCACCAAGCGTGTGTGCCATGAATCCTAATAGTCCTAAAACCCTAAGATGCACTACGAATCTTCACTAACTTACTTATCACTGAAATACTGAGCACTTCCATAATTCCTACTCTATTCCCTCTCTCTCTCTCTGCTTCATGGCAAAGAAAATATACTACCTACTTCTATCCCTACCCTAACAAAAGTATAAGATGAAATGTAGTCACATACCTTTAAGATAGATTGGAGACTTCTCTCGTTCACTGACTCACTGTCACACTGGGTGCCGACTCAGTGCTGACTCTCCCACTCTAGTTACTCTCCCACTAGTAAGTTTCTCCTAACGACTGACTGCTAGCCTATATACAGTGCGATTCCCATTTACCAGTCTTTGTCTCAGCTACAAACATTCCCAGCTGCCCTCTAGCTGTCGATATCAATAAAACTGGGCATTTCAAATTTGGGGAACTTGGCGATCCTGGCATAGCTGCCTTGGTCGTCATTCAACATACCTATAAATTTTCTTGGACAGTGATGGCGATATTGACATAGCGGCCATGGTCGTCATTCCGCAGTCCCGTTTGAATGGAAATTGCTGAATGACAAATTGAATTACGAATGGCGTGATCTCCAGTGCGCCCATCTCATTAACTCATCTACCGAGTCGGTCAAAGGAATGTTGGTAATTCAGGCCATCCGCCCTTTGTGCCCACTAAAGATGGATGAGAACCACGTGGGCGCTAGACCCTGTCCGAATGGAAATAACTGAGTGACCAGTTGAATTATGGACGGCCTGATCTGCAGCACACCCACCTCATTAACTCGTCTCCCAAGTCAATCGAAGGAATGTTTCTTCCCCCTAGAGGGGGGGGGGGGGGGCCCTGTGATAATATGTCCCCTCCCCGACAAAAAAATGTCCTCATTTTTTTTTTTATGTGACAGTAAAGGGGGAATGGGAACATGAGGAAATAAGGTACAATTCAACACATATTCTTGCACATGAATGACAGGCGATAGGAAGGTTTGGGAATAAGGAATTTTATCATATGATTAATGGGGAATGGGATGAATCTGAACACACATGTGCATGCTGACGGTACATTGTAGCAGTCGGGATGGGCAGGTCAGGTCCAGGTAGATCTCGTTCATCAGCTGTGGTAGGCAAAGTTTGTTTACACAGTCAAGACTCTCACACGTGTACATATGTCGTATTTGCACTACGAGAACACCATGCACCCATAGTTCATGTCCATATGACGTACGCAGAAGGACGTCCAAAGAAACGTGGATGAGGGAGACGAACTGGTGTGTCAGCAAGCAGTCAGGCTGAAGACAAAGAAGAAATGCAGACTGCCTGTTGACCGAAGACGTGAAAGTGGCGATACATATGGCAAAGACCATGTCCAGAGTCATGCCATCACACTCTGTGTCACCCTCTATAACAGTAATGTTAATATGTGTGCGTGGATGTGTCTCGTATGCAACTGTGACTGAATTGGTAAAATGATGGTGTGTGAAAGGAGTCCATGTGACGTTGTAGTCAGGATGGAAGATGGCTCAGGAACATTGTTGAGTTGAGATGACTGGAGCAGAGACCAGCTGCAGGACACTGGGATGATGAGCAGAAGTAGTTGCGTGGAATCATCCCGATAATGAAGATCAGTAGCTTATTGCACAATGTGTTCTGATTCATGGTACTTTGAGGGAATGGAATGGGAAAATATAACATTCAAATAAAGCAATCGCTTGTCATCCACGTCAAGAATTAGTTGACTTGGCAATGTATATGAAAAGAAGCCACCACTACAATATAACTGAAGTTTTCTGTAGTAGCATACAAAGTCTTACTATATCATACTATAGAATAAGGATATCTAACGCATAAAAGAAGGCAAGGCATGGCACGAAAAATGCAAAATAAGAATACAAGGAAAATGCTATTCCAGAAAAAAAACAATGTAGCTTGAAAACACAATGCATGTACGGAGAAATATGTCCTGGAAACACAAGATACACACAGAAATGTAGGCTGAAAAAGAAACTTAATCATGTAAATGACCAATACCTGAAAACCACATCATACATGTAAGCAACCATAATAATCATTTCAGAAGAGTGAATCATATGCAGCAATAGATCATAGACAGGCTGATACTTGATATCCTTACAAGATTGCAAGACAAGCAGTGGTAAGCTGCACTGCACCGTGAAGCTATTACCGGTAATTTAAAGACATTGCAAGGAAGCGAAAAAAGCTTTCATCAAAGAGAAGCGCCACTTGAACTATCAACAGAAACACTAATACACATTGCCGACTGTCATGAATAAACAAGGGTGAAGAATTCAGTGTACTTGTAGCACGTATAATGTTCATCACATAGGAAGAAGCTGCGACTCAATGTTTCATGTTGCCAATGTTCATTTTACAAATTGTGAAGATCATCAGAAATGGTGTACACACAATAAGTAACTTATAGCACTTGAATACACATGTTCGAAGCACGCTGAAAAAGTAAATGAAGTAACATAAAGTGGCATGTCTCCTTGGTACGGGATAGGGTAAAAGAAGTCTTGCAAACTTGTAACAGAGCTCAAATGAGGTTCATCATACCAATTTTGTTTTATGGCATATAACTACACGATCAGCAAATGAATGATAATGAAATAGAACATGTTGGTCTTATGAAGCTAAACTTCAAAATCAACTGAACAATGTGATAATCGTTAGTAGGGTTAGTACGATTAGGAAAAAAAGTTCAACACATGCGTTGTTGTACGCAATAGACACCAGTGTAGTTCTCAGAAGCAGAAGAAGAACACTGGGAGACAAAAATGATACGGTGCCGTATGACGTTTAATAACATGAACTGATACCTTGGATAAGAGATAACACGATGCGATACGAAATGATACAAGATGATGCTGTATGATTAGATTATAACATACGACACGTACTGATACCAGAGGATGAGAGGACAACATATGATAAGCAATGATAATAATAATACCCCGGGTTGCATGAAACCAGTGAGTAGAAGAACAACGTGGTGAGTATGTAATGAACGCAGTTACAAAACATGCAAATGAACGTTTTATGAACGCAAGGTTAAAATGAACGCAGAGTATGCGCTGAGCAGATGAACGCTTAAGGGGCATAAGAATGAAATTATGTGCAGGAATACGAAGGGATGTACATAGCAACTTGGCCTTTGGGAAACAACACCTTGTTAGTACAAAGAGGAGATTGTTATTCACGATAGTACATTTTGTTCATTATGGACAGTATTTTACAAGAGGAAAAGAGAAGAAAGTAGGCAAGGAAAATAGTAAGACTAAGACAGTAAGAGTGCATTATTGCTGGAAATTAATTTTAAGCAGATTCATTATAGGTGGACTGCACTGTATTTTGGTTTCATGACAAAGGGGACAGTGAAGATGTTCTTTCCCCACTTGCCCCCTCCCCCTGTTCATGGACTGCAGTTCCCATGTACGCCTGAATATGTATGAGTGGGCTTTTATGAGATGGTTATTTTTATACCCAAGCTTGTTAAAGGCAATCGTACTGTGTTTTGGGAGGGCATGTGTATTTGATGCTCTGCATGCATATAGTTACACACAAAGGGAGTTCAGGACCACTGAGTGTTCTCTTAGGTCTGTGGATATCATAACAATCTCCACCCTTTACCCACCTAAACAGCTCGAACCCAGACCTCCAAGTTTGAACACCTGTGCCCTAATCACTCAACTATCACATGTGTCATAGGATGTTCATTAGCTCACACACACACACACACACACACACACACACACACACACACACACACACACACACACACACACACACACACACACACACAGACACACACACACACACACACACACACACACACTGTCACACACACACACACACAAACACACAAATACACACACACACACACCACAACACACACACACACACACACACACACACACACACACACACATCCGTCTAATATCCTACAGCGCATTCAAAACAATGCTGCACGCCTTGTACTGAAAAAGAAAAAAGCTGACCACATATCTCCTCTCCTGGCACAACTTCACTGGCTCCCTGTATCAAAGCGCACACAGTACAAACTAGACACCATGTGCTACAAAAGCCTCAATAATGCAGCCCCCGATTACCTGTCAAGCCTACTTGAGATCTATGTTCCCTCACGTACCCTCCGCTCTGCCTCCGATCCTCTGACTTTTCGCTTTCCACGCACTAAGCTCAATACCTATGGTCCACGAGCCTTCTCTGTTTCTGGTCCGATCTCCTGGAACAAACTTCCTCTCTCAGTCCGTCAGCAACCTACTTTTGTCTCCTTCAAGTCCGCTCTCAAAACTCACCTTTTCTCCTCTGCATAAAATCCTGACCTCACTCAATCCCCTCTGCAGCCTGTCTCCACTCGGAGGGGAATCACATTGCAATATATAATTGTATATAATATGCTCTCTATAATTTTCCATTGTTTTTATTCTTTCTCCCCATTCATAGCCGCGTGTGTGTGTGCGTGCGTTTGTGTGCGTGCGTGCGTGTGTGTGTATTTCAGCGCTTAGATTTGATTTTATCAAGATTTTGCGCTATATAAATATTGTAATTATTATTATTATTATTATGTGAATGAAATGAATGAGCTGTAGAGCGCGAGCAATCATTCTGAGGACGGTGTCGCTATAGTAACGACTGTATACCGTAACGAATGAGGATGAACGCAAAGGGGTAAGATAGGGACAGCAGGACACTGGCCCTTGCAACGGATTTCCATTGCGATAATGCTCAGAAGAGTATGGAAACGTTGAACATACTATGTTACGGTTGATGAAATACATCTGAATATTTAATCACGAACGATTAAATTAACGGTCCGGAGTTTAAGGCGGCACAAACGACCGGATCGATGGCCGTCATACAACCGAATATCAAGAACTGGAGTGAAATCATGATGGTCACAGGGTTATACGGCAGATTTTCCTGCAACAAAGGAAACACATTAATACCAAAACATACAGAATATAAAGAAAACATTGAGTTATCCGGAAAATGCAATGCTCGGTAACAATCCAATATTTAGAGCTATCGTAATAGCTCTGAAGAGAGTGTTGGCGACTTCAAATAAACATCACATTTACAGATCTCTGACGTCGTGTGTCACACGACGTGAATTGATAGGTTCTCAAAGACGGACAAGTACGGGTGCGTACACTGTTAGGTCCTCAAGCACAGTATCATGTGATGAGTAGTACATGTTTTAACAGACAATATTGAGGTGGCCCTCACCTCACTCTGTCGTGTACGACACGCAACACACATTCTGGGATACAGGAAATAATATGAGGCCGCCAACACCTGACCCAAGACGTATGCAAAATAACATGAAGCAAAAAACAGCATGAACAGTACTCGGTATGTGGCATTGAGGCATAATGCTATTGCATACAAACCATAGAAAATATGAAGAATGTGCTTTTAATTATCAATGAATAACTACTGAGACAGTGAGACAACATACCCAGTGTAAGACATATCAGTTATGAACATAAGTGGACAACACGATCAACAGACAGGGAGACTACCAGTGTTAAGCCTCTGTGCTGACCGACGGATTTATGACTAATATACCAATGCCGTAAAATATGAGAAGAAAATAATTCACCTGGCAACATGTGCACCTGTTACCAATAGTCCAAGTGTATCGTCCACAGAGGTGGATTCCAATGTAAACTACACAGACTGCATGGGAATGTTTTTCTCTCTACTATGGCCATTACCACTGTCACCATGCTGACCAAACAAAGCATAGGAACAATATTAACGACATCCGTGTGGTTGAGGGAGACGTGAAAACAATCAAACTAACGTCACTGGGCAGCGATAAGGTACACAGGTCGATCGTAGATACCAAAGCAGACATTGTATCATAATGACTCAGTATACGTATGTGTACAAAGTAAACATGGTATTCGTAATCCAGTGGCCATACTAAGCAGACCAAAACCATTCGTATAAGTGGTTTACATGATATAATAAGGTGAATATTAATAGAATGTAAACGGGCCTAAGTGTGAAGACACAACACACAGGACACATAAGAAGTGAGTGGCATCATTGACCAAGCAGACTATCGTCGGCGATTTCGGCCTTTGGCAGTCTTATGAACGTGAAAGTCGCGAATGAGTTCTGCTGGTATATGTGACTCTGGTTCCCACGTTGTGGCTTTGTAACCCTGCCACTTTATTCTGTAGTGGCGGACTTTGTTAATGACCTTGCTAGCGAGGATCTTTTCTACAAAGTACATGTTTTTGTCTGACTGATTCTCACGTGGTTCCTCAGAAGTGGAGGGGCTAGCAACAGCAGGTTCTGTTTGACTGAGATGGTCTGGCTGAGGCTGTGAAACAGTGATAGGCTCTGTACCCGTAGTAGTCTGTCCCGGCTGAGTGGACCCAGTGTTGTCCATGTCCCCTGTCTGCACTGGCTCATGTAGTGGGTTAGTGGGTCTGTCTTCAGGGGAATGATAGGGTCTCAAGCGCATCGCATTGATTGGCGATTTGAGCAGCTTGTTGTTCTGGCAATGACGGAGCACAAACACATTGTTAGACAGGATTTTGGTAATGTAATATGGTCCGTCATATTTTTGCTGCAGTTTTGCAGAGACCCCTGGGATCCTGTGTGAGCACTGCACCAGAACGCGTTGACCTTCTTTATACTGAGGGGGACGGGCTTTCCCATCATACTGGGTTTTATAGCGCTGCTGGGCTCTCTGAATGTTTTCGCTGACCAGTTTTTTTGTAAGCTCTGCATTCTGGATGATATCTTCCATACATGGCTGTGCAGAGGCTGGAAGATCATCAGAGCGTAAAGCCGTATCAATGGGAAGTCTACACTCTTGTTTGAACAGAACAAAGAAGGGAGAAAACAGTGTAGACTCAGTGGAGGGCACTGTACGAAGTGCGGCAGCAATACCAGGCAGCAGAGAAGGCCAGTGGTGTGGGTTGTTAGCACAGTGTGCCCTGATAGACTGAGCGATAGTGGAATTAGTTCGCTCACATGTGGCATTTGTTTGGGGATGGTAGCTGCTGGTGTGCAAACGAGTGATTTGAAAGATTTTGCACACCTCAGTGACCACTTTGGACAAAAAGTTTTGTCCCCTGTCTGACAGTAAGTGGTCAGGAGCACCATAACGACAGATTATGGTCTCGTACAAATGCCAGGCAATGGTAGAGGCTGTTGCATCCTTCAAGGGAATCAGTTCCACCCACTTACTGAACGAACAAACAAACAACAGAATGTACTTGTAGCCTTCTGTGCTTGGTGAAAGTGGACCCAAGATGTCACAATGCCACCTGGAAAACAGCTTGTTTGGGGCTACAGACAAGGGGGTTAACTGCGGGTTTTGAGGATGGATAACCCGTTTTGCTTTTTGACAGGCCTCACACGACTTAACGTACTCCAAGATGTCGGAGTACATACCGATCCAGAAATACCTCAGCCTGACTGACTGGTAGGTACGTTCAGTGGCAAAGTGACCGCCCAACAGAGAATCATGAAACGACAGCAGGATATCGTTTCTCAGTTCAAAAGGAACCACTAACTGTCTGACTATTCGTTCAGTTCTATGACCATGACCAGGAGGATAATACAGATGGTACAAAATGCCATTAGACATCAGATAGTCTTGACTCTCCAGGATAAGACGACGAGCAATCTTATCATCCTGGGAAAGCTGACCGTTTTCCAAGTAGTCAATAAAAGGACGACACTGGGGGTCAGCCAACTGCATCTGTCGTAAGTCTGTATCATCGACCTTGTCTACCTGACAGACAACCATCTCTTTCTCACTCACCCTATTACTCCATCCAGGCGATGTGCTGGTGGGCGTGGTAGGGAGAGACTGACCCGCCGGTGAAGTCACCTGCGGTGCTGACTTGCCCTTCAAGGTCGGTGTGGGCGGGTCGTAGTCAGGCGGTGGCCTGTCACTGACAGCGTGAGGCATACGACTGATTGCATCGGCGTTATTGTGCACCCTTCCTGGTTTGTGCACAATGTCATAGTCATAACCCTGTAGAAAAAGAGCCCAACGTCCCAAACGACCCGTGGGATCTTTAACATTCTGCAAGAATTTTGTGGCAGAATGGTCTGTGTACACCAGAAATTTGGCATGGGAGAGATACACCTTGAAGTGACGAATACCATCTACGAGAGCCAGGGTCTCTTTTTCCGTAATTCCGTAACGGAGTTCTGCACCTCGTAATGCGCGACCGCCATAGGCAATGACTCGTTCTCTGCCATGTTCATCTCTCTGACCAAGCACATAGCCAATGGCTTGTTTGCTTGCGTCAGTGTAGAGAATGAACTGACGAGAGAAATCCGGGTAGGCCAGAATTGGAGTAGTGGTGAGGGCAGTTTTCAGCGTCTGAAAAGCTTGTTTTGCTTTGTCGTTCCATTCAAATTTTGAATCATTTTTCAAAAGAGCATTGAGTGGGGCAGCTATGGCTGAGAAGTTCATGACAAAGCGCCTGTAGTAATTTGCTAGACCCAAAAATGAACGAACATCATGCTGCGACTGGGGAGTGGGGAAATTTTTGACAAGTTCCACTTTGGCTGGATCCACAGAAACACCCTCTTTTGAGACAATATGGCCTAGATAGTGAACTTTAGCAGCTGCGAAATGACATTTGCTAGGCTTCAGTTTGAGGCCTGCTTTCCTGATCCTATCAAAGATACATGATAGATGAGACAGGTGTTCCTCAAAGTTCTTAGACAAACAAAGGATATCATCAATGAATACCAGACAGGTTTTGAAAGTAAGTCCTGCAAGGACTGTGTTCATTAATGATTGGAAAGATCCTGGGGCACCTTGTAATCCAAAGGCCATTCTGTTCCAAGCAAACGACCCGAAATGTGTGGTAAAGGTCGATTTTTCTTGTGACTGAACGTCAAGAGGAATTTGCCAGAATCCAGAGAACAAGTCTAGAGTGGAAAATATTGTAGACTGACCCATGATGTCAAGAGCGTCCTCCAGTCTGGGCAGTGGGAAATGAATTGGCTTCGTGACTTTGTTCAGTTTACGGTAGTCCACAGCAAAGCGATACGTACCGTCCTTCTTTTTCACCAATACAACTGGGGAGGACCATGGTGAAGTGGATGGCCTGAAAACACCATGGTGAAGCATTTCATTCACTTGTCTCTCTATCTCAGCATTGAGAGCGGGGGCTGTACGGTATGGTCTTTGTTTGACAGGCGCAGCATCCCCTGTATCGATTGTATGAGACATAAGATGGGTTTCCCCTAGTTCGGACATGTCGGCAGCAAATATGTCTCTGTTTTGTGCCAGAAATAGGGTCAAGTGTTCCTTTTTCTCAGCAGTAAGATCAGCATCTACCAAATTAATCCCTAACTCATTAAGCATGGCTTGTGCCTGGGGAAGTTGTTGAGAAGTTGAGTCGGTGGTGGCGGACATGATCTGAGCTGATTGGTCGGACAGTTCCCCTAGTTCTTCTGAAATGTCTTCAAAATGCCCTAAAATATCCTGAGGTCGAAGTTTAACTGGGGAGGAAAATGTATTACGCACAGTACACATAGTCTGGCTATTTTGCAGTGTAACCAAGGTCCTTGCAGCAATCACTTTCTTGTCGGACAGTAGCGCTTGTGAGGGCTCGATAATACCAGTGGTGTGATCACTTTTTGACACAACTCGCACAGGTAGCAATACTTCGGAGTGGGGGGCAATAACTGTCGTCTTGAGCACCTGTACAGGTGAGCTGTCTGGCCTATCTTTGAGCAGTGGAATGGCAGTAAATCCATTATACAGCTGCAGCTGGTGCTTAGCAAAGTTCAAGGAAGCTTGATGAGAGGTCAGAAAATCAATCCCTAATATGAGGGGACACGTTAGCTGTTCGATCACAATGAAAGGTTGTGATACCTGTAAACCTGAAACTTTAAAGGAAAGATCAATTTTGCCTGTCACTCTAACAGGAACACCACCAATACCTTTGATCAAAGGAAGAGAACACGACTGCATAGAAACAACATGTTGATCAACAGGACATCAGCTAGTTGTTTGCTAATACAGGACACATCAGCACCAGTGTCTATCAGAGCTACATATGGACCGATTTTTAAGGAACAGCCTGATCTTACTGCAGTTGGCAAAGGAGCGGATGTGAGGGATGGAGGGGGATTTCTGTGACCTTGGTCGGTTTCCTTTCCTTGTCCTGTCAAACTTACGAGATGTAAAAGTACGGGGAATCCCCTGTTTAGCACGACGGAAACAATGACGTGCTAAGTGTCCATCTTTATGGCAGTACTGACATCGTGCATGACGAAACCTACATGTGTAGCGGGGATGATCACCCCCACATGATTTACACGGGAAGCAACGATCTGGAGGATATGAACTTGACCGTTGTTGCTTGTTATTCGTCCGTAACAGCCGCCGCCTGAAGAGCGAGCCATGTTTGCTCGGTTTTCCTGCAGGTGGGCGGTGCCACCTTTGCGTACCTGAAGAACAGTACTGTGACTGAAGTTGGCGGCGGGGCTGTGTCTGTCTGCGTGACATACTAGTAATTTCATCTTGCAGTTTATTCAGCGAGTATTCAGGGTGGCAACATTTATCTCTACCCGGTCATCAACATTATCAGTAAAGGTAGCAGCCGTGCGGGCGAGTCGAACGCATCTTCAAAGGTGTGAGGGTTGCGTGACATAACAAATTTAGATAACGAGGGTCGGAGACCACTGACAATCGTTTCCATTATATCTTTTGAGTCTTTACCTAGTTGTTGGCCCTGGTAGCGCATAGAATCAAAATATTCTTCGACTGACTCATGGGGGAGTTGCTTTCCTCTCCCGAAACTGCTTGGCACGAATCCATTTTGGGAGTCATGAGGCCTGTATCTTTTTGAAAGAGTATCAGTGATAGTGTGGTAAGAAGAAACTTGCTCTGCACTTAAACTATAGAACCAGATTTGGGCTTGATCCTTAAGGAAAAGAGGTAGGAGATGGGCTTTCTGATCATCTGTCAACCCATGGAGGAGGGTGTAGGACTCGAACGTTTTGAGCCATAGATCGATATCTTGAGAAGGTTGGCCTGTGAATGATTCAGGAAAACTGATCAGGAATGTGGACGGTTGTGGCCTTAAACATATGTGGCCCTAGGACAAAATTGCTGTCTGTATCCATCATTGAACCCTTGTGACTGAATGAACAGATATGCAACCCTCAATGTCTGTGACTATCTTTTGTCACTAGGTACGCGCGTAAGACAAGCAACCAGTGGAAAAACAAATAGAACGAGAATTCGTCATCAAAACTGCACAATATCGAAGAAAGAATGAGACTAGTGGCATCATAGCCAATAATAGAACAACCTTGCCCAACAGTCATCTGATGAGACTAGTAGCATCATAGCCAATAATAGAACATCCTTGCCCAACAATCATCTGATGAGACTAATAGCATCATAGCCAATAATAGAACATCCTTGCCCAACAATCATCTGATGAGACTAATAGCATCATAGCCAATAATAGAACATCCTTGCCCAACAATCATCTGATGAGACTAGTGGCATCATAGCCAATAATAGAACATCCTTACCCAACAGTCATCTGTAACTTGTCTCAACACTGTATCCAAACACTAAGGCGTTAATAAATGAACAAATAGGCTGTTGACTGTGCGAAGACCGAGTCGTCAAAAGCCGTGTTTACAAACCACACACACGAGTGACCAGAATGGGCAACAGATAATGAATGACTCTTAGAGGGTGGGAGGGTGGGGAGTGAGGGAAGGAGGGAGGCTGTAGGCGTAACATGCTACGGTCAAGGTAGGCCCAAACCTCACTACTGACACGCGCTGGAGATAAGCTCGCTGATAGAATCACAGACACTGTATTGGAGACAAGCAACAAGCTTTGGTGCAGTCTATGACGTACTTGCTTCACTTTGCGTACGAAATGGTATCCAACACACATTTGTTAACTTGAGTCGACATTTTGTAGATGTATAAAGGCATCAACCAGCCTATGGGAAATGACTCTGAACATAACTGAACATAGAAGATGAACTCCCCTAAGTGCTAATCTATGTGATGCATTAGTATTTATATCTATGCTCGTTCAGCTCAGGCAGTAGGCCTACTCTTGGCTAACTTGTGCTGTATGGCAGTGCTGGAAAATTGAAGTCGGAACACTAACACATCTTGGTTCTCGGCTATCTTTGACTTACACTTCGACTTTCACAATGATTCTATCTAGAATTTTTTTAAGATGGGGAATACTCGAAGGCTGCGATTTTGAGGTAAAGGGGAAAGACTGCATCTTCACCATGCATCGCCCTGTGATACTATCATTAAACGTTGACCTCTTCTTACTTTTGTCGTCTACAAGGTCAGGTCATATTTGGTGATGAACGTGGCCCGATTTTTTTTTCCAGTGGAAAAAGCCATCTCCATCTTGTTAGTGGATTAACCATCCTCAACCTAGTGGATTGTAGGTGGCGGATGATGGATGGCATTCAGATATGGAGGTTTGCTGTAGAGTAAGTCAGGCTTACCTGGACGAGTAAGCAGTCGTGAACTGACAGGCAATGGTTTCCACCAGGATGGAGCAGGATGGCATTTGACAAGACCCAACCTAGAAAACATCATTACGTTGTAGGATGGAGCTATCAGGCAGACAAGGGCTGTCTTAAGTCCTAACCCATTGCGCCCACAAGGGAGGGGGTTGTTTTTGCCATAAGCTTTGGACAGGGTATACAAAAGACGTAGAAGGCTGAAGACAGAAGTACCAGGCCTACAGGTATCATGCAATATAACGCAAATGTCTTTACATAGAAAACTGAACACAGAAACACCGGGCCTACATGAGCCTTCAACCAAACCATGGAATCACGCAATATAACATAAATGCCTTTAACATAGAAGGCTGAACACAGAAATATCAGGCCTACAGGCGCCTTCTGATAAACTGTGGCATCATGCAATATAACGCAAATGTCAACATTGTAATCTTTTATACTGTCAGTATGGTTATAAAATCCAACCAAAATCCAACCCCTTATAAAATCCAACCAAAATCCAACCCCTCATGCAAATCGTGAGTTTTGGAAATGGACCATTCTGCTAATGGGGCCCTGATGAAGTTATGACAGGTCAAGCAAGCTGATAGCAGATAAACAGTTGCCCAAGAACACAAAAGGAAAATGAAACGAATGAATCAAGATGAAGGGGAGGGGGTGTAGAGAAGGGGAAACTGATTAGAAACAAAGAAGAAAAGGAAGAAGAAGGGATTAGACCAAACACAACTGATACTGGAATGTCTGTGATCTGAAGGACAAAGATTTACAGATAACAGAATTCACGCAAACTGACAAAACACTAGTCATGGGAATATCAGCCAGTAGATGAAAGGACAGGTCAACCAACGAAATTCATGCCAACTGTGTTTTGGTATGGAGTAGTGTGAACATGGATCAGACAGACATTTATTATGCAGGATTTCTTCTCCACAAGGATGTAGAAAAAACTACTCTTGAAACTGACTTCGTCTCTTAGATAATCATCTTCTCCCCAACTTCTCCCCAACATTTTACGCAGTTATAATAGAAATCACTCCCCCCAAAAACAAACAAACAATCAAACAAACAAAACAACAACAACAAACAAAAACAACAACAACAAACAAATAGATAAAAACAAACAAAAACAACAACAACAAAACAGAACATATAGCCTCCTCTGCCTACCAACATTATTTAAATATTGTCTTCATCAGCAGATATTCAAAGACAGCCTGCTCAATACACTCCAGAAAAAATGTGTGACCAGGACATCTGGAAGAGGTGGAGAATAGCAACAGCATGTGCATCACGGAACGACACTTAAAGGAAGCCATTAAGAGAAAGACACGGCTGTACCGGGGCTGGGTCAAAAATTGTCTGGACCAAATGTGTGTGTGTGTGTGTGGTGTGTGTGTGTGTGTGTGTTATTATACCAATCTGAATCATTCTCCGCCTTTATATGTCACAGATCGCTGTGCCGCGTGGCAAGGTGAAAAGTTCGTGGGCCAGGACAACAACCCAGAGGTGATACAACTAATTAGTGCACGTGACACACGCTGTGAAGGCACACAAGCTACACGCACCCTACTTGGTAAAGAAGAGGGATGGATGGGGCGGGGGAAAGGTGTTGGTACAAACTGAGTCGAGAATCGTATAAAGAAAAGGGGATATCGATTCAAATCGTTCCATAGGATTTGCGTGTATGTATGTGGATGTGCGTTCATGTCTGTGCGTGCATGTGCGCACGTGCGTGTGTGTGTGTGTGTTTGTATGTGTGTGTGTGTGCGTGAGTGCGTGTGTGTGTGTGTGTGTGAGAGAGAGAAATAGAGAGAGAGAGAGAGAACATGGAATTTGCTGTGTGTATGTGTGGATGTGCGTGCATGTCTGTGTGTATCTGTGCATGTCTGTGCGCACATGCGTGTATGTTTGTATGTGTGTGTGTGTGTGTGTGTGTTGTGAGAGAGAGAGAGAGAGAGAGAGAGAGGGATTGTTTTAAAATTTACTGTTAAGTAAAAAGTCCTGACCGTTATGTAGAATGTCCTGACTGTTAAATAAAATGTCCTGATTGTTATGTAAAATGTCCTGACTGTTAAGTAAAATATACTGACTATTAGTAAAGTGTCATGACTGTTATGTAAACTGTCCTGGCTGTTAAGTAAAATGTCTTGACTGTTGAGTAAGACATCCTGACTGCTAGATAAAATGTCCTGACTGTTAAGTGAAATGTCAAATGTCCTGAATGTCAAAAAAACAAAAATAAAAATAAAATGTCCTGACTGTTATGTAGAATGTCCTGACTGTTAAATAAAATGTCCTGACTGTTATATAAAATGTCCTGACTGTTCAGTAAAATGTACTGATTTTTGAATAAAATGTCCTCATCACTGTTATGATATTTGTCCTGACTGTTAAGAAAAATGTCCTGACTGTTAAGTAAACTGTCCTGACTGTTAAGTACACTGTCCTGACTGTTATGCAAAATGTCAAATGTCCTGACTGTCAAGCGAAATACATAAAATGTCTTGACTGCGGATTGGATGGTCATCATCATCGTCATCATCATAATCATCATCCTCACCATGTGCCATGCCTCATGGCATTGGCAATCGTGGTCTTCCACGCGAACCTGTCTTTTGTCTCTGGAAGTATCTCTCTTACCCTTTCTGTTCTCATCCAATCTGCAAAACTGTTTTCTCCCTGAGTTTGCCTGGTGCTCTTTTTCCCTCTAGATTTCCTGTTGCAACTACGTGCTGAGTTTCTCTTGCCTGGTAAATTCAACAATTCCAGTATGTCTTGACTATGGTGTTTACTCTCTTGTAACCGCGTGGCGGACAGTTCATGAAGTGACAATCTGAAAGCTAACGCCAGCAGGTGGCGGTGATATCCTGTCGACATCAACGCAATGGGGAAGGTATACGTGGTGCTAACTTGTAGCGCTTGCGACCGGTTCAAGTTGAGGCTTCTTCACTTTTGGGTACGTAGACTCAGTATTGTTTAATTTGGTAATCTTGTAGAATAGAATACGAAAATAATTGGAGCTAATTTCACGCACTTATACGGGTGTTTTCGGTTCTGCTGGATGTAAAGAGACGTAAGACACCCTTACCTACTCACTTTGACCAGTCCTTCCCCACAAACATGCACAAAATATCCCTGAATGACTGGCGACCACAGCTCCAGCAGTCACCTGCACGCCATATTTTATAGACAACTCCCCACTAGTGATGACGTTGTGCCCATGTGATCAGCAACCAAAATGGCGTGCAGGTGACTGCTGGAGCTGTGGTCGCCAGTCATTAGGGATATTTTGTGCATGTTTGTGGGGAAGGACTGGTCAAAGTGAGTAGGTAAGGGTGTCTTACGTCTCTTTACATCCAGCAGAACCGAAAACACCCGTATAAGTGCGTGAAATTAGCTCCAATTATTTTCGTATTCTATTCTACAAGATTACCCTTCTTTAAATTTGAGGATTTCTGTACGATTAAACCCATCCACTGATCCAGTGATCCACCCCAAGCTTGTGACCTACAAGCGAATGTTGAAATAATTTGATCGAAGGTTGACGATGCATTGTGATTGTTCCCAAAGCCTATAACTTTAAGTATACATAAAAGAAGTTTTGACATATGAAAACAGCTCATAGGGTAACGCCAGTGTTTTAGAATTAACTCAGGCCTACATAACAGATGATTGTAAGGCTGTTTTTATTTTTTAATTGAAGCCGAGGGGTAGTTGATAGCTGAAAATTTGGGCTATAACTGGGGTGGTGGTGGTGGTGGTGGTCTCATGTGAGACGAGTTTATACAGAATAGGTAGTTGTGTTGTGATTCAGACCTGTAATTATTTACTTTATATGTTCCTTTTTGAAGGTAAGATACATACACATGTCATTTACATGTAGATTATTCCAGTGGTAGGCTGATAAAATACCAGTACAAAATACATGGGTGCAACATTTTCCGTTTGACGATGGAATCTGTTTTTTCAAAAAGTCAGAAACGGAAAATCCGTTTTTTTTTTAAAAAGCTTCAGCGTCTGGGGGGCTATGCCCCAGACCCCCCATCACTGCCGGCCCCTGGACCCCTTTCAGTTTTTTTTACTTTTTCTAAGTTGCACCCTTGAAAATATAGACTAGGTAAAACATAGTCTGGGTAGGGCCTCGGGACCTGGCCAGCTCATGGGTTTATGTGCAGGCTTAGTTAAGGCATGTGCCACGCCCACGCCACGGTCACCATACATGTGGCACCTGTGACGTTAGCGCATGTGGAATTCGTTCGAGCAAAGAGATGTCATCTTGAGAAACAAACTGAAACCGAGAGGTAGCTACTTATACTGTGGAAGTCAGGAATTTGTTCAGGAGGGATTCATGGACCTCAGACAATTTCAGACAGGACGCAGGTTGTGCACTGCATCAGATCTGACGCACTTGTCTGGCAGACCCTTTTTGAGTTTGATCAAACCCCTTGGCTTTATCCTGGCAAGGTCTTGAAATGTAGATGAGGGGAAGGGGGATGAGACAGTAGATACTTAACTAAAAACTGATTTTTGATTATGTAATATCCAACCGACGTCAGGAATTTGCCTTGCAAAACCAAAAGTGCAGTCACTTCAGTTACCAAAACTATAAACAGGTGTTAGTTCAAGGAAATGCCAATGAAAATAAAGGCATATTTAAAACGATGGCACAGTGCGACGCTAAGGGCCACCCCAACTCGGCTGTTTCCGGACGCCATGTGTTCCAAAGCGAATTTTGTTTATATATTCAAATTGATCACTTGCTGACCCCATGTTATGGTTGAGCAACACTCCAAACAGTCTGATCCTGTGAGAGTCGCGTAATGTATAATTTTAATACGAGGTTCTGTAGAAGCTGTTAGTAGCCTTTGGATCTAAATTGCTCATGAAATGGCAGTTTTTGATCGGTCGGATTTTACATCAGGATTGAATACCTGCGTGATCTAGAATCTAATTCCCGACCGGAATCTCTCTCTTTACTTTTCAGCTCTTCTCCACCCCCACCCCCCTTAGTTTTGCGCTCTGGAGCTTGATCTGTCTGTCTCTCTCGCTCTCGAGCATCATAGCATGCGTGTGTGTGTTATAACGTGTCAGATGCAACCACGCAGATCTAGCTAGGTAAGCCTACAAAACTGAGGCGCTGACCATACTTCCTTTAAAAAAAAGTAGACTTAGGCAACAGGAAGGGACGTCAGTCGTTTGTGGACGCAGTGGACGGAGGGAACAGATGGAAATCAACAAGGCATAAAATACACTACGCACAAAAAGTTAAGGATCACTATGAGAAAACAGGTGCCTAATAAACTCTGTTCGCTACTGTTATTTATTTCTCAGTCCAGCCAAATTGTTATGAATTCTTGTTCAGCTTTAAGTGGGCGATGTTGTGTTAGTGCGAAAATTGCACGGATTCTCTACTACTGAGCTTGGCCGCAAACGGAAAAGCGGAAACTTGCGAAAAAGGACCTTGTTTTGGACAGTTCTGCCTGAACACATTGCACAAGCCAGATGGAAAAACCATTATGCACGTGCAAGCACTGCTGTTTATGTGTGAGATGCTGTCTCTTGCTTGGCTTTATAAGAAGACATTCCAGCAGTAGTAGGCCTGATCTGACAATGCCTCCACGACGAAAATTGAGCGAGTTTGAGAGGGGACGAGCTGTTGCATGGTTCCAAGATGGTGTTCCCAAGCGAGAAGTGGCCAGGCGACTTCAGGTGTCCATCTCGGTCATTGTCAGACTGATTCAACGCTTCACTGGGAGGGTCCATGAAAGACGCAGATCTGGTCGACCGAAGAAGACAAACCCACGTGAAGATCGTCTCATTGAACGACAAGCCCTGCAGACAAGAACAGCCTCTTCCAGCATCATTCGAAGGCAGCTGAGGGTGGCTACTAACATCATCAGCCAGCAGACCATACGGAACCGCCTTCATGGGTTTAACCTCCGTTCTCGTCGCCCAGCTGTACGGCCACGCTTAACTCCAGCCCATAGGGCAGCACGCCGCGCCTTCTGCAGACGTCACGTGAGGTGGACACGTCAGCAATGGTCCCAGGTCCTGTTCAGTGATGAATCACGCTTCACCATGAACCACAACGACAGCCGACTGAGGGTCTGGAGGCGCCCAGGGCAACGCTTTATTGACACCACTGTCCAAGAAAAGGTGGCCTTTGGTGGAGGTTGTGTAATGGTCTGGGGGGCCTTCAGCCTTCACCACAGAACACCCTTGTATCATGTACAGGGTAACCTGACTGGCCTCCGATACCGGGATGAGATCCTTCGACCGCTGGCTGTGCCTACACTGCAGCAGATGGGACCGTCGGCTGTCTACCAGAATGGAGTGGCCAGCATGCAGTCCCGATTGAGAACCTCTGGGATGAGCTGGATCGCAAAATGAGGAGCAACCACCCCCCTCCCAGGGATGCCCAACACCTCTACCAGATGCTGCAGGCTGAGTGGCAGGCGCTTCCACAGAGGATCTTCACCAACCTGGTCAACTCGATGAGGACTCACTGCGTCGAGTGCCAGAACAGCCATGGCGGTTACACGCATTACTGAACTTTTGGGAGCATCAGAATGCCCTGTCTTGTGATTTCAATGACTTTGGGAAACCAAATTTCGATACGTACCCACTTTGATCAAATGTACACACCAAACGATTGCTCGAAATTGAAGGCAATTGTGTATCGTTATCACTAAATCATGGAATTAAATGTTTGCCAAACTTCAACGCATTGGCTTTCTTATTTTGAAAGTTATGAATTTTTGTGCAAGTGATCCTTAACTTTTTGTGCGTAGCTTATATTGTTCAACAGATAATTTATCAAATAATGTGTACTACCTTCACAGTATTCATGCTGGTCGAAGTTTAGATCACCCCCTGGTCAGATTTTACATCACTTGTCGGATTTAGATCATGTACCCCTGCTGCGTTCTTTAGCATATCATAAGATCGTAGTATAGTAGGCCTACTCCTTTAACTTTTTTAAGACCAGTAATCAATCACAGAAAGTATACTACAGGCATTAAGTTGCTCTACTCTACTCTCTAGCTAGTCATCTACGAAATATTTCTGAAGATAACGCATCAAAATTTGTACGTAACCTCATTACCTTGTGACTGAATCGGTCGGTTTTACATCAGTTTACCCATCTTCGCACAGCTGCGAGCGTCCGTAAAAAACAAAACAAAAACTGATGGTTTATGGCGCTTTGACGAACGAGTGTCGATGTTACACACCCTTGATAGGTCATCGTGTAAGATCAATAATAATCGAAACGATGCTTGTTGTGTTGTTAATGATAAGTGGAGTTGCAGTCTCAAATTGCGATTCTTTCATTTTGTGCTGTCACTCAACGGAAGTCAGATTTTCTGCTGATTATATTTTTAACCTCTGCAAACTTCAAGGATTTAAAAAATATTGCAATGATTTGGTGCTTACTCATTTTCATTAAATTATTTTTTTTTCTGTTGTGCAAAAGGCCTTTTTAATTTTTAATTGTGGATGAAGAGTTTATCAGAGTACCAGCTGTCCATGGAACTTTCAACATTCTTCTTAGAAACCACATCTCGGCTGCTTCCAATCTTGTTCTGGTTTTGCTTGTTGACTGTCCATGCCTCACAACCGTATAAAATTATTGGTTCTATATTACATTCAAGAACTCTCTTCCTGATGTTCATTGATAGGCATTTGTTGGTAAGAATGCTTTTCACCTTCTTGAATGCTGTGATGTGCATCTGCCATCTGGTGAAATGATCGTTCCCAGATATTTAAACTTAACAACCTGTCACAAGGTTGTGCTGTTTACTGTAATTTTGCGTGACGGGTTTTCCTGTTTTTTATTGATCACCATGACTTCAGTCTTCTTGCTGTTTAGTTCCAGCCTCTTACCTTTGCTTTCTATTTCTGGGAAAAACTGACTCCAGCTAGGAAAATTGACTGCAGGGATATCAGGTAGGAAAAACTGACTCCAGCTAGGAAAACTGACTGCAGGGATATCAGGTAGGAAAAACTGACTCCGGCTAGGAAAATTTACTCAGGGAGTATCAGGTAGGAAAACTGACTGCAGGGAGTATCAGGTAGGAAAAACTTCATCAGCTTGGAAAACTGCAGGGAATATCAGGTAGGAAAATTGACTGCAGGGAGTATCAGGTAGGAAAATGACTGCAGGGAGTATCAGGTAGGAAAAACTTCATCAGCTTGTAAAATTGCAGGGAGTATCAGGTAGGAAAACTGACTGCAAGGAGTATCAGGTAGGAAAACTGACTGCAGGGAGTATCAGGTAGGAAAAACTGACTGCAGGGAGTATCAGGTAGGAAACACTGACTGCAGGGAGTCAGCAGGTAAAACTGACTCCAAGGAGTTAGTAAAAAAACAAAAACAAAAAAAAACACTGACTCCAGGGAGTCTGTTGAAAAACTGACTGCAGGGAGTAGTGGGTAGGAGAAACTGACTGACAGTGACTCTGGGTAGGAAAACCTGACTTTGGTAATGTTCAAGTCTTAAGGGAATCTGGAAAGATGAAGTTATCAAGTATGACCATGGGGCACCAGTCAACATTGTCACCGTTGGTTAGGGCAGTATGGTAGGTGTCAATCATGTGGTCAAGCTATATCCAGGTCACTGCAGATTAATAAAACAACTTGCTCTGTTGGTTGGTAAATGTGAGCCATCATCCTGAAACCAGTGCTTGCTCACTGAGGTGGAACAGCAGTAGAAGCAGAAATAGACTGATTGGTTTTTCAGTTTTCAGAGAGACTCATTCCTTGGAGTAACTTGTGCATTATTAGTATACAAATTTAACTGTGAAGTTTTATAAAATAGGCAGTGGCTGGTTTCCCGTTTTCAGAGAGACATATTTGTTAAGTAAGTTGCGCATTAGTGTACAAATAACTTCAAAGTGTTATAAAGTAGGCAGTGATTGGTTTTTCAGTTTTCAGAGAGATGCATACCTTGAAGTAAGTTGCACACAAATTTGAAGTGTTATTAAATAGGCAGTGATTGGTTTCCAGTTTTCAGAGACACATTCCTTGAAGTAAGTTCTGCATTAGCGTACCAATTTAACTTTAAAGTTTTATGAAATAGGCTGTGGCTGGTTATTCAGTTTTCAGAGAGATGCATTCCTTGAACTTGAAGTAAGTTGCACATTAACAAGTTTAACTAACATTTTATAAAATAGGCAGTGGTTGGCTTTTTGTTTTCAGAGACTCGGAGAGACACATTCCTTGAAGTAACTTGTGCATTAGTGTACAAATCTGAAGCGTTATTAAATAGGCAGTGATTGATTTTCAATTTTCAGTGAGACACATTCCTTGAAGTAATTTGCGCAGTAGTGTACAAATTTAACTTTAAAGTGTTATTAAATAGGCAGTGACTGGTTTTCCGTTTTCAGAGAGATGCATTCATGAAGTAACTTGCGCATTAGCGTACAAATTTAACATAGTGTTATTAAATAGGCAGTGATTGATTTTCAGTTTTTAGAGAGACACATTCATTGAAGTAACTTATGCATTAGCGTACAAATTTAACATAAAGTGTTATTAAATAGGCAGTGACTGGTTTTCCGTTTTTAGAGAGACTCATTCCTTGAAGTATTTAGATAGGCAATGATTGGTTTTCCACTTTCAGAGATGTATTTCTTGAAGTAACCTGCATATAAGTGTACAGATTTAACTTTAAAGTGTAATAGGCAGTGGTTGGTTTTCAGGGAGACACATTCCTTGAGGTAATTTGCGCGTTAGTGTACAAATTTGACTTTGAAGTGTTACTAAATAGGCAGTGGTTTGTTTTCAGAGAGATGCTTTCCTTGAGGTAATTTGCGCATTTGTGTACAAATTCAACTTTAAAGTGTTATAAGATAGGCAGTGACTGGTTTTTCAGTTTTCAGAGAGAGACATTCCTTGAATTAAGTGTGCATTAGTCAATTGAACTTTAAAGTGTTATGAAATAGGCAGTGATTGGTTTTCCGTTTTCAGATAGATGCGTTCTTTGAAGTAACTTGCACATTAGTGAACACATTTAAAGTGTTATGAAATAGGCAGTGGTTGGTTTTCTGTTTTCAGAAATGTATTTCTGGAAGTAAATTGCACTTTAGTGTACGAATTTAACTTTAAAATGTTATTAACTAGGCAGTTATTGGTTTTCAGTTTTCAGAGAGATGCATTCTTTGAAATGACTTGTTTCTTAACCATTTGTGATCAGAGACCATTTGTTTTAGAACTGACAATTGTGTTTTTTCCTGTTTCAGACAGAGGATTCGACCTGAAGAGTGATGGTGGACTGGCTTCATTGATGGATGCCACACAGATGGGTAACAAAAATATAGAAATGATAAAAGGAAAGTAGTATGTATAAAAACAAAAAACAAAAATGCTATATTTTGTCTTGTTGGTTCTTATTATATGCAGTGTATCATGTATTTGTTCATTCTTTATTGAATTAAAGCTTTTTTGTATCTTTTTTACAATTTAATAATGATAACTTGAGCTAATATAATTATAATAATTAATAATAATTACAATATTTATATAGCGCAAAATCTTGATAAAATCAAATCTAAGCGCTGAAGCAGACACACACGCAAGCACGCACGCACGCACGCACACACACACACACACACACACACACACACACACACACACACACACACGCATAGCTATAAATGGGGAGAAAGAATAAAAGCAATAAAAGCAAGAATAAAAGCAATGGAAAATTATAGAGAGCATAGCATATACAATTATATATTATAACCATGTGATTCCCTCCGAGCGGAGACAGGCTGCAGAGGGGGGGGGGGGGGGGGGGGTGGACCAGAAACAGAGAAGGCTCGTGGACCATAGGTATTGAGCTTAGTGCGTGGAAAGCGAAAAGTCAGAGGATCAGAGGCAGAGCGGAGGGTACGTGAGGGAACATAGATCTCAAGTAGGCTTGACAGGTAATCGGGGGCTGCGTTATTGAGGCTTTTGTAGCACATGGTGTCTAGTTTGTACTGTATGCGCTTTGATACAGGGAACCAGTGAAGTTGTGCCAGGAGAGGAGATATGTGGTCAGCTTTTTTCTTTTTGAGTACAAGGCGTGCAGCATTGTTTTGAATTCGCTGTAGGATGTGAATGGTGGAGGCAGGAAGACCAGACAGGAGTGAATTGCAATAGTCAATGCGAGACATTATGAAGGAGAGAACGAGTTTTGCAGTTGTTTCGACAGAGAGATACTTCCTGATCAGCCTTATACGAGTGAGATTAAATTCAGGAAGTAATTACTGGATTATGTGCTTGACAGTTTGCCCTTATTATCCAGGTTCAGGTTTTGAAGGAATCCTTGGATTTCCTGTGATGATATTTTTTTCTGCCCCATTTTCACTACGCTGCCTGGATGGTGCAGAAACTGGGGCAGTTTTTTTTAAATAATGTGATGATGATGTTCATGAGGATGATAATCACGATGCTATGAAGTTCCATCTGGGATTGAGACTACTTACAGGGCTGTACGGTAGTCGGGTACACTTAATGTCATAATATATCCTGGCATCAACCAGGCCTAAGAGATACAGACATCTGCAATGCTGGTCAGAAGATTTGAGCAAAACCCTCAATGACACATCTGTGAAGTAGATGAGACTTGACTCTGTGGTTCCAGTCTTCCCAATGAGCCCATTGCACACCCAACTCTGGGTAGGAGCCAGTTAGAGCTGATGAATTCTGCAATTTTTTTTTTAAAGGACTGGTGGGGATTCGAACCCACAAATTCCAGTCAGTAGTCTGTTGCATTAACCATATTTTCTGTAATAATACTCGTAAAGCTGCTTTAGGGGTTGCATGTGTTTTCATTGATATGCAGATTTCTGCATTTAAGGGATAGTATATGCCTTTTAAAATTTTTTTTATAATAATTGGATTTCTGCATTAAGTGGATAGGTATGTGTATTTTTTGTGAAAATACATTTCTGCATTTAGGGATGAAAAGCCAACTTCTATTTTCTGTGATGATACTTAGAGCTCTGCATTTAGGGGATTTGTACATGTACTTTCTGTGGTCATATTCAGATTTCTGCATTTAGGGGGTAACTACATGTACCTTCCTGTGGTGATGCTGGGGGCTCTTTTAGCATAAATAGTATCCCCATCTTCTGGAAACTCTGTGCTATAAATTTCCTGTTGAAGTCTTGTGTCTGTTTTGAAATGGTTATAGTCCTGATATGGCTCTACACAGCTGGGCTTAAAAAAACAGCAACAACAGTAACATAACAAGGGGGATAAGTACATGCACTTTCTGTGGTCATGTTCAATTTTCTGCCTTTATGGGATAACTACATATACTTTCTGTGATCATATTCAGATTTCTGTATGTAGGGGATAACTACATTTCTGTGCTCATATTCAGATTTGTGCATTCAGGGGATAACTACGTGAACTTTCTGTAGTCATATTCTGATTTCTGCATTTAGGGGATAACTACATGAACTTCTGTAGTCATTCAGATTTCTGCATTTAGGGGATAACTACATGAACTTTCTGTAGCTATATTCTGATTTCTGCGTTTAGGGAATAACTACATGAACCTTCTGTAGCCATATTCTGATTTCTGCATATAGGGGACAACTAAATGTATTTTTTGTGGTCATATTGAGATTTCTGCATTTTGGGGATAACTACATGAACTTTCTGTAGTCATATTCTAATTTCTGTGTTTAGGGGATAATACTTGTACTTTGGTCATATTCACTAATTCAGGTTTCATCATTGAGGGGACAACTACATGTACTGTGCATGGTCATATTCAGATTTCTGCATTTAGGGGATAATTGCATGAACTTTCTGCAGTCATATTCTGATTTCTGCATTTAGGGGATAACTAAATGTATTTTTTGTGGTCATATTCAGATTTCTGCATTTAGGGGATCCCCCACAGGGATGCCAGGAGTTCTTTGTATCACCACTGTCTGGAAATAATGTGCTAGAAATTTCCTCTTTTCTGTCATTCTCTGTGTTTCTGCCTTGTTCATTTGCTTTCTTTATGATTTTTTCCCTATCACTTTCTGCCTGGCTAGCCCATTCACCTGTATGTGTTTGATAAAGTCTTACCAGCTTTCTCTTAGGATAGATAATTGGGTACATGTATTAAATGCTTCTCCTTAGATTATGTGTGTAAATGCATTAATGTGTGTACTTATTTTTTCCCTTTTGTTTTTCCTGTTGAAATATTGTATATGTTTTGAGATGGTTATAGCCTGATATGGTTCTGCGCAGTTGGCTGGTCTTTAAACAGAAATATCAATAACAGATGGGATAAGCACACTTCCTGTGGTCATATTCAGATTTCTGCATTTAGGAGACTACATATGTTTTTTGTTTTGAATGATACTGAAATTTTTGCATACTGAGGTTTTTGCATTTGGGGATACATACTTGTATTTTCAGGGCTGATAGATCTGTGCTTTAGAGGATAAGTACTTGGATTTCTACCCCTGTGGGATCTACAATGTCTCCAGTAGGCTGATTCCATTGATCTGGTATGCTTCTGATAGACTGGTTCAATAGGCTATTGTACTGTGATGCTTCTGATAGACTAGTGAGCATTCTCAAAGGTGTTTTATCCATGTTGTTACTAATTAGTCCTTTTGTTTCCGTGTTCTACCATGCTGATTCAACCAGGTAACTTTATCATGTTTAATTTCATATTCTTCATCATTGTCATGTGCCTTGCTGCATGGTGTTGGCAGTCATGGCCCTCACTGCTCATGGCCTTCCATCTATCTTTTGTCACTGCAAGTACAACTCCCTCCTTTTCTGTCCTCATCTACTCTGCAAAACTGTCCAGTATTTTCTTCCTAGGTCTACTTCATCATCATCATCATCATCATCATCATCAGGTGCCTTGCCGCATGGCGTTGGCGATCATGGACTTCCATCTGTCTCTATCTCTTGTTGCCTCTAGCATCTCTTCCACCCTCTTTGTCCTCAGCCACTGCAAGTCTGTCTAGTACCTTCTCCCTGGGTCTACCTGGTGCTCTCCTTGCCTCCAGCTTTCCCGTTGTGACCAGGTGCTCCAATTCCCCCCTCCTCATAAAATGGCCTACAAATGTTGCCTGTCTTTTCCTAATCTTCCTTATGAATGATCTTCTTGTGTCTGCCTCCATCAAGTCTGTCTCATTTGTTTTCTTTGCTGTCCATGGAACACTCAACATTCTTCTTAGAAACCACATCTCGGCTGCCTCAATCTTGTTCTGACTTTCCAAGCTTTGCATCCATAGGGCAGTATCTCTTCTATATAACACTGAAGAACTCTCTTCCTGATGTTAAGTGAAGGCATTTATTGGTAAGAATGCGTTTCATCTTCTTGAATGTTTTAGCTTGGCCGATTCTACTGGCTATTTCTGGTGTGCATCTGTCGTCTGGTGAAATGAGTGTTCCTAGATATGTAAACTTATCAACTGTCTCAGTGTTGTGCCGTGTGTGTGTGTGTGTGTGTGTGTGTGTGTGTGTGTGTGTGTGTGTGTGTGTGTGTGTGTGTGTGTGTGTGTGTGTGTTTTGTTTTGTTTTGTTTTTGCATGAGCGGTTTTCTTGATTATCATGACTTCAGTCTTCTTGGTATTTAGCTCCAGCCCTTTATTTCTGCTTTCTATTTCTATTGCACTGACAAGATTTTGTAGGTCTTTTTCATTTTCTGCAATAAGGATAGTGTCATCTGCATAATGATTGTTTAGCATTTTTCCTCCAGCCTTTATCCTGGGACATTCTAGGTTTTTGATGATGCTTTTGCTGTAAAGTGAAAACAAATCTGGTGACATAACCACATCCTTGCCTAACCCTTCTTTTGATATTTTGGAAATAGCTTATATATATCATTTTCTAGTGTCATTGCTGCTGTTTGTTCCTAATATATATTCCTTATCATTCTTAAATCTTTCCCATTAGCATTGAGCCTTTCTATTGGGTTGATCAGTTCTTCATGTCTTCTCTGACCAAAAGCCTGAATATAATCAAAACTTAAAATAAATCCTTTTTCAATTCAGTTGATCTTTTTATGAGAGTTCTTAAGGTGAAAATGACACTAATAGTTCATTTTCCTGCAACGAATCCACATTGTTCTTCTGCTGTTTCTGTTTTGATTTTGTTCCTTGTTCTCATAATGATTATTCTTAATAGAACCTTTGTCGCATGGCTTATCAAGCTGATTGTATGATGGAGTTCACATTCTATAGGCCCTGCTTTCTTTGGAAGCACAGTGAAAAATGATTTTGACATATCTTTAGGGATTTTTCTGGTGTCATAAATTTCATTCTTAGGATGTATTTGGCGTAAATAATTCCTTTCCCTTAAGTAAATCCATATTGTTCTTCTTTTTCTGTTTTGATTCTGTTCCTTGTCTCCATCATGAATATTCTTATTAGATCTTTGTTGCATGACTCATCAGATTTCAGATTGCTAACATAGAATTTTGGAATTAAGCAGGAAAAGTCTGTTTTAAATGGAGACCTCTTAACCATATCATAAAAAATGTATTAATTTCTAAAAGTAAAGAGTTGGAAACATTAAAACCATATAAATATATAAAAGTAGGGAACGGTATGATGAAGAAGCCTGACATTCAATTTGCACTCATAGAACATGTAAGTCTGTTTAACTTTCGCTGTTGCTTAAAATTCTGATGACCAAGATTTTTCCCTTTGAAGTCATGAAACTGAAATTAGATATAGTGAATTCAAACAGGTGTGGTTTGTAAAGCATTGTTTTGGATGTGATGATTTCATGATATTTATTACATTAAAAACATACTACAGAAGAATAAAAGCACCAAGAGTAAACTGTAGACTAAATTGACCTTTGTAATGTCACATCATGATGATTAGAATATGCTGGATGAAAAAATGGAGATCTTTCGGAATTGATCCTTGTCATGTCAAAGACAGTCAGAGGAAAGCCTTTAATCAGAAAGGGAGAAAATTGTGCCATTTCCTCCCCCCCCCCCCCTTTTTTTTTTTTTCCTGCCAGATGGAGAGGAATTTTGTTGGATGTATTTGGAGATGGTAACAAAATTGATTCTGAGAAGAAAACAGGCAAAAGTGTGCATGTGTGTGTGTGTATGTGTGTGTGTGTGTTTCACTATTGGTAGTCTGTGTAATTTTGTTTTGTTTTGTTATGATAATGTAGTGTTTACAGAGAGTGAGAGAGTGGGTGTAGGTGTATGAATGATTGTGTAAGCATTCTCTTTTGTTTTCTTTTTGTATTTACTTGTTTGTTTTTGTTATGAATGTAAGATTTTTTTTCCAAAGATATTACTGTGTGTGTGTATGTGTGTGTGTGTGTGTGTGTGTGTGTGTGTGTGTGTGTGTGTGTGTGATGTGTTTGTGGTTGTGGTTGTGTATGTGTGTGTGTGTTTTGTTTTTGTTTTAAATTTTAAGAGTGGGTATTTTTTTGGTATTTGTGTGTTTCGTTATTGATATTAAAGTGTGTGTGTGTGTGTGTGTGTGTGTGTGTGTGTGTGTGTGTGTGTGTGTGTGTGTGTGTGTGTGTTTAAGCTGATTGTGGGGGAGAGAGTCTGTATATCATTATTATTGATATTGTCATTATCATGAGTATATTATTCTTGGTATGATAAGATGATGATGATCGATGATGATGATCATCATCATCATCATTTGTATCATTTCTTCCTACCTTTCCCTCAGAGTTGAAACAAAGTGTGTGGGGGTAACTGGAGAGAGGTTGATACCAAAAAAGGTTGATACCAAATTGAGATGATATATGCAAGTCTGAGATTGATCTCTGGAGACTGTGTGTCAAAATGTCTGTTTTCTTGGCTATTAGAGTATTTATGGATGCATCTTTACATCTTGTATGTTCAGGGACAGCTGATAGAAAGCTGTA
>CM060308.1:69688010-69693010 GCA_030674185.1 Monoplex corrugatus
CGAATGGAAACTCCATCATACAATCAGCTTGATAAGTAATGTAACAAAAATCCTATTAAGAATTATCATGATGAGGACAAGGAACAGAATCAGCAGAAGAACATTGTGGATTTGTGGAAGGGAAAGGAAGTATTAATGCCATACACATCCTAAGAACTATCATAGAAAGGTCAGTAGAGTTGACTAAGGATTTATTTTTATGCTCTGTTTTCATTGATATTATTGCTGATTTCTGCATTTAAGGGGATTGTATATGCCTCTTTTTTAACAATTTTTTTTATAATATATTGGACCAACCTTTCTGCCCCCATATTAGTGGTTAGGTGATGGGTGATTTTTGGTGGTGAGTAAATAACATTTCTGCATGTAGGGATGAAAAGCCAACTTCTATTTTCCTGTGAATTGATAATTAGAGCTCTGCTTTTAGGGGGTTTTGTCACATGTACTTTCTGTGGGTCATATTCAGATTTCTGCCATTTAGGGGGTTTTATCTACATGTACATTCCTGTGGGTGATGCTGCTTCGGGGGCTCTTTTAGACCATAATCAGTTTCCCATCTTCTCGGAAAACTCGTGCTTATAAATTTCCCTGTTTGAGTCTGGTGTTCTGTTTGAAATGGTGCCCATAGTACCTGTTATGGCTTACAAGCTGGGCTTAAAAAAAAAAACAGCAACAACTCTGCATTAACATAACATGGGGGATAAGTTCATGCACTTTCTGTGGTCGTGTTCAATTTTCTGCCTTTATGGGATATCATTCCTTATACTTTCTGTGATCATATTCAGATTTCAGAGTAGGGGATACCACTACATTTCCGGTGTCATATTCTGATTTGTGCATTCAGGGGATAACTACGTGTACTTTCTGTAGTTCATATTCTGATTCTGCACGCATTTAGGGGATAATACATTGAACTTCTGTAGTCATTCAGAGTTCCTGCATTTTGGGGATTATATTCAGAACGTTCTGTAGCTTTATTTTGTATTTCTGCCCGTTTTCGGGTACCCATCCAAACTACCTTCGATAAACTTTCTGTAGCAATTATTCTGTTTTCTGCATATAGGGGACTACTGAAATGTTATTTTTTTCGTGGTCCTTATTGAGATTTCTGCTTTTTGGGGGGTTAACATACATGACCCCACTTTCTGTAGTAATATTCTAATTTCTGTGTTTAGGGCGATCTCAATCTATATTTTTCTATCCGTTGCCGTCATATTCACCCCTAATGCTGGTATATCATCATTGCACGGGCCCGGCACAACCCTACATGTTTACTGTGCATCTCACTCGGGTCATTTATCAGATCGTGTCCTCCCTGCCCTCTTTTAGACCGGGGTTGATATTCATGACCCTTTCCACTGCCACCCCCCCCCCTGTCCACCGTTCATTCTTCCTGATCTTCTGCACCGCTCCCTAGGGCAGTATAACCACCCGTAACATGTGCCCCCTTCGTTTTTTGTCCCGCGAGCCCATCCTCCTTTCCTGACGCCCCTCCTCTCGCTTTTAGGCGGTTCCCCCACCCATCATAGGACGCAATGCCCAGGACGTTCTTGTATCACCACTGTCTGGAAAATATTGTGCTAGAAATTTCTCTTTATCTGTATTCTCTGTGTTTCTGCCTTGTTTCATTTCTCGTCTTTATGATATTTTTCCCTATCACTTTACTGGCCTGGCTAGCCCATTTTCACCTGTGATGTGTTTGATAAAGTCTTACACAGCTTTTCTTAGATAGATAATTGCTGCGTACATGTGATTAATTGCTTCTCCTTGATTTTTGTGTGTAAATGCATTAATGTGTTGTACTTTTTTTTTCCTTTTGTTTTTCCTGTTTGAAATATTGTATTATGTTTTGATATGGTTATAGCTCTGATATGGTTCCCGGGCGCAGTTTGGTCCTGGGTCTTTAAACAGAAATATCAATAACTGATGGGAATTAAGCACACTTCCTGTGGTCATATTCAGAATTTCTGCATTTTAGGAGATACATATGTTTTTGTTTTGAATGATACTGAAATTTTTGGCAGACTGAGGGTTTTTGCATTGGGGATACATACTTGTATTTTCAGGGCTGATAGATCTGTGATTTAGAGGATAAGTACTTGGATTTTTACCCCTGTGGGATCTACAATGTCTCCAGTAGGCTGATTCCATTGATCTGGTATGCTTCTGATAGACTGGTTCAATAGGCTATTGTACTGTGATGCTTCTGATAGACTAGTGAGCATTCTCAAAGGTGTTTTATCCATTGTTGTTACTAATTAGTCCTTTTGTTTCCGTGTTCTACATGCTGATTCAACCAGGTAACTTTATCATGTTTAATTTCATATTCTTCATCATTGTCATGTGCCTTGCTGCATGGTGTTGGCAGTCATGGCCTCACTGCTCATGGCCTTCCATCTATCTTTTGTCACTGCAAGTACAAACTCCCTCCTTTTCTGTCCTCATCTACTCTGCAAAACTGTCCAGTATTTTCTTCCTAGGTCTACTTCATCATCATCATCATCATCATCATCATCAGGTGCCTTGCCGCATGGCGTTGGCGATCATGGACTTCCATCTGTCTCTATCTCTTGTTGCCTCTAGCATCTCTTCCACCCTCTTTGTCCTCAGCCACTGCAAGTCTGTCTAGTACCTTCTCCCTGGGTCTACCTGGTGCTCTCCTTGCCTCCAGCTTTCCCGTTGTGACCAGGTGCTCCAATTCCCCCCTCCTCATAAAATGGCCTACAAATGTTGCCTGTCTTTTCCTAATCTTCCTTATGAATGATCTTCTTGTGTCTGCCTCCATCAAGTCTGTCTCATTTGTTTTCTTTGCTGTCCATGGAACACTCAACATTCTTCTTAGAAACCACATCTCGGCTGCCTCAATCTTGTTCTGACTTTCCAAGCTTTGCATCCATAGGGCAGTATCTCTTCTATATAACACTGAAGAAACTCTCTTCCTGATGTTAAGTGAAGGCATTTATTGGTAAGAATGCGTTTCATCTTCTTGAATGTTTTAGCTTGGCCGATTCTACTGGCTATTTCTGGTGTGCATCTGTCGTTGGTGAAATGAGTGTTCCTAGATATGTAAATCTTATCAACTGTCTCAGTGTTGTGCCGTGTGTGTGGTGTGTGTGTGTGTGTGTGTGTGTTGTGTGTGTGTGTGTGTGTGTGTGTGTGTGTGTGTGTGTGTGTGTGTGTTTTGTTTTGTTTTGTTTTTGCATGAGCGGTTTTCTTGATTATCATGACTTCAGTCTTCTTGGTATTTAGCTCCCAGCCCTTTTTTCTGCTTTCTATTTCTATTGCACTGACAAGATTTTGTAGGTCTTTTTCATTTTCTGCAATAAGGATAGTGTCATCTGCATAATGATTGTTTAGCATTTTTCCTCCAGCCTTTATCCTGGGACATTCTAGGTTTTTGATGATGCTTTTGCTGTAAAGTGAAAACAAATCTGGTGAAAATAACCACATCCTTGCCTAACCCTTCTTTTGATATTTTGGAAATAGCTTATATATATCATTTTCTAGTGTCATTGCTGCTGTTTGTTCCTAATATATATTCCTTATCATTCTTAAATCTTTCCCATTAGCATTGAGCCTTTCTATTGGGTTGATCAGTTCTTCATGTCTTCTCTGACCAAAAGCCTGAATATAATCAAAACTTAAAATAAATCCTTTTTCAATTCAGTTGATCTTTTTATGAGAGTTTTTAAGGTGAAAATGACACTAAATAGTTCATTTTCCTGCAACGAATCCACATTGTTCTTCTGCTGTTTCTGTTTTGATTTTGTTCCTTGTTCTCATAATGATTATTCTTAATAGAACCTTTGTCGCATGGCTTATCAAGCTGATTGTATGATGGAGTTCACATTCTATAGGCCCTGCTTTCTTTGGAAGCACAGTGAAAAATGATTTTGACATATCTTTAGGGATTTTTCTGGTGTCATAAATTTCATTCTTAGGATGTATTTGGCGTAAATAATTCCTTTCCCTTAAGTAAATCCATATTGTTCTTCTTTTTCTGTTTTGATTCTGTTCCTTGTCTCCATCATGAATATTCTTATTAGATCTTTGTTGCATGACTCATCAGATTTCAGATTGCTAACATAGAATTTTGGAATTAAGCAGGAAAAGTCTGGTTTTAAATGGAGAACCTCTTAACCATATCATAAAAAATGTATTAATTTCTAAAAGTAAAGAGTTGGAAACATTAAAACCATATAAATATATAAAAGTAGGGAACGGTATGATGAAGAAGCCTGACATTCAATTTGCACTCATAGAACATGTAAGTCTGTTTAACTTTCGCTGTTGCTTAAAATTCTGATGACCAAGATTTTTCCCTTTGAAGTCATGAAACTGAAATTAGATATAGTGAATTCAAACAGGTGTGGTTTGTAAAGCATTGTTTTGGATGTGATGATTTCATGATATTTATTACATTAAAAACATACTACAGAAGAATAAAAGCACCAAGAGTAAACTGTAGACTAAATTGACCTTTGTAATGTCACATCATGATGATTAGAATATGCTGGATGAAAAAATGGAGATCTTTCGGAATTGATCCTTGTCATGTCAAAGACAGTCAGAGGAAAGCCTTTAATCAGAAAGGGAGAAAATTGTGCCATTTCCTCCCCCCCCCCCCCCTTTTTTTTTTTTTTCCTGCCAGATGGAGAGGAATTTTGTTGGATGTATTTGGAGATGGTAACAAAATTGATTCTGAGAAGAAAACAGGCAAAAGTGTGCATGTGTGTGTGTGTATGTGTGTGTGTGTTTCACTATTGGTAGTCTGTGTAATTTTGTTTTGTTTTGTTATGATAATGTAGTGTTTACAGAGAGTGAGAGAGTGGGTGTAGGTGTATGAATGATTGTGTAAGCATTCTCTTTGTTTTCTTTTTGTATTTACTTGTTTGTTTTTGTTATGAATGTAAGATTTTTTTTTCCAAAGATATTACTGTGTGTGTGTATGTGTGTGTGTGTGTGTGTGTGTGTGTGTGTGTGTGTGTGTGTGTGATGTG
>CM060308.1:69698010-69728010 GCA_030674185.1 Monoplex corrugatus
TTTTTTTTTAGGGCGGGTATTTTCTTGATAATTGTGTGTCTTGTTATTGATATTAAAGTGTGTGTGTGTGTGTGTGTGTGCGCGCGTACGCATTCAGGAGTGTATGTGTAATATGGTTGTGTGTGTGTTTTTTTTTTTTTTTTTTGAGGGCGGGTAATTTTTGTTTTGTTTGTAATTGTGTGTCTTGTTATTGATGTTAAAGTGTGTGTATGTGTGTGTGCGCGTGCGCATGCGCGTGCGTTTCCTGTGAGTGTGACAGCCCTTCAGAAGCTGAGGGGTATATGTGTTGATTTTCATATCAATGTGATTCTGGTGGACTTTGTGTTAAGCTGATTGTGGGGGAGAGAGTCTGTACATCATTATTATTGATATTATCATGAGTATATTATTCTCAATGGGATGATGATGATCATCATCATCATAACCATCACCATCATTTATATGTGCTTGTGTGTACTTTGAAACGCTTATAACCCTGATATGGCTGTACGCAGTCAATTCATCTCACTTCCAATGAAGACAGGCTTTCGAATGGAAACTCCATCATACAATCAGCTTGATAAGTAATGTAACAAAAATCCTATTAAGAATTATCATGATGAGGACAAGGAACAGAATCAGCAGAAGAACATTGTGGATTTGTGGAAGGGAAAGGAAGTATTAATGCCATACACATCCTAAGAACTATCATAGAAAGGTCAGTAGAGTTGACTAAGGATTTATTTTTATGCTCTGTTGATTATACCAAGACTTTTGATCAGGTAATGCACAAAGAATTGATCAACCAGCTAGAAAGGCTCAATATTATTGGAAAAGGTATAACAATAATCAGAAATATTTATTGGTAACAAACAGCAGCAATGAGAATAGAAAATGATATAAGCTCTTTCCAAAATATCAAAAGAGGCGCCATGCAGGGTTGTGTTCTGTAACCAGATTTGTTTTCACTTTACAGTGAAACCATCATGAGAAACCTAGAAGTATGCCCTGGGATAAAGGTTGGAGGAAGAATGATAAACAACATTCGTTATGCAGATGACTGTGCTAATTGCAGAAAATGAAAAAGACCTACAAAACCTTGTGAATATAATAGAAATAGAAAGCAAAAATGAAGGGCAGGAGCTAAATAGCTAGAAAGACAAGTCATGGTAATCAGTAAAAGACATGAAACCCCTCATGCAAAATAACAACAAATGGCACAACTTTGAGACAGGTTGATAAGTTTATGTATCTGGGAACGGTCATCTCACCAGAAGGTAGATGGACATCAGAAATAGCCAGCAGAATTGGCCAAGCCAAAAGAGCATTCAGGAAGATGAAAAGCATTCTTACCAACAAATGCCTATCAATTAACATCAGGAAGAGAGTTCTTGATTGGTTGTATAGAACCGATCATATTGTATGGCTGTGAGGCGTGGACAGTCAACATGCAAAATCAAAACAAAATTGAGGCAACTGAAATGTGTCTTCTAAGAAGAATGTTGAGAGTTCCATGGACAGCAAAGAAAACAAACAAGACAGTCTTGAAGGAGGCAGACACAAGATCATTTACAATGTAGATTAAGAAGAAGAAAAAAATTATAGGCCATTTATGAGGAAAGGGGAATTAGAGCACCTGGTCACAACAGGAAGCTGGAGGTAAAGAGAACACCAAGTAGACCCAGGGGGAAAATATTGGACGGACTTGCAGGATGGCTGATGACAGAGAGGGTGGGAGATGTACTTGCAGCAACAGGGATAGATTCATGTGGAAGGCCATGATCGCCAATGCCCTTCGGCAGGGCACATGATGATGATATTACAACATAATTATTATACAATGTACAATCCTTATGGTGTCTTAATGGATTACAGTGTGCTGTACTCTATTCTTAATATGACATATCCTGGCGTTAGTGAGGCCCCGAGAGACACAGACACCTGTGGTGTTGATCAGAAGATACGAACAGTAACGTTAGTGATGCATCCATGAAGTGGAGGAGTCTTGACTGTGTGGTCTCAGTCTTCCCAATGAGCACTGGTAGCATGCTCAACTCCGAGTAGAAGCCAGTTGGAGCCAGAAAAATCCTATGATGAGTTTGAAGGGGCCGATGGAGATTCAAACCCACAACCTTTAGCCAAACGTTTGTTGCACTAATCACTACATCACAGTGACTGATTGTATAACTGCCAAAGTTGCGTTGTGTCATGGTCTGTTAGAGTACACCATATGACCCACTCCGCTGTCTTCAGTACTTATAGGTTCTGTTATGGTGGCCTCGCCTTTAGCTTCTGGCCCAAAGACCTGCCCTGAAAGTGCTGGTGGGGATTGTTCGCTCGGGATCCCCACCCCAGGATGCACATTTTCGTCTGGCCTCTACCGCATACAGACCTGTTTGACTATGATAGACTTGCCAGGAACTCAGGATTCTCACTATAATAGCTCAGGAGGGGTGGGGTGGGGGGGGGGGGGGGTGCCAGTACACACAAGCCATCCCACCATGTCAAGGAATCATGCATCTCTTTTGTACAGCTTCAGTTTCAGTTTCTCAAGATAACGTCTCCATGCTTGGAATAAATTCCATATGCACTGATGATATGTGATGGAGAAGATCCAAAGTGATCTGGCACATATGGATGTTATTTTTTATGTTTATGTCTTTTTTTACAGACAGATTGAGGGCTATTGGAAAGCTTGACTCAGGGGAATGAGGTTTTTTGTCTGAAGATTTTTGATTGCATTTTAGTAAAGGTAGTGGAAGGAGCTGGTGGAGAGTTGACTGATGATGGCTCCTTGTGTTTGTGTGTGCTCGCGTGTGTGTGTTGTACAGTTTCAGCCGTTTTACCTTAGAAAACATGTAGCCACTGTGCCATACCATACAGTACTTTTCAAGTTTTTCAGTCCTGTTTTTCTTCAGTCAACCAACCGTTGTTCCTGTTTTTCTACAGATAGCCAGTGCCAAGAATAATGGTTTATGGCGTTTGGCCACCTGATTGGGATGCCAGTCCAGCAGTCAGCCCCTTAAGCCTTCTACACCAAGTGCTTACGGTTCAGTGCCAGAGGATGGCCATGACAGCACTGGATAGATTGAGTGGCGGACACGCTGTGTATCTACAACATGATGCTGTGTCAGGCTTCCCATCTAGATGACATCTTTATCTCCCTGTGACAACCACCAGTACATGCGGACAGATAAAGTAAGGACCTCTCCTTTGTTAAAGTGAATTCTTGTCTTGTATGTGTGGCAAGTGCATGATGCACATAGGGTATTAATCTGTCATGTGATGGGAGAAAGTAGTACCCAGATCAGCACCGTGGGTGTTTGTCATCTGATGGGAGAAAGTAGTACCCAGACCACCCCTTGGGTATTAATTTGTCATCTGATGGAGAAAGTAGTACCCAGACCAACCCCAGGGGTTTTAATTTATCTGATTTGACATAACATCTTGTGTTTTTGATAACATCAGGCAGGCATCACATTATATATTCTGGTGAAGACACACACATGAAAGAGGAGTAGGCATCATAATGGACAGTGACTTAGTCTATCAAAGGATACTGGACTATATTTATTAGTTAGATTGGATGGCAAGCCATTTGATATCAACAACATCCAAGTATATGCACCAACATCCACGAGAACTGAGGAAGAAATTGACAACTTGTATAAGAATTACAGACAGACTAGGCTCAGTGTAAATCACAGAACAGTACAATAACCATTGGAAATTTTATCACTGAAGTGGGACAGGAAAATGTAGATGACACAGTTGGACCTCATGACATTGGCACATGAAATGAAAGGGGAGAGAAACTTGAGTGGGCACAAGTAAATTTATTCATAATAGGAATCACTTGGTTTGAGCAACTTTTTTTTTTAACCTTTTTTTATTCATTTTTTCGTTTTACAAAAGACATCCAACATTGGTTTGAGCAACTTAGAAGAAAATGGACATGGATGAATCCATGGATGATTTTTTTTAATAATTAATAAAAATGGATATTTTTTGTTAATAGTTCTCTGACAAATTGATTCAACTACTGGATCTTTTTGGTTAATAGCTCAAAAACTGGACCTTTTTGTTAATAGTTTCTTGACAAAATGATTCGAAAACTAAATCTTTTTGTTAATAATTTCCTGACAAATTGATTCAGAACCGGGTTTTTTGGGGAGTAATAATGTCCTAGCAAATGTAACCAGAAACTCTGGGGAGAACTGAACAGCTGAAGGTTCTCAGCAAAGAAACCTCAATCGAGCATGAGAAGGGCTAAGCAGCATCCAGATCGTGACTCCTGGATGCCCCTCTATTGTCGCCAATTTTTTTTTTTACTCCTCCTCGAACCTTTATGACGGATGTCTTAACCACTTATCTATTGGACATCTGTTTACACTGTAATGTTTACACTGATACAAAAATGTCACATGACAAATATCACATTAAAAGTGACAAAGAAAAATACTGCGACAAATGTGACACAGAAAATACCACAACAAATATGACACACAAAATACTACTACAAACATGTGACACAAAAAATACCACGACAAATACGTGCAACCACACAATTTTAAATAAATAGGGACGTTTTTAAGCTTTATGGAGTTCACTTTTGTTCCTGCTTGGCCACATCCAACTGGAACTCTGTTCAGCTGCTTCTGCCATTGCTTTTTGGGCTCTAGTCCTCTCCTTCCCAGAAATTGGGATCTGTGTCATGAGTGCATGGGCAGATGTGCCTACCAACCCCCTTCTAAGATGACAGCAGAAACAGATCAAAAGATGATGACGGAATTGTGATCAAAAGATGGCAACGGAAGCGGAAAAATGGTGATAGTAATCTGATTATAGCAAAAGCAAGATGTCTACAGAAATCTGATTACACCAAAAGTCAAAAGAATACACCAGAAATCTGACTAAAGGATATGAGCAGGTCAAAAGATAACATCAGAAATCTGATCAAAGGATAACTAATAAAAAAAAAAAAATGACGACAAAAATCTGATCAGAGGATAACAGTAAGAATAAAAAATTTACAAACAGTAACGTGATCAAAGGATATTAGCAGAAATCCAAAGATGACAACAGACGTTTGATTACAGGATAGCATTAGAGGTCAAAAGATGATGACAGTAATGTTTTTCAAGATAACACGTGAAATGATGACAACAGGGATCCGATCAAAGAACAGCAGTGTAAGTCAAAGACGACAACAGAAATCTTAGCAAAGGACAACAAATATAAAGATGACAAGAGAAATCAACAGAAATCTGGATAAAGGATATCAGTAGGTCAAAAGATGACAATAAAATTGTGGTCAAAGGCTGGCAGCGAAAGCCACAAGATGACAGTTGTAGTCTGATAACAGCAAAAGTGAAAAGATGTTAACACAAAAATCAGATTACGGCAAGTCAAAAGATGACAACAGTGTTCTGACTGAAGCAAAAGTCAAATGACGACAAGAGTAATCTGAGTAGTAACTGAATACAACAAAAGTCAAACGATGACAATAGTAACTGATTACAGCAAAAGTCAAATGATGACAACAGTAATCTGATTATAGCAAAAGTCAAATGATGACAATAGTAATCTGATTGCAGCAAAAGTCAAATGATGACAACAGTAATCTGATTATAGCAAAAGTCAAATGATGACAATAGTAATCTGATTGCAGCAAAAGTCAAATGATGACAACAGTAATCTGATTATAGCAAAAGTCAAATGATGACAATAGTAATCTGATTACAGCAAAAGTCAAATGATGACAACAGTAATCTGATTATAGCAAAAGTCAAATGATGACAATAGTAATCTGATTACAGCAAAAGTCAAATGATGACAACAGTAATCTGATTATAGCAGAAGTCAAATGATGACAATAGTAATCTGATTGCAGCAAAAGTCAAATGATGACAATAGCAATATGATTACAGCAAAAGTCAAATGATGATAATAGTAATCTGATTACAGCAAAAGTCAACAGTAATCTGATTATAGCAAAAGCGAAATGATAACAATAGTAATCTGATTACAACAAAAGTCAAATGGTGACATAGTAATATGATTACAGCAAAAGTCAAATGATGACAACGGCCATCTGATTACAACAAAAGTCAAACGACGACAACAGTAATCTGATTATATCAAAAGTCAAATGACCACAACTGTAATCTGATTATAGCAAAATCAAATTATGACAACGGCCATCTGATTACAGCAAAAGTCAAAAGATGACAACATTAATCTAATTACAGCAAAAGTCAAACGACAACAGAAATCTGATTACAACAAAAGTCAAACGACGACAACAGAAATCCGATTACAGAAAAAGTCAAACGACGACAACAGAAATCTGATTACAGCAAAAGTCAACAGAAATCTGATTACAGCAAAAGTCAAAGGATGACAAGAGAAATCTGATTACAGCAAAGTCAACAGAAATCTGATTACAGCAAAAGTCAAAAGATGACAAGAGAAATCTGATTCGAGAAAATCAACAAGGAAAAAGATGACAGCAGATATCAAAGAATCACAGCGAAAGTCAAAAGATAGAATGCATGCAACAGAAACCAGTCTCCTCAAAGAATGCTGGAACTCTTTTCAAGATGGGAGGTGGTAGTGGTGCTAGAGATGGAATGATCCAGAGGGGGAGAAATGTGGCTGGTGACGTCATCTCGCACGTCATTGCCTTTGACTCATCGGCGACGGTTGACCTTGCCTTGCGTTGCCGTCTGTACTGCCCCCACCGGTCCGTCACGATCTGTTTTGAAACAAAGCAGGTTTGCCATTGGACTTGATTTTCTCCATTTCCCAAAAGGACTTTTCCTTGTGAAATATGGACAGCTCTACTCAGGGAAACCACTTCAGCACAGTACAGCACCCATCTTTTTGGGGGGTGTTGGTGGGTGGGGTGGGGTGTTGGTTTGTTTTGTTTTTTTCTTCTGCTTTTTCTTAAGTGTTTTTTCTTTCCCAAGTTCTGTAACCAACTGTCACAATGCTATGATTATGGTGATTATGATGATGACAACAACGACGACGATGATGATGATGATGATGACGAATGCTGACGATGATGATAATGATCATACTGACTTTCATTCTGGATTGGAATCGCACGACAGGGGTATGCTCTACGCTCGCTTTCATAGTGTACACTGACGTCAGCCAGGCCCAAGAGATATATACACAGGCGACACTGGTCAGGCGATCTGAGCAACATCTTCAATAACATGTCCGTGAAGAGGATGATACTCTGCTATGTGGTCCCAGTCTTCTCAGTGAGCCTGTAGCACGCCCAACTCTAAGTAGGAGCCGACTGGGAGCGAAAAATCCTGCAATGATTTTTTTTACAGGACTGATGATATTTGGATCCACAAACTTCCAGTTGATGTTCCATGGTGCTAACTACTGCACTACAGAGGCAAGTTGAATGTTCTTCCTCATGTTTTTTCCCTATGAATTGTAGGCCACTCACCCCAGCAAAAGCACACCCCAGCAAAAGCACATGGCCACAGTCCAACACCAACCCATGTTTTATTTTCCTGTATCAACTGTAAGTGCGGGAAGTAAATCCAGCAAAAAAAAAGTCGGATTTGGGAAGGGATGGGTTCCACCATGTTCAATTTGCCCAAGACAACTGTATGAGACATAGACCCTCACAGTGGATTTAGAAACGGGAATCCAAGCCATGGAAGTTAGGTGTTACCACAAGATACTAAACATCAGATACACTGATCATATCACCAATGAACATGTGCCCCAGAAAGTGAAGCAGCACATTGGACCATTTAAAGATCTGCTGACTTATGTTAAGAAAAGAAAACTACGTTGGTATGGCCATGTAACAAGATCCAACAGCCTTGCCAAATCAAAATTTTCGGAGAAACCCAGGCTTTGGCACACAACCGACTGAAGTGGAGAAATCTGGTGAACAATTCTTTACTGTGACGCCTCAATGATTCTTCATGGAGGTAGGATAGTAGAAAAAGAAAAGAATTGTGTAAAGCGTGTATTTTTGTTTAGTTTTTTTTTCCTGAACATTTTCCGGGGACAGACTCTTTTGAAGGCCGTGGATCTTTAATATGCACCTCGATCTAACTTCAACATGTCATCCGAAAGACTAGCATCGCTCAAGGTGTAGTGGTGAGGCGTATACAAATCTTTCTTTGATCGGGAATCAAACTTCCGTTTTTAACATCCTTATCCATTACGCCACACACGAAACTGGTGGATAGGGTGAGGGAGTCAAAGGGTTAAATTTTTGCTGGTGGTGGATAGGGTGAGGGGGGTCAAAGGGTTAAAAAGATAATCGTCAGAGTGGCACAATCCCTCCTCTCCATAGCCTATCAAAAGTCAGAAGAAAGCAAGGAAAGTTAAAGATGATGATGAAGTGAGCTTATGATAACAAAGTGTACTGAGGATACATTGCGGTCCACTGGGAAAAACTGCCATCAGTACTACTACTGCATTGTTCTGATGGAAATACTAAGACCTACAACTCAAAAAAGACGCTAAACACCGTTTAAACGGTTTGCTGTTGATATTAATTACATGACAATTCATCTTGCAACAAAGCAGAAAGGGTAACATCAATTACAACGTCATATCCATAGAACACTCAGCCACATCTGTCTTTTTTTCAGATATGAGTGTTCCCCAGGCTTTGATCTAGCGTTCTCTAGGCTTTGATCAAGTGTTCCCCTGGCTGTAATCTAGAGTTCCCCAGACTTTGACGTAGTGTTCCCCAGGCTTTGATGTATTGTTCCCCGTGCTTTGATGTAGTGCTCCCGAGCTTCGGTCCACTAGTGTTCCCTATGCTTTGATGAAGTGTTCCCCAGGCTTTGATCTAGTGTTCTCCAGCTTTGATCTAGTGTTCTCCAGACTTTGATCTAGTGTTCTCCAGGCTTTGATCTAGTGTTCCCCAGACTTTGATCTAGTGTTCCCCAGACTTTGATCTAGTGTTCCCCAGACTTTGATCTAGTGTTCCCAGGCTTTGATCTATTCCATAAGTCGAATATGATAATAATAGTTAAAATATTTATACGGCACCAAATCATCACAATTCAAATCAAAGCGCACTCACGCACCAGGCATTCCCTTTCAATCGACAAAGACCACCTTACAATAGTAAATTTTAAAAAAAATGGTTGTATAATGCATTGTTAGAAAAAGGTGGGTTTCTAAAATAGATTTAAAAGCAGAAGCTTAGGTGTTAGGCGAAGGCACAGCGGAAGTCTATTCCAAGCTGACAGCAAAAGAACGCTGGCCAACACTTGATGATTTAAATCTAGGGACCTGAAAGGAATGAGTGTCTGAAGCTGAGCACAAGTTGAAAGGACCCCTTGTAGATGACTTGGAAGAGAAGGTGACCAAGCAAATACGACATATCCACTCTGGTCACCTAGCAGCAGGTATTTCCGACATTCCCAACAGATGGGAATCGGTCATTCGGGAGAATGGACACCGAAAGGATAAAGAAAGATCCTGATCACTGTCTTCTTTTTGTTTTCCATCAAAACATTTTCTAGTTATTGATTAGATGATCCTAGCACAGGTACCCCAAAGCACTACTTACAACAAATCCGTGCATGAGATATCTTCGTCCGCGATGCCGTATGGAGACAAGCAGCTGCAAAATGAGAGATTGTTTTGGTTGTCTCAAAATCTTGAGGTCGTAAGAGAGTGAGGTGGTAGAGATCTCAGCTTCTGTTTAGGGCAGCATTACGAGAGTGACGCCTATCTCCTTTTTTTTTTCCCTGAATAGGGCCAGTAACCCATAAACAGACAAAAGACTTAAACAATTCACACACACATACATGCACATGCAAGCACACAACACACGCACAGACACACACACGCACACACACTCACACACACACATACACACACATACACACACACACACACACCACACACACACACACACACACACACACACACACACACACACACACACACACACATACACACACACACACATAGAGCATCTTCATATTTTTTCAAACATTTTCGGAAACGGGCATTTTACACAATGTTCGACCTTAATCACAAACCTTTATAAACATCTTGTTTCCCATTATGGCCAAAGTGGCAAGGAAACCCAAGCTAGCATTGGCAATGGTGAAGACATCGTCCAGAATGGGTTCAGGATGAACCGTAATGGCAAACCCAGTAGGCAGGTGACCACAATCAGTACAGCTAGCTTGGAAGAGGTCTTCACTTCCGTAGTCACTGAGGAGATTGCATTTCCGAACTGGCTTTTTCTACTGCGTCTGTGAGTGAAAGAATATGGTCCAGCCATATCGTTTGTAATTTTAAACAAATAAGCAAAAGACACTCCAACACATACATCATACACACACATACACATTTCAAGTCACAGCCAAAGACTTACTGTTCATCTAGGCCTTCGATCGTTGATAATCATAGTTACTTTTTCACGAATATGTATTTTCACTTCGAACTACAGATCATGCAGCATCATGTAATCATTTATGTATGTATACATTTATGACCATAGATATATGTATACACACACACACACACACACACACACACACACACACACACACACACACACACACACATATATATATTATATATATGTGTGTGTGTGTGTGTTAGGATACAATCATCTGTGCACGTTAAGTAATATATCTATACCGATTTGTGAGTAGCTGTGATATCTTCTGCATACACTACACGCTGTATCTTGTAAAATGTGTAATACCTAGTGAATTCAAACGAGTCTAGGGAATAGCCTTAAGAAAGAATGATTTATTATCATTGTATAATCATAAGATAGTTAAGATCAAGTCAATTCCTACCGCCATTGTATAGTCATGAAAAACAAACAAAACGAAAGTGCTACAAATCACATCAGGCGTTGGAACGGATCAAGGTTTTGTTTCATTATGGACTTCATGAAAAACTATTGGTATTGAATTTCGAGCCCCTGCAAAATGAGAACAAAGATTAAGCAATGTATCAGACTGGGATAATGTCTTAACATTAATCAGAAAAATCAAAGATATAAAATGAAAGTAATTCAAACTGAGAATATGCCTCGATGTTTTCGTTACAAACAGTAATTTGAAGAAAATGGGCATTGGAAACAGTGATAAGTGAAGTTTTTGTAACAACGAAAAAGACCCAGTAGAACATTGTTTATGGAGATGTAAGTTTTCTTAGCGGTTTTTAAGGGGTGGGGGAGGGAACTGGCGAGGGAGTTTACACAGAAATTTGAAAGCTGTGTACCGTTATCTTTTAACATAGTACAGGTTTTATTTTGAAAGGATGAGTATATAGAAAGATGAAACATCTAACCATATCCTCTTATTCACTAAATGTTTTGTTTATAAATGCAGAATAGATTATTTCAAATCAAGTATATAATATTTTCTGAATGATCTGAAAAAACAATACAAGATTCAAAAAGATCTGTTTAGCGTTCACAAATGCTGTTTGCAGAATTCTGTCAAAAATGGAATCTATATCAAGGACTGTCTTATTGAGACAAGAATCTTACACAAGAATGACGTGACAGTTTGTTTTGAAAAGCTACCTGCTTTGCTTAATTCCAGTGCTATTGCCCTAAATATATCATTATCATGTGCTAATTCCACCACCAGTTCTCTCAAACATTTACGTTAAATTTAGATGTATATGCATTTTGTTACCTCAAGACTGTGTTGCAACAGACTGTGTGCATATTGTAAAAAAATGTTGATGAAGAACGATGATAAACTCACAAAGCATGGGTGACGAGGATGATGAACAGCACGTTGACCAGGCCGACGAAGAGACTGGGAACCACAAAGAAGACCAGCAAAGCTGGCTTACTGTTGAACAGGCAATGATCTTGACCGTACAGGGGAGCAAACTCATTGTCCGGAGCCAGCTGATCAAGAGCCACACCTGGTGCCAGCAGCGAGAATGGAGACAACCAGGCATACAGGTGCCAGCCGTAGTGCAGGGCCTTGCTGATGGGGAGTTGACTCCGTTTGTCGGGCCTGCATAGAGGTTTCTGTTTCAGCTTTCTCAAGTTGCCATCACTGCACTTGAAAAATTCTATGTTCACTAACACTTAAGATATCGTGAAAATGGAAAAGGGAGCAAAAATACAGGACATGCCACAAGCCTTTGCGTAAACCCTATATGCTGGCAAGGTCTTGAAGTTCTAATAAGATTATGGGTTCTACTATGCTGTTGTCTATCGTTGTACCAAAGTATCACAGACATGAAATGAACCCTTCTTGTATTCTTCTTCTTCTTCTTCTTCTTCTTCTTCTCTTCTTCTTCGCCTTCTTCTTCTTCTTCTTCTTCTTCTTCTTCGTCTTCTTCTTCTTTTTCTGCTTCTTCTGCTACTTCTTCTTCTTCCTCCTCCTCCTGCTCCTCTTGCTCCTCTCCCTCCTCCTCCTTTCTTCTTCTTGTTCTTCTTGTTCTTTTTGTTCTTGTTCTTGTTCTTGTTCTCCTTCTTTTTCTTTCTTTCGTTCTAGTCTCCATATACATGGTCAGGCCACATTTGACGATGAATGTTGTCATTTCCCCAGTTTCTGTTGGCTGCCATGGAGCTTGGTGGTCAGAGGAGTCATAGTTGGACATATCTCTTGTTCCACGTGACAGAGGTCACACCGCTGCAATATGTGTTCAACTGTTCGCACTTCTTGACTACAGAAGCAGATTGGTAGCGATGTCAGTTTGGAGTTGTGGTACATAAAGACGGCCAGTGTGAATTGTCATCAGGACCACTTGCTGCTCTCTGTACGGAAGGTGGTAGTCATCCCTTTCCTTCCATGGCTTAATAAGTAATCTGATGATGCTCCTCTTCTGGCTGTAGCCATGAGCTCACCTACCGTCTCGTTTCCAGCCATCCCACAGGGAGCGGGGATCCTCTGCGAGATTACTCTTCTGGTTCTTCTGAACTGCTGGAAGGCCTTTTTCCGGTCTGAGAGATTGCCATTCTCTAGGACCCGAAGAACAGCCAGGGCATCTGAGAGGAAGTCCACGTGATAGCAGGCATCATCTGTTTTCAAAGTCATGGAAAATGATCTTGTAGTGAAATGCACCCTTCCATCAGTAGAATTCCAGCCAACCCAAAACTTTCCATAAACCCTCATGTCTTGGCTAAAACTACTCCAAGCAGGACTATAGTGATGCCACTTTTTTCCACGGATAACCAGTCGCCGTGGTGTAGTGGTTAGAGCTACGGACTACCGACTGGAAGGATGTGGGTTCCAACATCCCCATCAGTACGTTCAAAAATTATTGTGGGATTTTTCGGCCCTAACCGTCACCTACCCATCGTTGGGCGTGCTATGGGCTCATTGGGAAGCCTGGGACCACTCAGTCGAGTCTGATCCACTTCACGGATGCGTCACTGTGGGCGTTGCTCAAATCTTTTGACCAGCACCGCAGGTGCCTGTATCTCTTGGGCCTGGCTGACGCCAGGATATATTATGATAGTAACCATGGACTCAGGATCTCATGCCTTGAGTCAAACGCCACCTCGCAACAAAATCGTTGGCTTGTTCACTGCCAACTGCAATCATTCAATCATTCCGTCGATGTCACTGTTTCATAGGCCTCGTTCCACTCTCCATTTCAAGACCTTGCCAGCACATAGGGCTTAGTGCAGGATCAAGGAATTTTGCCAGATAAATGCTGGCAGATTTGACTGGAGAGCATATGGAATTATCTGAGTGCGATGAACCCCACTTGAACAAATCCGAACTCCATAGGATATATTAACCTGTATGTTGTAGCAAGGCCTTGAAGTTCCACCTAACCTAAACAAGCCGTGTGCCTGCTTTTTTTCCGTGAACTCAAGGTCTGACATCTCGAGTTCAACCCCACTGATATCTCCAGTTCAACCCCAGCCCGCAACATTAAAAACTGGCCTGTTCGCTACCCATCTTAATGTTTCCATCATTCTGGTGGTGTCAGCTTAGTGTTTCAAAAGTCTCTCTACCCCCTCGTCCCCAATTTCAAGACCTTGTCATCGCATAGGGTTTTGCGCAGGCTTATGGAGTCTGCCGGATAATTCTTGGCAACGCTCAGCATTTTGCAAATGGCAGCTTCTAGTCAAGCTGTGAAACTCACCGATTCGGAGACGAAGTGTTTGATAGAACTGAATCAAGTTAATGATGTTCTTTGGAATAGCCAAGGCAAACATGACAAAATCAAACATTGTCGGGTGAAGGCAGTAATGAGCTTTCTTTCGCCTTTGGTTTCTTTTTGTTGTTGTTGTTGTTGTTATTTCATACCTTATAAACAAAACAGCGAAACTGACAGTGACGACAGGCCCCAGTAGCGCAGTTGGTTTGAGCTTCGGATTCACGTGCTAATGGTTGTGGGTTCAAAAATCCCTGGGTGCGCTACATTAACACTGGCCTTCTCACCGTCCCATCTTAACATCATTGTTGTTCTGGTGGTGTCCGTATAACATTAGATAGGTGCCATTTCTCCCACTTCTCTGGGATGCTTATCCCCGTCGGCCATATCACCTGAGGTGGATGTCGACGTAAATACTGAACCAAATCAATCAATCAATCTGACAGTGACCTCATTTCACATCCGTTTCAAAAGGATCGTCTAACACTCCGCCCGCTCCATACTGAGAGGTGTGACCACGCAGGTTCAAACTGTTTTCCTCAACCGTTCAGGCAAAACGACTCGTGCGTCAGCTCCTTTACTGGCATAACTAAAGATGGCATGGAATTTCCTTTCTGATGATACATAAACGAAATCTGTAGAATAAAAACTGTCAGAGACGTGGCCAATTCAAACATCATATGTGCGTATCCTTTTTTTTTCTTGGTTTCAGAAAACGGGGAAGAAACTGTTAGAATATTCAGTCAATTTTACCTTCTCAAACCGATATGAATGCTCTGGTGATTGACAATCTGATTGGGTTATTTTGATTTGCTGTATGCAGCGCTGGGCAGTTGATAAAAAAAATTAACAACAACAGCTTTATAACCAAGTATGGGATAGTGGATGGAGTTGTAATTTCGGTGTGAAAACTACCGATTTCAATTTATTTCTACGAAGCATTGCAAAAAGTACTATCAGTATTAGTGAAGTTTTAATTATTTGATTTTGTTGCTTTTTTTTCAACTGTCAAATTTATAACGCCTAAAAAGTCCAAAGAATAAGTGGCATCTAAAATCTCAATTTAACTTGGAAAAACAAAAAGATGATTGATTTGTATTGTTAGCATCATCTATATGGTCGTCGTCGTCGTCATCATCATCATCATCACTCATTAAGAAAAGTCCAAAGAATAAGTGGCAACTAAAATGTCAATTTTACTAGAAAAATAAAAAAGATAATTGATTTGTATTGTTAGCATCATCTTTATGGTCATCACAATCATCATCACCATCACCATCATCATCATCATCATCATTATAGTATGCATTATCATGAATCGTTCTTCTGTAGCGCTGCTCTCCCAACTGAGTTGGACTCAGGGTGCATTGCATAATCAGATTTTTCAATGTAGCACAGAGAACTCCACCTGTCAGGCGAGCCCCATTGGATAATTACGAAACACCTACCTGACGATGGTCCACAGGTGAAAGAGGTTAACGTTTATCCATATCGGGGCTGGCAGGAGGGCCCAGTGTGTGGCTCCAGCGATCAGCGAGCAGGGCAGGGAGCCAGTGGAAGGGAAGATGGCCAACAGACAGAAAACATGGTTCATCAGCAGGGACAGACACAGGAACAAAATCGAGCGAGCGTGGGTGCTGGACTGAAAGATACTCAGGAGATGCTGCGTGAACAGACAAACAGCCAGACTGAGGATGGAGAGAAGGAGACAGGCGAGAGATACGTACGTTTGCCATGGCCATGCTCTAGTGACTTCGATATCTCCCAGGCTTGTTCTATCTGTGGTCATAGACTTCACTTTCCTCACGTCTTGTCCCTTGCCCGACTGGACTAAAACGTAGGACACATAATCGTAACAGATGTCCTCAAACAGTATGTGGTCAGAATTGAGAGTGAAGCATAGGCGTGTAAAGTTGATACCATAATTTTCCAAGACAGAAAACGCTGTAAGCTTGAATTGCTCGTAAACGCTGACGATCGTGTACCCATCTTCAGTTTGGAGAAACATCCAGAGACATAAAGTCCAGTAGGGATCATCTTGGTCCAGTTGCCTGGCCATTACCGACACCAGCTTGTGGTCTTTATCGTAGGGTTGGAAGTAAACTGACTGGAGCAGTTGTTGCAAGAGTTCTGTGCCATTGCTGTGAGAGTGTGCTGGCGAAATTTGGCCCGTGATGAAGATTGTCATGGGGTTCTTATTGCTCAGCAGGCAGCGATTGTCCTTAAGGACATAATATGGATGACAGCGAAGCACCTGGCAATGGCTTGGAGCTAGGTCTTCGGTAGTATTACAGCTGATAATATCTTCATACACGGCGGACTTGTGTGGCTCTGGTCTGACACGGCCCCGAAACGTCCACGTGCCATTAGCTTCATTCCACAAGGCTTGCATGGAGTAGAAGTAAGGGGGAGCCCAGACCAGATCTTCCTTCTGAACAGGATGACATGACCTGAGGAACGTTTGGTTTGCATCGCATGACAAGCAATGGCGATTTTTGTACAAAGCCAGCCCAGTGTCTTTGTAGACGGAGACATAAGAGGAAGGCTGAGTCAGGCAGTCATGTGCGGTATCCTTCTGGCAAGACTTCAGTGCCGCCGTAAGCTGAGAGTCTGGGAGACACCGTCCGTGAGAATGATGTCTTCCAGGACTTTGCCATAGTGTTTTGCACTTTTCTTCTCGTGAGGACAAAGCTGACTCAAAATATTGATCAATGTACACATTTGCCATCATGCAGAGGAAATCTCCAGACCAGGGCATCAGAGAGGAAAGTGTGATACCGTTACACTTGGCACAGTGCACGTTCTTGAAATGGATCCCGGTGACTGTATCTGTGACAGGAATAAGGTCACTTTTCTCCACAGGCGCAGACCTTTCACATTTCTGAATCGCTGACAGGTCCACATTGTCAAGACAGCTGGCCACCACAGGCCATCGCAACGTCTCAGGACACTGGATTTCCGCATCAAGAAATCGTCTCTGGGCTGCGCTCAGCTCTCGCCCCGTCTCGGGGCAGTGCTGGTCAAAGTCCTCACAACACGTGCGATACACCAGACACTGAGCGTGACAAGAGCAAGGAGCGTCTCTGAACTGTCCACACCGACCTCGACAAGTAAACATGGCGCCCACCCCGCAATCGCTGACCTGAACAGCAGTGTTTTCTTCAGCGTCCGTGCTGACGATGGCGGGAGCAGCGGAAGTGGCTGGAGGTTGGACGCTGTTGAGGGGATCGTCATCAGAGACCCGTTTCCAATTCTTCAGGCTGTTAAGACCCCCATGTCCAGAGTTAACATCAAAACTACCTCCATAAAGCCATGTATGCCCAATGGGACTGATTTCAGACACAGACGAACATCCCTGTATCTCACGATCGCCTAAATGAATAGGGCCGATTAACCAGCACTCACTTTGTTTCACGGTTCTCAGTTCTTCACTCAAGGCAGCGACACGAGCTCTCCCAGTCTGATTCGTGGTTCCCACTCCTTCACTCATGGCAGCCGCACAAATTAAGGAAGCGAGACAAATAGTCACATACAAGGTGGGGAGAAACAGAGTCCCAGAGCAGCCTGGCCCCATACGTTGCCGGTACAGCAGGAAGAACGTGGTCGCCATTCTTTGTCAAACCGGCCACAGCGTACAGAATATGTGGCTGCTTCAGTTCTGTGTATTACCGTCTCTGGCCTGGGAGGGAAGAGAGGCAGACAAAATAGACGCCATGCGCATTATTACAAACCGTTTTCCTTATGATTTGACATGCTGTCAACCGTTACAACCCCGACCTACTCACCAACCTTCCTCCCCCAAAACAACAAAACAAAACAAAGCAAAACAAAACAAACAAAAATACCCTTCCCCCCAAACAACAACAAAAAAACATACACATACATTATTGAAAACAAATATTTAAAAGATTTTTGAAAAAAAAGAAACGTTTGACAAAATGTCACCAAAAACAAAATAGCACACACAATGTCAAAAACGAAATGAGCTAAGAAAATGAACAGATTTGACATAATGCCAACCAGAAAATATACACCACACATTAAAAACTTTTTTTTTTTTTTTTTTTGTAAATTAGTTTTGACATGTTCCAAAACACAAAATAGACACATATGCATTATCAGAAACATTTTTAAAATACGGTCTGATAACAAGTTACCAAGCACAAAATAGACACCACACACATTATTAGAAACTTTTCTGTATAAGGTTGGACATGTTGCCAAACACATGCACACACACACACATGCACATACACATACACATACACATGTACACGCACAGGCACATGCACACACACACGAACAGATGGAGAGAGGGAAAGAAAAAAGGAGCGAGAGAGATGGAGAGAGAGAGACAGGGTGAGGGGGAGAGAGAAAGACAGGGAGGGAGGGAGAGAGAAAGAGACAGAGATGGTTTATCTTATCTGCTTCCTTCAGATTACGTGCCTAATCCATCTCCATCGTCCTATTTATGATAGTGACTATACTCTTGTGGTTACCAGCATAATTTCTCTGTTGTTTTTGCTAATGAAAATATGCCAGCTATAAAGGACAAAACACACCAAAACAAAAAGCAACAACAGGGAAAATAAATTAAAATGCAAAGTTCTACTAACCGTTCAATTCTTTCATCACATACACTAAGATTTATGCTCCTAAATTTCAGCATGATTTCTAGCTGACTCTAGCTTTTAAAGCAAAGCAAAACAGAAACAAACACATCCCTTTAAAAAAAAAGCTTGAAAATTACACACACACACACACACACCGCATATCATCATCATCATCGTTCCTAGGTAATACAAAAGCTTACAAAATACAATGTAAATATATAACTGCCAATCATTCCACGCTTTTTATCCACACACACACACACACACATGGTTATATTATATATATATATATCTATATATATACTACGATCTGTGTACCCGAGTTACGAATATAATTTCTCTCAAACTATGCAAGACTTTTTTTTCCTCTTGATCTCGTGCAAATTGAACAGTACGGCATTCAGTTATTACGTACAAGACAGCGTCAAACTCAAATTATAGCCATGACTGTGCAATGATCTGCCACAGCCCTACACAACTTTCAAACCCGATGCACAAATCGGACCTATGTCTGTGAGATATCAGCTCGGCATACCATATTGGAAGCGGCAAAAAGAATGACCGCGCTCTCGCTTCTCCTCGCCCTCAGCCGTTTTCTTTTATACTTCCTGCACTAGGGTGTGGCCTGAAGATGACGTCATAAACAAGATAGCCAAGCCCTGTGAGCCTTCTTCCATTTCTCGTTACAGTGGTGTTTTGTGGAAGGGTGTTTGGGCTGTAGTGTAGTGGGGAGATAGAGGGGCGGGGGTAGGGATGGGAGTGGGGAGACGGGTGCTGCAAAGGCCAGAAAGCAGTTTGGATATATAGAAACAGTTTGACTTTCTTTCTTTCTTTTTTCCCCGCCCTCTCTCTTTTCGTTTGTTCAGTACGTATTCAGCGTTTGGTTTTGGAAAGCGTTTTAAGTTTTAGTTTCTTTACTTGTGTGTTTGTGTGTGTGTTCATCTGTGTCTTTAATCTTTCTGGAATAGGTGTGGGGGTTGGGAAGGGAGGATGAGAAATTAAATTTCAGTTTTTTTTTTAGTTTGTGCATGTGCTAAATTGTGCTGGTAAATTCTTAAAAACCGTTGCACAAAATACATAACTTTACCATTTTCAATACTTTGAGTTTGGTTTTGAGTTTTGTTTTCCAGTTAGGATTAATTACACTCGAACAAATCGATATGCACTTCAACAAAAATTTAACAGTATCAGCCGAGCAGACATCTTGATCTTGTGCAAAACCCTATGTCCTCACACTTTTTTTAAATGGAAACAGGCAGGTAGAGAGGTGGAAATCTGAGAGATTTCAAAATTTTAGAATTTGAGATTTTAGAATTGTATGATTTTGCAGACACCAGCAAAATGATCAGAGCATCGACATGGGCGTCAGATCATCGTCACCACAGTTCTGTCAATAGATCTAACCAGCCCGCGTAAACATTTGAAAGTTTTCAATTCTGTAATCAGGTGTTAAGGTCGTGGCAGAATGGTTCAGACGTTCGCCTGCCAATAAATAAATAATAATTAATAATTAATTACAATATTTACATAGCGCAAAATCTTGATAAAATCAAATCTAAGCGCTGAAACAGACACGCACGCACGCACGCACGCACACACACACACGCACACACACACACACACGCATGGCTAAAAATGGGGAGAAAGAATAAAAGCAAGAATAAAAGTAATGGAAAATTATAGAGAGCATATCATATACAATTATATATTATATATTGTAACAATGTGATTCCCCTCCGAGCGGAGACAGGCTGCAGGGGGGGGGGGGGGGGGGGGGTTGAGTGAGGTTAGGATTTTATGCAGAGGAGAAAAGGTGAGTTTTGAGATCGGACTTGAAGGAGACAAAAGTAGGTTGCTGACGGACTGAGAGAGGAAGTTTGTTCCAGGAGAGCGGACCAGAAACGAAAAGGCTCGTGGACCATAGGTATTGAGCTTAGTGCGTGGAAAGCGAAAAGTCAGAGGATCGGAGGCAGAGCGGAGGGTACGTGAGGGAACATAGATCTCAAGTAGGCTTGACAGGTAATCGGGGGCTGCGTTATTAAGGCTTTTGTAGCACATGGTGTCTAGTTTGTACTGTATGCGCTTTGATACAGGGAGCCAGTGAAGTTGTGCCAGGAGAGGAGATATGTGGTCAGCTTTTTTCTTGAGTTCAAGGCGTACAGCATTGTTTTGAATGCGCTGTAGGATGTGAATGGTGGAGGCAGGAAGACCAGACAGGAGTGAATTGCAATAGTCAATGCGAGACATTATGAAGGAGAGAACGAGTTTTGCAGTTGTTTCGACAGAGATACTTCCTGATCAGGCTTATACGATGGAGATGATAGTAGCAAGATCTGGCAGTTTGAGAAACAAAGTTGTTCATGGACAGGTAGAGTCAATGCAGACACAAGGTTTTTAGCTGAATCAGAAATTGGGACTGATGTGTTACATAATGGGAGAGAAAGAGGAGGCAGCTGAAAAAGTTTCTGACGGGTGCCAATGAGGATAGCTTCTGTCTTGTCGTCATTAAGCTGAAGTTCTGGAGGTTCCAGGGTTCGCTCCCCGTTGGGGCCTCGACTTTTCTCCTCAGTTTGACTGGAAAATCGAACTGAACGTCTAGTCCTTTGGAAGGGGACGAAAAACGAGTCGGACCCGTGTGCCTTCTGGTTGGGCACGCTAAAGATCCCACGGCAGTTACAAATCGTGCCCGGCTGCCTTGGTAAAAAAAAAAAAACAACATAGAAAAGATAAGTTGATTTCCCAGGTCCCACCACTTGAAGACCAATTAGCCTTCTTGCCTTTCTGAAGTCTTGGTAAAAAAAGTGAATATGAGTATGAATTTGAAGCGAGGGAGAGGGGATTGGCGCCACCTTCGTGGTGCTGGCCCCTGGAAAAGTTGAAGTCTCTGCCACCTCACTCCCCTACGCGACCCCAGGGTTATGGAACTATCGAGGTAGGACCTTAGGACGTGGCCAGTTCATGGGGTTTATGTGCAGGCTTTAAGGCTTGCGCCGTGATCATTCTGGATGTTCTCCATCACGTGGCACCTCTGACGTCAGTGCATATGGAATTCATTCCAAGACGCGGAATCATCTTGAGAAACTGAAAATGAAACTGAATTGAATTATATAGGTTACCTAGAAGACTGCTGTTGCTGTTATTGTTATTTAAAGCCCAGCAGACTGCATAGAGCCACATCAGGGCTATAACCGCTTCAAAACATGTGCTTTTTTCTGTTTTCCTTTCTTTTTGTGTGTGTGTGTGTGTTTTGTTTGGTTTCAAGCGTGTATGCACATTACTTTGAACACACTTGCAGGCAGTGATTTGCAACACAGCCTGAGTACTCCATATGAGGGAAAGAGAACACCAGATAGGCTCAGGGAGAAAACATTGGACGGATTTGCAGGGTGGCTGAGGTCAGAGAGGGTAGAAGATGTACAATACAATACAACATACATTACAATACAATATTTTATTTATATAGCGCAAAATCTTGATAAAATGAAATCTAAGCGCTAAAACAGATAGACAGACGCGCACGCGCACACACACACACACACACACGCACACGCACACGGCTATAAATGGGGAGAAAGAATAAAAGCAATGGAAAATTATAGAGAGCATATTATATACAATTATATATTACAATGCGATTCCCCTCCGAGCGGAGACAGGCTGCAGAGGGGATTGAGTGAGGTCAGGATTTTATGCAGAGGAGAAAAGGTGAGTTTTGAGAGTGGACTTGAAGGAGACAAAAGTAGGTTGCTGACGGACTGAGAGAGGAAGTTTGTTCCAGGAGAGTGGACCAGAAACAGAGAAGGCTCGTGGATCATAGGTATTGAGCTTAGACAGGAGTGAATTGCAATAGTCAATGCGAGACATTATGAAGGAGAGAACGAGTTTTGCAGTTGTTTCGACAGAGAGATACTTCCTGATCAGGCTTATGCAGCGACATACATTCGTGTGGAAGGCCATGCTTGCCAACGCCATCTATACATATACATGTACATATATATATAAGTTAACGTGCAAGGATGAAAACATTTTTGAAATATTATAGATATTACATTCGACTTCGTATTGGTGCTCTCTCTCCTACTCTTTCTCTCTCTCTGTCTCTCGCTCTCTCTCTCACTCTCTTCTCTCTCTCGATTTTTTGTCTGTCTGTCCGTCCGTCGTGTCTTTGTCTGTCTTCTCTCTCTCTCTCTCTCTCGCTCGCTCTCTTCTCTCTTTTCTCCGTGGTTTTAGAACGTCCGAACCTCATTTTGCATTGTAGTTCTCTGTTTTATATTGTTTACACAACATTTGTCTAAAAAAGAAAAATACAACAACAAAACAAAAACAAAAAAACAAACAACCCCCCCCCCCCCCCCCCCAGCTATTTCAGGTTGACCTGTACCTAGCAACATTTACTGATTGTTGTTCACGACATCATCTGTAGTTAATTCTAGACAGGAAATCACTAGGCATAGGATGAGTTCGTTCCTTCTTTATTATCAGCATCATTCTTTGTGCATTACACCTTTTGGATTCAGCCAAAAGACGTCTTTCATAATTTTCATTGTGGTGTCTCGAGGAATCCATTTTAGACAGGAAATTACACAGACATCCTCTTTTTTTCTCTCTGTCTTCTGTTCTTTTTTTTCTTCCCCTCCCTCCTCCCTCCCTATTTTCTGCGCCACACTGATGGCTACAGAATCTTGCAGTTTTTTTCCACAATACTGTGAAAATGAAGACGATGGGAGATGATAATCAAGATTCTATTGGGTTTCATTCTGGCTTGAGACTACGTGACAAGGCTGTACTCCACGCTTTCTTCCACACACACACACACACGCACGCACGCACGCACGCACGCACACACACACACACATACATATATATATACATAAATATATATATAGATATATATACTACACGTCATTATTGAAGGGCCAGGAACGTTTTTGAGTCAATTTTTGAAAGGAGAAATAACCTATTTTCTCTTACTCTTTTCTCCAATTCGTTGCCGTAACTGAATGGATAAGAGCTCAGACAACATTGCAGTTTCCTTTTGGCACGTGTTTGGGGATTTGCCGATTTGCAATGGGCGGCCCAAGGAAGACAATTTCCACACGAAATTGTCGAATCTTCAGCAGGGTCTCTCTGACGACGCAGGCAAGGTAGCGACAAAATTCGCTTTGCACGTGCAAGGCAAGCCCTTTTTGAACACTACTCCAGCCAAAGTTGCCCGCAGACGAGGATAAAAAGGACCCGTTCTTGGTTCGTTTTAACCATGCTTGCAAGACGACGGATGACGGATGAGCAGCGGGGGAGAGCCCTCGCTCTGCTTGATGAAGGCCTAGCGCAGCGGGAAGTTGCTAGACGACTTGAAGTGTCGCATTCCACAATCCAGAGACTGCTGGAGCGCTTCAATGAGACTGGAGCAGTCCAGGAAAGGCGTCACACGGGTCGACCCAGAGTAACGACAAGACGGCAAGACCGCTACCTTGCCCTCTCCGTCCTGAGGGAAAGGGCATCCACTGCGGTGACCTTGAGGGGTCAGCTGAGGGACGCAACAGGTGCTAACATCAGCTGCAGCACGGTGAGAAGACGGCTACATGAGGCAAACTTGAGGTCACGGAGACCGGCCGTCCGACCCGTGCTGTCACCGGTCAACAGAGTGCACCGCATGACCTGGGCCAGGGAGCACGTGACCTGGACAAGGCAACAGTGGGCCCGGGTCTTGTTTTCGGATGAGTCCAGGTTCACCCTGACCTTTAACGATGGCCGGGCTCGGGTGTGGCGACGTCAAGGGGAGAGGTTCGCTGACGCCACTGTCCAAGAGCATAACCGGTACGGCGGCGGGTCGGTGATGGTGTGGGGTGGCATGAGCCGTGGTACCCGGACCCCCCTGCTCCCCATTGACGGCATCCTGAACGGGGTCCGGTACCGGGACGAGGTTCTGGCGGCCGTGGCACTGCCTGCGCTTGTGGACTTTGGTCAAGGCGCCATCTTCCAGGACGACAATGCACCTGCGCATCGAGCACGCCTTGTGACCGACTTCCTGGAGCAGCATGAAGTCGTCCGTATGGCCTGGCCAGCGTGCTCACCTGACCTGAACCCAATTGAACACCTCTGGGATGTGCTCGGGAGGCGCATCAGGGACAACCACCCCCCACCGGGCACCCTGGCCAGGCTGGTCGACATCCTGCAGATCGAGTGGGCGGCCATCCCTCAGGACACACTCCGTACCCTTGTGGGGTCGATGCATCGGCGCTGTGAAGCATGCATCCAGGCTCGGGGCGGACACACGCGATATTGAAAACAGATTGGCCAAATCTGACACTTTCTGTTTTTTGAAAAGGGGGGGATGTTCCTTTAAATGCATGTGCTGTTCACTAATGGGTCATTGTGCTAATTTCTTTTTCCAAAACAGGTGTGGAAATGATGAAATAAAACATAGAATCAATTCTAAACATTGTCAATTATTTCAACTTAAAATTAGAGAGGAAGGAAGAAGTGGCCCTTAAATTATGATTAGGAGTATACATATACCAGACCCGAGAAATACAGACGCCTGCTGTGTTGGTTAGGAGATTTGAGCAACACCTCTTTGCGACGCATCCATAAAGTGGATGAGACTCGACTAGTCCCAGTCTACCCAATGAGCCCATGTATAGCGCGTTCAACTCTGGGTAGGAGTCCGCCAGAGCCGAAAAATCCCCACAATGATTTTGACAGGACTGAAGGGATTTAAACCTTCAACCTTCCGGTTGGTAGTCCGTTCTTCTAACCCACAGCACGGCGGCGATCTGCAGGGTATCTTTCATTTTGTGTTGTCAGATTCACAATCAGAATCAGAAATTTATTCAGTAAGGCCAAAACCCCATTTGAAGGGGTGTGAACACATTATAAACATTAAACAGACACAGAATATAATACATGTACATAGTCGTTCTTGGTTTCAGGTTAATAATGCTCATGGCTTCAAAAAACGAACGTACAATTAGAAATTTGGCAACATACGTCTACAAAGCTTTTAAGAGAAGAGAGTTTGCCTTATCATAAAGTTAAATTCTTGTGATGTATGTCTGTTAAACCTATTTGTATGTTCCTATTGTATTATTGAAGATTGAATGTGAGTCCTATGTTGTAATTATTGCAAAATGTTTGAAGTATGCATTTTGTGTTGTCAATAAGCGGAGTAGCTCTTAGGAACCAGACAAAAAAAAATCAGAGCCCGTATGTAATACAACTTGACAAGACAGGCCTAAAATTTTCGGCCAACTGGCCTTTGTCAAGCGTAAACGTAAGATCACACAAAAAAACAACACAAAAAACTGGACGAAGCAGCCGTGAAGTTTTAGTCTTTCTCTCCTAATTTTTATATTTGATGTTTGTTTGTTTGTGCTCTTACGTTTACACTCGACAAGGGCCAGTTGGCCGAGACTTTGCGCCTGTCTTATCTGGTTGTATTAAGTACTCCTTCTGATTATATTTTCGTGTTTTTCTGGTTCCTGTTTGCTCGCATGCAGGCAGTCGCACTTGTTTTGGATTTCTGAGTAGCTCTTGTAAAAGAGCTGTGGGACTCTTGATTGAATGCCACGAGATCAATGCCAACCCCAACATAAACACATACCTGTTCGCCACCCATCTTAAAAGCCCCTGACTCCCGCACCCTGTCCACCAGCATACTGTTGTCAACCATGCTACCAAAGCAGAAACTTAACCCTTTGACTCCCTCACCCTATCCACCAGCTGTTGTGTAATGTAATGGTTGACAGGTGTTGTTCCAACCATCTCTCGGATCTCTTCGTTTCTGATCATGTCTCCTTTGGGTCTTGCCTGCTGCTGTTCTGAGACATATCATCTTAACAAATTGTGAGTTCTTTTTTTTCAAGCGTTTTGTTTAACTTGTGTCGTGGTCTGGCATTGGTAAATTGATCGGGGTGGGTACGAAGATTTTATGGATAAGTCTGGCTTTTGTTTCCATAGGGATGGCTTATGCTGGTTCTAGGTGTGATTATGGAAGAGGTGAAAGTTGGTAGTTCACAACATTAGTCTGTTGGACAACAAACTTCCCAAGGGCTTAAATTCTATGTTTGGTGGTAAAGTTTTCGCCTTTCTTTTCTTTTCTTTTCTTTTCTTTTCTTTCTTTTTTCTTTCTTTCTTTCTTTTTTTCTGTCTTTCTTTCTTTTCTTTTCTTTTCTTTCTTTCTTTCTTTCTTGTTTTTTTTTTGCCCTGTTTTTTTTTTTTTCTTTTTGTTTCAGTTTGTCAGGGGATTGTCTGCAGACATAACCTTTCCTGCTGGTGCTAATTTTCATGCTAAAGTTTTCACAGCTGTTCAGCTTGCGTCTTTTTGTTTTCCTCTCAATTTTTTTAGCCGTTGTTTATCCGCTATGCGATTGTTGGACCTTTCAGAACGAGATTGAGTCAACCAAAATGTTTTTTCTAAGAAGAATGTTCAAAGTTCCGTGGACAACAAAGAAAACAAACGAGACGGTCATGAAGGAGGCAGACACAAGAAGATCATGAATGAAGAAGATTAGGGAAAAACAAGCAACATTTATAGGACATTTTACGCAACAAGAGAAATCTGAGCACCCAATCACAACAGGAAAGCTAGAGGGGGAAATGAACACCAGGTGAACCCAGGGAGAAAATATTAGACAGGTTTGCAGAGTGGATGGGGAGGGAAAGGTTTAGGAGATATTTATACTTGCAGCGACCAAAAGGTTGGTTCACATGGAGAGCTATGATTGCCAACGCCATGCCGCATGGCACATGATGATGATCATAATGATGATAACGATGACGACGATGATGATGATTTGATGCCCTGCGTGCGTATACACACCGCAGTTTTAACCATGAGCAGGTCTGGACACAGGTTGATGCGGGAGATAGGAAAAAAAAAAACATAAAAAAGAAACCAATTTCCACCCTCTTCCTACCAGGCGGGATGTGTGTAACCACAGAGATCTAACGTTTAATCCGTTTGACACCATCAGCCGCCGTCATTCTCTCCAGTAACTGTCAGGAGTATCAATCAACTTTCCAATTTCCGGAGTCGTGTTGCACACACTCACGCCGAGAGAGAGAGAGAGAGAGAGAGAGAGAGAGAGAGAGAGAGACACTTGCCACGAAGACTGCAACTGACGAGTGTGGACCTGCAACGGTGAATATGGAAAAGTCAGGAAAAGGAAGGCCCACAGACTGGTGTAGACGTCAAGCTCCCGCCTTCCGCTCTACATTGTCATTGTTATTGTTTAAAGCCCAGCCGACTGACTGCATAGAGCCATATCAGGGCTATAACCGCCTCAAAATATACAACAAAACTTCAACAGGGAAAAAAAAGAAGAAAATTAAGTACACATATCAATGCATCGCGCACATAATCTAAGGACATGCCCGTGGCGTTGACCACTCCATCCAATTTAAAAACCACACCTGAATATAAATGTAAGCATACCTAAGGACACCAAAACATATATAAAAACGGGAATAAATTACCTAAAATTGCTTCCGCATATCTCATCTCCATAGAGCCAAAAATACATCTACCCATTTATCAATCCTAAGAAAAAGTACAGAAGACTTTATCGAACACATACGGGTGAATGGACCATTAAGTCAGAAAATGATAGAAATGACAGAAAGCAAAGAAACAAGGCAGAAACAGAGTGACAGAAAAGAGGACATTTCTAGCACAGAATTTCCAAAAGGTGGGGATACTATTTATCTGAAAGAGCCTCTGGCATCCCCACGGGGGATCCACTCTACATGAGTTTGAGTCTGGCACAAGAAATAACTTTATGCACCAGCCGCCATGGTGTAGTGGTTAGCGCAACCGACTACCGACTGGAAGGTCGTGGGTTCGAATCCCCATCAGTTCCTTCAAAAATCATTGTGTGGGTTTTCGCTCTACGGCTCTTACCCAGAGTTGGTCGTGCTATGGGGCTCATTGGGAAGACTTGGGACCACACAGTCGAGTCTCATCCACTTCACGGATGCATCATTGAGGGTGTTGTTCAAATCTTCTGACCAGCACTACAGGTGTCTGTATTTCTCGGGCCTGGTTGACGCCAGGATATATTATGACAGTAAGCGTAGAGTACAGCCCTGTCACGCAGTCTCAATCCTAGATTGAACTCCATAGCAATATGATTATCATCTTCATCGACATCATTATCATCATCGCATTATAAAACCGTTCCAGCTTCTGTGGCCATTAAGCTGGCGTAGAAGATGAGACGAAGAAAAAAAAAGGGTGTGAGCACAAAGATAAACATTCCTGATTGAGATGGTCCTAAAAAAAAAAAAAAAACGTCCTGCTTGCTGTCTCCAAGGCTACCCACCTGTGGATAGGTACTTGAATCTCTTCGGGGCCGGGGTAGGTAAATCAGTGAAGGAAGAGAGTTGGGCATTGCCCTCGTAATGCTGGCCCCCAAGAGAAGTTGTGGTATTGATATGAATTGGGCCATCCCCTACGTCAAAACTACTTTACCTTTTGGAAATGTAAGTGCCACCGTTTTCAAATCTATTACCTTTCATTATTTTGCTTACTTTTTGGATGATGATGATGATTTCTTCTTCTTCTTCTCCTTCTTCTTATTTCTATTATTGTTATCATTGTTGTTGTTATATTAGTAGTAGTAGTAATAGTAGTAGCATTGTTGTTGTTGTTGTTATTTATTTATTTATTTATTTTTGTTACAGTGGGTTTATCATGTGAAACTCGGGCTGCTCTCCTTTTCGAGGGCGTGTCGCCTCAGTGCAGCGCCTCCCAAGACTTCAGAAAGGCAAGAAGGCTAATTGGCCTTCAAGAGGAGGGACCTGGGAAATCAACCTATCTCTCCAATGCTTTATACCTTGGGCAACCGAGCAGTCTTGCTCTTCACGATATTCAACTGTCGCGGGATCTTTAGCGCGCGCAGGCCAGAAAATACAAGGATCCGACTCGTTTTCCGTCCCTATCCGAACTAGACGTTCAGTTTGATTTTTCAGTCAACCTGAGGATAAAAGTCGAGGTCTCAAAGGGAAACAAATCCTGGAACCTTGAGTTTAGTTATTGGCAACCAAATGTCTGAACCATTTTACAACTCTTCTCTTCGGTACGAGTATTTTTTATTTAATTATTCTTTTTTTTATCTTTACCTTTTCATTAATTCAAGTACGAGTTTGTCTCTGCATGATAATGTTGCCATTGCGAATAGGTAAGAGTTCATCTCAGTGAAATTGTACTCTCATTGTATTATTGTTTATTGTTAGAGTTCAACCTAGCGAAAATCTGATCGAACCCAGATAATACACGGCTGAAGAAATATTTCGGACA
>CM060308.1:69730510-69740510 GCA_030674185.1 Monoplex corrugatus
ACTTTTACCATGGCTATTTTTTTTTTGTTGAAACAAAATATAGTAGGCCCTATTGATCGCGTATTTTGGAATTGTTCAGATATGAAACGATTCTGGACAATGATAAAAGAAATTTTAAAATTGAATGTATCAGATAGATAAATAAATAAATAGTCCCATAACCCTGGAGTCGTAGGGGAGTGAGGTGGTAAAGACCTCAACTTTTCTCGTGCCAGCATTATGAGGGCTGTGCCCATCTTCCCTCCCACTGCTCTTTCTTTTGAGAGTGCCTCCCATTGTTTTACCAAGACTTCAGAAAGACAAGAAGCTAACTGGTCCTCAAGGGGAGAAACCCGGAATCCAACTTATCTCTCCAATGTTTTATACTAAGGCAGCCAGGCAATGCCCTGTTCTTCACGATTTTTAACTGACATGGGATCTTTAGCGTACGCAGCCAGAAGGCACACAGGTCCGACCGGTTCTTCATCCCCTCTCGAAGGACTAGACGTTCAATTCGATTTTTCGAGAATGTATTATCTGCGCAAATATTAGATTGATTTGAGAATTTAATATTACTTGGTTTCGATGAAAATATGCACACAAAACAGTATAATTATGATTTAATTATTCTTGTCGGAAAAAAATGTATACTCATACACGCTAATTCGAAAACACTCTACTACAAAACATAATCTCTTTTAGACGATATTTTACCGCAAAATATCACAGTAAATACAATGTAAAAGTGACATGGAACTTGCACACCTTTGAAACAATATGGCAACCAAATACAGTGGAAACCATTTATAACAGGACCGGTTATAACAGGAATCCGGATATAACAGGGCTTTTTTCAATCCACATTTTTTCTTCCTCTTTGTCTCTATTAAAACTTATCGGCAATAACAGGGAGACAAGAGGGCTCGATCGGTTATACCAGGGATGCCGAGACGGGCTCTGCAGCAGAAAGGCCTAGGCCTAGACTCAGCACGCCACGCAGTAGGCCTAGATCTAGATCTAGGCTAGCCTTGGTATACTGTGTACTGTACACTGAAAGAACGCTTCGCAATGCGAGCGTGATGCGCGCGCAAGCGTGTAGGCCTGAGGCCACTGAGTCAGTGACTGACTGCGCCATCATTCAGTTTGTAAGCTTACTGCACACTTACACCAGACCAGATCTAGGCCTAGGACAAAACCCATGATTTACAAAAGTCAAGAGTTAGTTGATCAGTCCTTATTTCCCTTGATATCTGATATAACAGGGATCTGATATAACAGGGATTTTGATTTGGTCCCATCATCCCTGTTATATCAGGTTTCCACTGTATTTATCAGAAATAACAATCTGAACTTGATATTGTTTACTTAATTTATAGTTCATACATTGTCAACAGTCTAAATTTTTAATAATCTTTATAGTAAATCTTATATATATACATGTATGTATGTATATATGTATATACATATATATTTATATGTATGTGTGTGTGTGTGTGTGACAGGTTCCTTCCTCCCCCCTCTCCCTTCCATCCTTCCCACTCTACCATCCATTCTTCAAGACATTTTGCGTGTGCATACAATTTTGCGCAGGCTCAAGGAATCTGATGGATAATTGCTGGCAGATTGGGCGGAGCGCATGTGGAACTGTCTGAGTGCGACGAATCCGTCATGAACAAATTCCAAACAAACTCATACATCCTTTAGATTTACTGAAAGGTCTAATGGCTGAGACAATTCTCAGTCAACATTCATTTCCCGCATGCTGGAAGCATTAAGAAACATCATTCATCTGAACGGAACAAAACGTACTATGTATTCTTTAAAAACAACAACGTGAAAACATATACACACACACACACACACACACACACACACACACACACACACACACACACACACACACACCACCACACTCTCTCTCTCTCTCTCTCTCACGCAAGCGCACAAATATATAGGATACAATATCTGATAGTTTACAGGAGATGATTTTTAACTGGGTTTTCGGGAGAGGCTCTACACTTTGAGATACTGGTTTTGGTTTTATTGAAAACCGATCAAAAATCAATATCACGGCAAAAACAAAGTCCACCAAGTGAAAGATCACATCAAAAACAACGGTTCAGAATAAAAAGTGAAAATGAACAAAAAAGTGAGATACTGGATTCTGGCCGTCAACCCTCGCCATTATCATGAAAATAAAACGAATGTCAGACAGTATTTTCAAGGAGACTTAACCCTCAGAGGCCCAAGGGTCACCTGTGACCCAAACAAATGAATTACAAACTGTCCTGTTATTTAACCCTCAGAGGCCCAAGGAGTCTTTCAGTTGAAAGAAAATAGTGTTAGCAGGTCACTTAGTAATACTTCTTTCAACTGAAAGACTCCTTGGGCCTCTGAGGGTTAATGCAGGTTGTGTCCGCAGCCCCCCAAACGAGAGGGAAGGGAGGATCGTCTACCTGCACTGATAAAACAAACACACAGGAAAACGTAATAAACAAAACCCAGGTCAACAGGACAGACATTTTACCATTCAGAATTAACTGCCTAGCCTAAAACAACAGAAAACAGAACAAAAATCTTTGAGGGAGTCATTTCTGTGACAACCCTGCTTTATCTCCCTTTTGGCCCAGCACAAATACTTGTATGTGTTCTCTCCCATGATAGGCCTATATTGATTAAACCGTGCAAACACACCTATTATATCTCCCAGTCTGTGTTGCTTGAACCATGCATACACACAATTTCATTGTCTCCAACAATTCACAGAAATACTAATCGAATCTCATTTGTTTTGGGAGCGTATCACAGAGGTGTTTTTTTTTTTAACCTATAAATAAATTAAATATGATAATCTGTTATTTCAGTCATTCGTTGATGGTAACAATAATATATTAAGTATAAAATGCACTAAAACATCATCATCAACACAGCAGCATCATTGTTGTCAGGTCAAAAGATACTACAAAACAATCCTGAATTGCTCTTCTCTGCTGGGACGCAAATATAAAACTATCACAAACAACGATTAGCACAAGTCATGTGTTTTCTATGTCATTGTCAGAGTCAGGTTCCTAACACGTTCCCATCTTTTAGCAGCATTCTAAATGTGAACATTGTTTAAGCGTTGTTTTTTCTGAGACTTTCTAAAATTGAAATCATTTTCACATTTAGAATGCTTATAGGATTTTGAAACGTGTAGAGCACATAGAATCTATCTATGTACCTATGAACCTTTGTATGTATGTATGTATGTATGTATGTATGTATGTATGTATGTATGTATGTATGTATGTATGTATGTATGTATGTATGTATGTATGAATGTATGTATGTATGTATGTATGTATGTATGTATGTATGTATGTATGCATGCATGCATGTATGAATGAATGTATGTATGTATGTATGTATGTATGTATGTAGTTATGCATGCATGCATGTATGTATGTATGTTTGTATCTAGATCTAATATGTGTGTCTGTACATATTATGTTTCGTACGTATGTATGTATGTGTATGTATGTACGTACGTATGTATGTATGTACGTATGTATGTATGTATGTATGCATGCATGCATGCATGTATGTATGTATGTATGTATGTAGTATGCATGATGTATGTATGTATGTATATGCATGTATGTATGTATGTATGTAGTATGCATGTATGTATGTATGTATGTTTGTATGCATGTATGTATGTATGTAGTAGTATGCATGTATGTATGTATGTATGTAGTATGCATGTATGTATGTAGTATGTCATGATGATGCATGTATGTATGTATGTATGTAGTATGCATGTATGTATGTATGTTTATATCTATCCGATCTATATTTGTATATATATATATATGTTGTCGTTGTTGTCGGTGCTGCTGGAGTTGGTGATGATGTTGTCGTTGCTGATGTTGTGGTGTGGTGTGATGTTCGTTGCTGAGATGTTGGTGTTGTGTTGTGATGATGTTGTCGTTGTTGCTGATAGGCGGCGTTGCTGGTGTTAGTGATCATGTTGTCAGTGATGGTAATGTTGGTATTAGTGTCGGTAGCAGTGATGTTATCTTTCTGTTGTTGTTGCTGGTGTTGTTGATGCCGTCACTGCTGCTGCTTTCAAAAGTTAGCAGTACATTCAGACTGTTTCTGTTCATGTCGTTGTTTGTTGTCGTTGTTGTTGTTGATAGTGGTGATGGAGCAGGTGTCATCGTCTTTGCTGTTATTGTTTACAACGAGACAGTCTGTCACACACGTCAACAAATTGTCTGACAGATGTTCTGTCCCCTGCCTGCTCATCATCACCCAGTTCCTAAGCAGGACACTACTGAAGAATTTTTAGGCCAAACAGTTTGAAGCTCAGCATGGCCAGTAGAAGAAATCCAACAGTGAATCCGGCCAACAGCTCAAAGTTCCTGTTGATGTGGTCTGTGGCCCCAGGGTAGTTGGCAGCGAGAAACACATCCCCGTTGTGCACACACGGCAGTCCTGCAAAACACACAAAAGTCATCAGGAAGAATAAAACTAGACAGCTTGAGGTTTAACTTTTAAGTATGTTTAATTTAATCCTTTCAGTCCTGCACCCTACTTTTAAGTATGTTTAATCTAACCCTTTCAGTCCTGCACCCTCTCCATCAGCACCACCCTGCACCGTCAGTTATGCTAACCAAGCAAAAACAAACAAACAACCCTTTGACTCCCTCACCCTATCCATCAGCTTACTTCAGGAAACTTAACCTTTTAACTCCCTCAACCTTATCCACCAGCTTCCAGCAGAACATTTAACCCTTTGCTCCCTCACACTATCCACCAGCTTCCAGCAGGAAACTTAACCCTTTGACTCCTTCAACCTTATCCACAAGCTTCCTGCAGGAAACTTAACCCTTTGACTCCCTCACCCTATCCATCAGCTTCCTGCAGAATATTAAATCCTTTGACTCCCTCATCCTATCCACCAGCTTCCTGCAGAAGCTGGGGAGGGAGTCAAAGGGTTAATTTTTTTGCAGTTGGTGGATAAGGTGCGGGGGTCAAAGGGTTAATAACCCGCAGTGTTCAAGTAGGTAAACGTCGGACTGCCAATCAGAAAGCTCCCGAGTTCGATCTGCCATGACACCTGTAACTAGTGGGTTAAACGATGCAGATTTTTCCGATCTCCCAGGTCAATATATACACAGACCTGTTAGTATCTAAACCCCCTTTTTCTGTATACTCATGCGGAATATCAGATATGCACTTTAAAGATCCTGCAATCCATGTCAAAGTTGGAGGGAAAGAGAGCACCAGGTAGACTCGGGAGAAAATACCAGACGGACTTGCAGAGTGGCTGAAGACAAGGAGGGTGGAAGAGATGCTTGAGGCAACAAGAGATAGAAACAGATGGAAGTCCATGATCGCCAACGCCATGCGGCAGGGCACCTGATGATGATGATGATGAATCCATGTCAATGACTGGTTTACGGAAACTCAGCTTACCCCGCCTACCGAAGATGCGGACGGTGCAACAACATGATAGAATGCCATTATTTCACCTTACGGGTTGAGTATTCCGAGCTCCGCCAGAAAGCCTGATTGTATGTAATCTGCATGTATAGTACGTCTCCAAACCAGTCTGGAAAAAGCACTAATGACAGACGATTCATAATGAAAATACTAATCATCATTATCATAATAATAACAACAATAAAGATGACAATGATAATAATAATGATATAGTACTAATACTAATACTAATAATACTAGTACTACTAATATGATAATACTACTACTAACATTCCAGGAAGAACTGTTTCTTTCTATCAGAGCAGAATTAATGATGCTGTCAAAAGATAGGAGCGAGAATTCAGAAGATTTCGGAATCACATTGATATGTTAACCATGAATTGAGGGAAAAACAAAAGTGTAAAATTAGTAACAGCCGATTTCATGACACTCTCTTAAACAAGAGCTTTCTCCCTGGAAAAGCGGTTAAAAAATCACAAGAGATAATAATAATAGTTCTACTGTAACGAAAACACAGACTGCGAGCAGGGACTACCTTGCAGTTGCTGGTCACAGGTGAGGTTGAGTTTGTGAAACTCATTGGCCACGACGATCTCACTGGAGTACTTATGGATGGACACCCAGCTCATGTACTGCAGCAGCGTCACCATGTTCTTCGACGTCCTGGAGAAACACATGCAGAAAGGACAGGCCTGATTCACATGACAAGAACAATTTTTCATTGTAATAAATATGTATTGATTATGAATGTGTCCGTCTCCTTTATTGCTCTGGAACGCACATGTCAGAACAAAACAAAAAAATCAAAAACAAAAACAAAATAAAACAAACAAAACCCTTCCAGTCTGTTCCACACTTAAAAAACAACAACATTTTACCGAGCGATACAGAATGTTCATTTCAAATATGCCTTTCACAGCATCCCTCAAAAGCCAATCACACACCAAACTGACAAACGAAGGAGTAGAAATGGGACAGAGATAAAGTACACAGAAATGAAAATGCGTCAGTGGACGACTCTTACGTCCACTGAGGCAATTTCATTTCTATTTCGATTTCGATTCATAACCTCAGAATTCTAAATCACAGCAAACGAAAAGTGCATACAAAAGCAGCGATAAGGCTGACCAGAGGTGGAATCGAAAACACCCTTCCATGGACATACATCACAATCACCTCCCCCCCCCCCCCACCTCATCATCATCCCTCATCATCATGTGCCTTGCCGCATGGCGTTGGCGATTATGGACTTCCATCTGTCTCTATCTGTTGTTGCCTCAAGCATCTCTTCCACCTCTCTGTCTTCAGCCACTCTGCAAGTCCGTCTAGTATCTTCTCCCTGGGTCTACCTGGTGCTGTCCTTCCCTCCAGCTATCCCGTTGTGACCATGTGTTCAAATTCCCCTTTCCTCATAAAATGGCCTATGAATGTTGCCTGCCGTTTCCTAATCTTCCTTATGAGTGATCTACTTGTGTCTGCCTCCATCAAGACTGTCTCGTTTGTTTTCTTTGCTGTCCATGGAACTCTCAACATCCTTCTTAAAAACCACATCTCGGCTGCCTCAATCTTGTTCTGGCTTTGCTTGTTGACTGTCCACGCCTCGCAACCGTACAACAGTGTTGGTTCTATATAACATTCCAGAACTCTCTTCCTGATGTTAGTTGATACCCCAACTAACACCACACCAGACTATCACTTCGGAAATCCTGACATCACCAGGCCTAAAGCAAGTGAGCACAGGCAGGACAGCTAAAATGCTGCTGATTAACCGTGGTTCTGGAGCACCCCCCCCCCCCCCCCACCAAGGGCAAACTCGCCCCATCCACAAGTACACTCTATCCACACCAACCCGACAAAAAACTGTTACTGTTACTGTTGGTTTTGTTTCTAGCCCAGCCGACTGCGTAGAGCCATATCAGGGCTAAAACTGTTTAAAAACATACACACTAATTCAACAGGACAAAAAACAAAACAAAAACAAAAAAGAAAAGAAAATGAAGTACACATATCAGTGCATTCACACGCATAATATAAGGAGATGCCCCTGGTGCTTTACCACTCCGTCCAATTTATCTCTAAGGGGATTTCAAAAACATACCTGAATATAAGGACACTAAAACATGTAAAAAAAAAAGGCCTAGATTACCTAAAATTGCTTCCGCATATCTCACTTCCCTAGAGCCAAAAATACACTTGACGCTGTGCCCAATTATCAATCCTAAGAGAAAGTACATAAGACTTTATCGAACACATACAGGTGAATGGACCAGCAAGGCAAAAAATGATAGGAAGAAATGACAGAGAGCAAAGGAGAAGAAAGAAACAAAGAGAGCAACAGAAAAGATGAAGTTTCTAGCACAGAAGTTCCAGAAGGTGGGGATACTATTTATACTGAAAGCCCCCGGCATCCCCACGGAGGGACGACACAAAACTGGTGACTTACCTCAAAAATCCTGATGCTACCAGGCCAGAAGCGGTGAGCAGGAGAGCGGTCGTGGAGTTGGCCAGCAGAGGGTTCTGGAACACTCCTAAACAGGCCACAGTCAGCAGTTCTCCACTCAGGTGAAGACAGAAGCACACTGCTGCATACATGGCAAACCGGTCCACTTCAGGATACATCCCGCATGTCCTGTTGAAAAAAAACAACCCACTACGTCCTTTGTGTTTGTTTAACCCTTTGATTCCCGAACCCTACTGTTTAACCCTTTGATTCCCGCACCCTATCTACCAACTGCAGAAACTTAACTCTCTGACTTTCTCACCCTATTTACCATTATGTGAAAATGTTACTGAAAATGAAAAGCACTTTATTCTATGTTGGTCCAGCCCCTGAGGATCTGAGACGCCTGTTAATTCAGCCACAGTACTACATATGATTTCAGATTAATAATGCTCATGACTTCAAAATGAGTGTACAAATTTGAAATTTGGGAACGTACCTCTATAAAGCTTTTCAGAGAAGAAAGTTTGCCTTATCATAAAGTTAAGTTCTTGTGACGTATGTCTGATAAACCTATTCATATGTTCCAATTGTGTTATAGAAGTTTGACTGTGGGTCCTATATTGTAATTATTTCAAAATATTTGAAGTATGCATTACCAAACAACGACTATGTGTTATATTCTGTGTTTGTGTAATGTTTATAATGTGTTCACACCTTTTCAAATGGGGCTTTGGCCTTACTGAACATATTTCTGATTCTGATTCTGACTCTTATTCATCCTATTTACCAGGGAGAGGGAATCAAATATGTGGGAGAGAGAGAGTCAAAGCGTTGTATCTTTAGTACACATGTGCAATGAAATCATTTTCCCTTAACTCTTTGACTCCCGCATCCTATCCAATCACTGCTAAAACTTAACCCTTTGACTCTCTCACCCTATCTGTCAGCTTCCTGCAGGAGGCTGGCAGATAGCGTGAGAGAGTCAAAGGGTTAAGTATTTGCTTCGCTAGTATGGTTGACAATGCAGGATGCTGGTGGACAGGGTGCGGGAGTCATAATCATAATCAGGACTGGGAATCGGTCATACACGGGAAGCTGGTTTTGCCCAGCGTTACCCCTTATATGGTTAGCTTATTGTAGACATAAACGACACAAGGAGGCTATCATTTCAACATCTTGAGGCTAAATTGCTTCATAGACATACATGTAACATCACGAAGTACTGCCTCCTGCTAACAATTACAGTAAGGAGTTATCGCAGTCAGAAAAGAACCCACACAAGCAGTGTAACTGTGTCACACAGATTCCATACGGAACTTCACAGATTGCCAGACTGATCAGCGCTTATAACAATTACAGATTTATCACAGCCGGAGTTTACACCAGGCACCCCAAAACGGGAGTTTGAAAAATAGTATCACCATGTAAAGCTAGGGACATACACATATCTCTGTCTGTCTCTTGTGAGGGTCAAGTGGCTGGTCCTTTCCTTGCAGGTCCGTGAGTTGTTAACTTAGAGACAGCCTCGCCAATATTCATTTATTTACTTATTTATTTGATGATCAACATCATCATCGTTACCATCATCGGTAGTAGTAGTAGTAGTAGTAACAGTAGTAGTAGTAGTAGCAGCAGCAGCAGCAACAGCAGCAACATTAGTAGTAGTAGTAGCACCGACCACCACCACCACCACTACTACTACTACCATCATCCTCAGTATCATTATTATCATTATTATCATCATCATTATCATCATTATCAGCAGCAGCAGTTGCACTAGTAGTAGCAGCAGCAGGACTTTTAGTAGTACACTCGAGACTTAAGTCTGCACATAAACCCATGAACTAGCCAGGTCCTGAGGTTCTACCTAGCCTTATATTTTACCCAGCCTACATGTTGGTGCCGTGACCAGGATGTAGGACTAGGTAAAACAGAGCCTAGGCAGGACCTCAGGACAAGTCGAAGATCAGGGTCCAGATGAACTGCGCTCCTCCCACTGAACACATAGTATGCCGACTGTGCAACAACATATGTTGCCTACACCCTTTGTGCCAGAACAATAAGTGTACATGCATCAGACTGAACATG
>CM060308.1:69745510-69748010 GCA_030674185.1 Monoplex corrugatus
GCAGAAAACACCCGGAACCATCCTGGAGATTTCGTCAGTCTCGACATGTTCCCAGCGTCCGACCTTGTACCCATCTGCTTCGAGATCTTGTCCTTGATCTCAGCCGACAGGTCAGAGTTCATATAGGCCTCGTGAAGCTCGTGCACGCGGCGTGACGTATCCATTTGACGATCAACGTCACGGCGATCAATGCTGACGATATCAACTGGGGGGGGGGGGGGGGGGAATTCAGAATTGCTTTTACTTTCGTTTGTGGGCGATAACTCTCACGTGCATTTGAATATGTAGTAAGCTGTTACATGCGTGCGTTTGGGTTTATTTGTTTGTTTGCTTGTTTGTTTGTTTGTTTGTTTCACCCCGCAAATAAGGCAGTCATGTTGTATTTACGCATGCTGGTTGCTCTCGTGTTTCCATAACCCACCAAACAATGCATATGGCTCACAGGATCTCTGAAATACATATATGATGTTCTGAGTGCGTATGCACATGAACGGGGTCATTCCATTAGCAGTTTCTGTACTTACGCTGATTTCGAAGATCGCCAAATCTCCCTTCTTTATCCACCAGACGGGTACGCAAACAGGTTTAAACCGAGATCATCCAACTAAAAGACGAGTGCCCTGACCACTCGATTATCGCATACGTTAGCTGTCTTAAATTAATCCTTTGACTCCAGCACCCTATCCACGAACTGCAGAAACTTAACCCTCTGACCCTTTGACTCCAGCACCCTATCCACGAACTGCAGAAACTTAACCCTCTGACTCCCTGACCCTATCCAGCATCATCCTGCAGGAAGTTGGTGGATAGGGTGAGGGAATCAAAGGGTTCAGTTTTTTGCTTCGCTAGCATTGTTGGCAATGCAGGATGCTGGTAGACAGGGTGCGGGAGTTAAAAGGGTTAAAACAGAGTCTTAATTAACTTTCAAATTATTGACTGGCTTACTGTACGTGTCCATGGGGTTGGCATATGTAGGGCAGGGGTAGCCAAGCTGTGTGAAGTAAGGCACCAGCTGGGATGTGGGGCCGAAGTACACCACTTGACCTTGACACATCAAGGCCGTTTGGTCCAGCAACTTGACGATGTCAGAGCGAGGCTGATGGATGGACAGGATGACTAGCCTCCCTTGCCGGGCCAGCTGCTGCAGACTGGTCACCAGGTGGCGTGCTGTGAAACTGTCCAATCCCGTAGTGGGTTCGTCCAGTAGAAGTATGTCTGCAGAGATAATAAATCATTTCAAATGATCTGGTCAGTATGTTTTTACACTGCTCATAGGCCTAGAGTAGTACATCCATCCATCCATCCATCCATCCATCCATCCATCCATCCATCCATCCATCCATCCATCCATCCATTCATCCATCCATCCATCCATCCATCCATCCATACATACATACATACATACATACATACATACGCAATACATACATACATACATACATACATACGTACATACACACACATACATACATACATACATACATACATACATACACACATACATACATACATACATACATACATCCATCCTTACATACATACATACATACATATTTACGTACATACATACATACATACATACATACATACATACATACATACATACATACATACATACATACATACATACATACATACATCATCATCATCATCATCAGTCCCGTAGTCTGGTTGACCGTTGGGGCACCACTGAAGATTTTGCAACCAACTTCCTCCACTCCTCACGGTCCTCAGCTTTCCGCAGAATGATATTCCATTCAAGGCCAGTCCATTCTCTGATATTGTCTTCCCATCTTTTTCTCTGTCTGCCTCTTCGTCTCCCTCCCTGAACTGTTCCCTGCAAGACGGTCTTGGCCAGTCCAGATGATCGTGTGACGTGCCCGTACCACCTCAGTTTGCGTCTTTTCACTGAGGTCAGGAGGTCTTCATACGGCCCGATGGCGTTTTCGATTCGGGTTTTCACTTCCTTATTGGTTATATGATCTTTGTACGAGATACCAAGGAGTTTGCGGAAGCATCTCATCTCCATTGCCTGTATCCTTCTTTCAATGTCTGCTGTTATGGTCCATGTTTCGCATGCATACAAAAATATTGACATGACCAGGGAACGCATCAGTCTGATCTTGGAGCCGATTGCGATATTCTTGTCGTTCCAGATGACTTTTAGCTTGGTCATTGCAGCTGTGGTCTGGGCAATCCTGGAAAGTACCTCGGGCTTTGATCCTTCATCTGATACTATAGGTCCCAGATATTTAAATCTATGGACGGTCTCAAGTTTCTTGTTGTCTATGGTAATGTTAGTGCTGATGCCATTGGTATTATTTGTCATCAACTGGGTTTTCTCTGCACTGATCTGCATGCCATATGCTGTGGAGGCCTCATCAAGATGTTTTATCAAGCTGACTAGCTCTTGCTCTTGCCCAGCTAGTCCGTCAATGTCGTCGGCAAAACGCAAGTTTGTGATTGTTCTACCTCCGATGCTGACTGTTCCCTCGTGGTC
>CM060308.1:69755510-69758010 GCA_030674185.1 Monoplex corrugatus
AACCTGATTGAGATAAGGTAGCAAACTGTGAGTTCACTGTTTATCCCCCAAGTCCTGGATTCTTCAGAGCTTCTTGTCAACCAGGTTTAGGTTTTGCTTCAGAAGGGGAAATAACCAGAAGTAGCATGGGTTTCAGTCAATGGGAAATAACCAGAAGTAGCATGGGTCTCAGTCAAGGGGAAATAACCAGAAGTAGCATGGGTCTATGTCAAGGGGAAATAACCAGAAATAACATGGTCTAGGTCAAGGGGAAATAACCAGAAGTAGCATGGGTTTCAGTCAAGGGGAAATAACCAGAAGTAGCATGGGTCTAAGTCAAGGGGAAATAACCAGAAGTAGCATAGTCTAGGTCAAGGGGAAATAACCAGAAGTAGCATGGGTCTAAGTCAAAGGGAAATCACCAGAAATAGCATAGGTCTAGGTCAAGGGGAAATAATCAGAAGTAGCAAGGGTCTAAGTCAAGGGGAATAATCAGAAGTAACATGGTCTAAGTCAGGACTGTTGTGTGGGTTGACGAGGTTACTGACCTGTATGACGTAACTCATCCTTTGTTGCATCACTTCCTTGGTAAAACGTCTGCCATTGTACATCATCTTTCCCGTGACTGTTCCCTCTGTTCTGTGGCAATGACGTCCAACAATGACGTTTTACCAGAACCTGTGCAAACAACAGTAAGATATAGCCCCCCATACACACATGCACATACAAAAACACATTAACTGCAAACAACAGCAGGATGTAATGCCACACACACACACACACACACACACACACACACACACACACACACACACACACACACCACACACACACACACACACACACACACAGATTAACTGCAAACAACAGAAGGATGTAAGGCCCATACACACATACACACACACATACACACACACACAACGCGTGCGCGCGTGCACACACACACACACACACACACACACACACACACACACACACACACACACACACAAACACACACATTAACTGCAAACAATAGAGGGATATAACCCTGCCCCCTCCCCCCCTCCACTACACACACACACAGACATTTCAAAAAACACATAAACTGTACGAACTTATTCTTCAACAAAATTCTGCATTAGCAGCTTGGCTAACTAAGAATTTGTTGCTTTCAGAACATCCATTTAACCCTTGGACTCCCGTACCTTCTTCACCAACTGCAAAAACTTAACCCTTTGACTACTTCACCCTATCCACCAGCTTTACAAGGGAAGTTGGAGGATGGGGTGAGAGAATCAAAGGGTTAAATTTTTGCTTTGCTGGTCTGGTTGGCAATGCCAGATGGTGATGGACAGGGTGCGGTAGTCAAAGGGTTAAGCTTGTGATGTGTTGAAAGCTGTCTTTCTATTCCTATCACGGCAGGTGCGGTAGTCAAGTGGGTAAGACATCACATTTCCGGTTGTAAGGTCTAAGGATTGATCCAGTTTGCGTGCATCTTGCCTGGTGGGTAAAGGGTGGACATTTCTCTGATCATTCAAATTTCCAGACCTGAAGGTGCCTAAACCCTTTTCATGTGTATGCACATGCATACCATCAAATATGCACGTTAAGATTCTGTAAGTCATGTCAGCATCCGATGAGTTATGGAATGGAAACATGAAAACACCCAGCATGCACGCCCACCAAACGTAAAAACATGCAGAGTATTCAGAAACATACTACCCGTTCAGTGTGGGCAAAAGAACGTGCACACACGCAACAAAAATTTTGGATTGCTATGAAAACAAACAAACAAAATAAAACAAAACAAAACAACAAACAAACTAACAACAACAAAAACAAGCAAACAAACAAACACACCACAATTCCTGCTTCCCCCTCTCCACTGAGACATCTCTCCCTCCTTCACAACCCCTCCATCTCTCTCTCTCTCTCCACACAACACACACACACACACACACACACACACACACACACACACACACACACACATACACACACATATACACAGAGAGAGAGAGAAGAGAGAGAGAGAGAGAGAGAGATGGGGGAGTTCAGACAGACAGACAGAGAGAGTGAGAAAGAGAGAGGTGGAGACGGACAGACAGACAGACAGAGAGAGAGAGAGAGAGAGAGGGGGGGGGTTAGAGGGTGCTTTCCAACCTGAACTCCCCACGAGAGCAATGAGCTGTCCCGACGGAAGTGCCAAGTTGACGTCATGAAGCACGCGCTTCACGTGCTGTTGACGAAAGCACGCGCCTTGCCACCAGCGGCCTGTACGATATTTGACGTCATAGTTGATGTCTTGTAAAGCTAACGTGGGTCCTTCTGCTTTATTGTCGGTATCAGTTAAAGGCGTCTGACGGGGAGATGGAAAAATATCCTGTAGTATGTCTGAATCCATTGTGGAAGACTAGACCTGTTATGATAAAATCAGTTGGAAATGAACAACAAGGACAACAACAATAACGAAAATGATAACAATGATTATAATAATAGTAATGATAATGACAGGAAGAAGAAGAAGAATGAGGAGAAG
>CM060308.1:69763010-69765510 GCA_030674185.1 Monoplex corrugatus
ATCTTCATGAATATCATCGCTATCTTCGGTCTTCTTTATCATGAGATGCCTCAGAGAGGCACAGCCAAGACCAAAAGAGACACGATTAGAAAGGAAGAGATGGTTAGAAAACACGCTCCAGCCCTCACATCACACAACAACGGTTGATCAAGCAGTTGACAGCCTGACAGGATGCCAGTCAACCAGCTGTCTGTTTGAGCTCACAACACTGGAAACTGGGACTTCAGAACCCGGAGGAAGATCACGGTGGTGCTGGATATATGGAGTAATAGACACACTCCACATGTACAAGATGACTCTACGCCTGGCTTCCCGTATATCCGCGTACTGCTAGCTTCATCTCCCCGTGACACCTCTGGGTACAAGTTGAACACCTCCTGATACAATTGACACATCCTGACACAAGTTGAACACCTCTGGGTACAAGTTGATTACCTCTGGGTACAAGTTGAGCACCACCTGGTGCAAGCTGAACATCTCTGGGTACAAGTATGAACACCTCCTGTACAAGCTGAACACCTCTGCGTACAAGTCGAACACCTCCTGGTACAAGTTCATCACTTCCAGATACAAGATGAACGCTTCCAGGTACAAGTTGAACACTCACGGTACAAGCTGAACATCTACGGATTACCTTGAACACCTCCCGATGCAAGCTGAACACCACTCATTACAAACTGAATACCTCCGGGTACAAGTTGAACACCTTATGATATAAGCTGACACTTCTCGGTACAAGTTGAATACCTCGAGGTATAACTGGAACATTTCCATATACAAGTTGAACACCTTCAGGTACAAGTTCAACACTTCGAGGTATAAGTTGAACACCTCCAGGTACAAGTTGAACACCTCCAGGTACAATTTGAACACCTCCAGGTACAAGTTGAACACCTCCAGGTGCAAGGTGAACACCTTCAGGTACAAGTTGAACGCCTTCCGATACAAATTGAATACCTTAGGGTACAAGTTGAAATCTGTGGGTACCAGTTGACTACCTCTCAATACAAGTCAAACATCTCCCAGTACAAGTTGAATCCTCCGGGTACAAGTTGAACACCTCTGAATACAAGCTGAAAATCTCCGAGTACGAGTTCGGTACCTCCAGGTAAAAGCTGAATATCTCCAGGTACAAGTTGAACACCGCCGGGTACGAGTTGAACATCTCCAGGTACAAGTTGAACACCTCCAAGTACAAGTTGAACACCTCCAGGTACAAGCAAAAGACTTCTGGGTACAAGCTGCACATCTCTGGGTACAAGTTGAACAGCTCCTGGTACAAGCTAAACACCTCCGGACACGAGTATACACCTCCAGGTAAAAGCTGAACACCTCCAGGTAAAAGCTGACCACCTCTGGGTACAAGTTGAACACCTCTGGGTACCGGCTGACTACCTCTGATTACAAGTTGAACACTTCCAGGTACAAGTTGAACACCTCCAGGTCAAGTTGAACATCTCCCAGTACAGTTGAACACCTTCTGTACTAGCTGAACACCTCCGGATACAAGCAAAAGACCTCTGGGTACAAGCTGCACATCTCTGGGTACAAGCTGAACACCTCCAGGTACAAGTTGAACGCCTCCTGGTACAGGCTGAACACCTCTGGGCACAAGTATAACACCTCCAGGTAAAAGCTGAACACCTCCAGGTACAAGATGAACACCTCCTGGTACAAGCTGAACACCTCCAGGTAAAAGCTGAACACCTCCAGGTGCAAGTTGAACGCCTCCTGGTACAAGCTGAACACTCTGGACATAAGTATAACACTTCCAGGTACAAGTTGAACACCTGGTACAAGCTGGACACCTGGTAAAAGCTGGTACTAGATGAACACCTCCTGGTACAAGTTGAAACCTCCCACCACAAACTGAACACCTCCCAGTACAAGTTAAACACCTGCAGGTACAAATACAACACAATCCAAGTACAAGCTGAACACTCCCAGTATGGGCTGAACAGTTTTTGTAGGTACAATCTGAACACCTCCTGACACAAGTTGAACACTTCCCGGTACAAGTTGGACAACAAACTCCCAGTACAAATAGAACACCTCTGGGTACAAATTGAACACCTTAGGGTACAAGTTGAATCATCTGGGTACAAGCTGAACACCTCGTGTACAAGTGAACATATGAATAAAAAGAATGGAACCTTTCCGACACATACACCATCAAAATACAATACAATACAATATTATATTTGTATAGCGCAAAATCTTGATAAAATCAAATCTAAGCGCTAAAATTACACCATCTTGAGAGTCTAAGTAAAACCCTAAGTGCTGGCAAGGTCTTGAAATGTGGAGAGGTTGGGTGGGGGTGCGGGTGCTGGGGGTGGGGGGAGGGGGGGGGATGGATGGAGTGAGTGAAAACAGAAATTTGGATATCAGCGAAATAAGAAACGGATTATACAATACAGAACAGGCGGACGACTCGCAGGCTTTAAGTTATTTATGCAGTCGTCAGCAGCACATGTGCCGTCCAGCAGGTAACGCGTAT
>CM060308.1:69770510-69778010 GCA_030674185.1 Monoplex corrugatus
ACGACACACACGACACGACACGACACGACACGATACGACACGACACGACACGAATCGACACGACACGACACAACACAACACAACATTACACAACACACACTGCACGACACGACACTACATTACACAAAGCAATGCAACCCAACGCAACACTACACACCACACCACACCACAACCAACAAACACACACACACACCACACCAACACAACACTACACTACACACCACACCACACACAAACACAACACTACACACACCACACCACACACAACACACACTACACACCACACCACACCACACCACACCACAACACAACACAACACACCAACACACACACCAAAACACACCACACCACAACACACACACACACCACACCACACCACACCACACCACAAACAACACAACACAACACAACACACACAACACACACACCACACCACACCACACCACACCACACACAACACGACACGACACAACACAACACAATACACCACACCACACCACACCACACCCACAACGCAACGCAACGCAACGCAACACACCACACCACACCACACACACACGACACGACGACACGACACGACACGACACACACAACCAACACAACGCAACCAACGCAACGCAACACAACAAACGCAACGCAACGCAACGCACATACACAACACCAAAACGCACACAACGCAACGAAACGCAACACACAAACACAACACACACAACGCAACCACGCACAAACCAACGCAACGCAACACAAACCACACACAACAACACGACACACACACACACACCACACACAACAAACACAACAAACACAACAACACAACACAACACAACACACAACTACAACACAACACAACACAACAAACACAACACACACAAAACACAACACAACACAACACAACACAACACAACACAACACAACAAACACAACACACACAAACACAACAAACACCACAAAACAAAACAACACAACACAACAACACAACAACAACAACACAACACAACAACAACACAAACACAACACAACAAAACAAACAACAAAACACAACACAACACAACACAAACTATAAACAACAACACAACACAACAACAAAACACAACACAAACAACACAAAATCAACACAACACAAACACAACACAACAAAAAAACACAACAAACAACAAACACAACAAACATGATAACAAAATAAACACAACAAACACAACAAAACCCACAAACACAACATAATACAACAAAACACAACACAAACAACAACCAACAAAACATGATACAACAAAACACAACACATACAACATAAACACAACACAAACAAACAACAACACAACATAATCACAACACAAACACAACATAAACAACACAAACACATACAACAAAACACAACACAACACAACACAACACACTAAACAACATAAACAACAAAAACAACACAAACACAACACAACATAATAAACAAAACTAACACACAAAACACAACAACAAACACAACACAACATAATACAACAAAACACAACACAACAAAACAACACAACACACATAACAACAAAACACAACACAAACAAACACAACACAACAAATAATACAACAAAACACCAAACAAACAAACAAACACAACAAAACATAATACAACAAAACAGATACAACAAAACCAACACAACACAAACAAACAACATAATACAACAAAACACAACACAACACAACACAACAAAACAACACAACATAATACAACAAAACACGATACAACAAAACACAACACAACAAAACACAACATATACAACAAAACACAACACAACAAAACACAACACAACAACACAACAACAACATAATACAAACAAAAACAACAAACAAACACACAACACAAAACAACACAACAACACAACAAACACAACAACAACATAAACAACACAACAATACAACACAAATAACACAACACAACATAATACAACACAAACACAACACAACACAACACAACACAACACAACACAACACAACAACAACACAACACAAACACAACACAACACAACACAACACAACCACTACATAAACGAGAAGAAAGTAAGAAAGACAAAGAAAGAAACAAAGCGACGTCTACTGCATGCAACTAAAGTCGACATCAATCAATACAACACAATACAATACCGTGCAACATATACAATACAATACAATACAATACAATGCATGCAATACAATACAATGCAATGCAATACAATGCGATGCAATACAGTACAACAAAATACATTGCAAGACCATACAACGCAATATCTATACAAAACATATCAATACACACAGCACAACACAACCAAAACATAATGCAATACTCTTGAGAATTATCTCCCATGTTGTATAGAACTTCTCAAATCTAACACAGTTTGCGCTACCCATTCAGCTAGCACAGAAGCAGATAAAAAGTACAAAAACAGTAAGCTCAGAACACTCCTCAGAACACAACACAACACAACACAACACAACACAACAACACAACACAACACAACACAACACAACACAACACAACACAACACAACACAACACAACACAACACAACACAACACAACACAACAGAGGAGTGTTCTGAGCTTACTGTTTTTGTACTTTGTATCTGCTTCTATGCTAGCTGAATGGGTAGCGCAAACTGTGTTAGATTTGAGAAGTTCTATACAACATGGGAGATAATTCTCAAGAGTTATGTCCTTTGATTATGTTATAAAAATTCTTCCCTGCTTCCCTCTTATTTCTTCGGTATTACCATAATGCAATCGTTAGGATGTAACACAGTTCAGTAAAATAAACAGAAAAAAAATATAACAGCAATTCAAATCTATAACGTTTTATGACGCCGTATCAGTTAGTTTCTCCAACTCAACCAAGCTCCATGGAAGTTCTTTTTTTTTTTTTGTTTCATTTCCTTTTTCTCTTGTCTTTTGTATGCGTCTAACAAACAGAGTTTTAATCCGTGTTTTCATTCTATTTTCCTGTGTTTCCGATTTCTCAATACAATACAATACAATACAATACAATACAATACAATACAACTACAACACAACACAGTACAGTACAGTACAGTGCAGTACAGTACAGATACAATACAATACTATCAATACAATGCAATGCAATGCAATACAATACAATACATTACATTACATTACATTTACATTACATTACATTTCATTACATTACAATATGATACAACGTAATACAATTGAATGCAATACAATACAACCACAACCAAACACAAACACAACACAATGCAACACAATACAATGCAATTCAATACAATACAATGCAATACAATACAATATAGTACAAAGCAAACCAATGCTAAGCAATGCAATACAATACAGTACAGTCCAACACAATACAATATACAGTACAATACAGTACAGTACAATACAATACAATACAATGCAATACAATACAACACAATACAATACATTACATTTCATTACATGACAATACAAGGCAACGTAATACAATTGAATGCAATACAACAACACAACAAAGCACAACAAACGCAACGCAACGCAACAAAGCACAACACAAAACACACAACACAATGCAACACAATACAATGCAATTCAATACAATACAATGCAATACAATACAATACAGTGCAAAGCAAACCAATGCTAAGCAATGCAATTCAATACATACAGTCCAACACAATACAACATACAGTACAATACAATACAATACAACACAATACAACACAACACAACACAATGCATCGCAATGCAGTGCAAAGCAATACAATACAACAATAATACACGATACAGCATGATAGAAAACGAAACAACACAATACAGGGGGGTGCAAAAGTAGGTATACAGTTATGAAAAAAGAAAACACGTACAATACCCATTGCATTTATTATACAAACAAAATAAATATTGCATATACATGTAATAACAAGCACAGCCTTAATCCCTCAGATACTCAAACTGCTTGCCGTCGGTATTCACACACTCCTCTAATCGAGAGCGGAATTAAGCGTTATACCTGTATAATGATGTGATACTTACTGTATACGTACTTTTGCACCCCCTTGTATAGAGTCTAACACAGTACAAAACAATGCAATACGTCACCTGCCTTTGCCGAATCCAGTGTACGTGAACTCTTGACAACCTTCAAACACGCCTCACCTGATCCACCTGTCACTGATGGCGTGACCTTATGCTTGTAATACGGTTAGCGGGTTTCACTTGGCGCTCGTAGTTGTTGTCGTTATCGGTTTCTGTTTGATTTGGTTTGGGTTTGGGTTGGGTTGGCTTGGGTTGGTTTAGGTTGGTTGGTTTGGGTTGGGTTGGGTTGGGTTGGTTTGGTTCGGTTTGGTTCGGGTTGGTTGGTTTGGTTTGGTTTGGTTTGGTTTGGTTCGGTTCAGTTTGATTTGGTTTGGTTTGGTTTTGGTTTGGTTTGGTTTTTGGTTTGGTTCGGTTCAGTTTGATTTGGTTTGGTTTGGATTTGTTTGGTTCGGTTAGTTTGGTTTGATTTGGTTTGGTTTGATTTAGTTAAGTTTGTTTTGGGCTGGTTTGGTTTGAATTTGTTTTAGTTTGGTTTGGTTTTGGGTTTGGTTGTTTCTTAATTTGTTTTTGATGATTTCATTTTTCCCAACATTCGCGGATTTTGCGTGATGCATCTAGGCAAGTTGATTTACCCACCACTGTCACGACGGTATGTTGCGGTGCGTACTGCACATCTCTGCACGTTTACCAAAATCCGTGCTTGGACCACGGGCTGCACACTGAACTTGGCTACTGAATATCAGCAACCTATCTCCACCATCTTGGGTTTGGCAGCGGTTGCCTGATTAGCTGCCTGAGTTCAAAAACATCCCATTTACCCAAGTAGTGTGTGTGTGTGTGTGTGTGCGTGCGTGCGGTCTCATGTGTGTGTGTGTGTTGTGTGCGTGTGCGCGCGGGGTGCGTGTGCGGCGTGCGTGCACTTGCGTGCGTATGAGAGAGAGAGAGAAAGAGAGAGAGTACAGTTGAGAGATGATAGTAATGATGATGATGATGATGATGGTGATGGTGATGGTGATAATGATGATGATAATACTAATGATACTACTACTACTACTACTTCTACTACTACTACTACTAATGATAATAATGATAATGATAGAAATACTCACAGTGATGATGATGATGATGATGATAGTGATGATGATGGTGATAATGATGATGATAATACTAATGATAATACTAATATACTTCTACTACTACTACTACTACTAATGATAATAATGATAATGATAGAAATATTCACAGTGATGATGATGAGATGACGACGACGAACGTATGACAATACACACGACTGCAACACCACCACCAACAGCAACATCAGTAGTAATATAACTACACTAATGATGATGATGATGATGACGATGATGATGATGATGATGATGACGACGACGACGACGACGACGATGACGACGATAATGATGATGATGATGATGATGATGATGAGACGATGATTATTCAGAATTTCCTATGTTGAGATCTGGAAGAAGAAAAAATCAACGGATAGTGTACGGCGACCACCGAAGAGCAGTGAAAAAGCTATCTATGTCGTTGACGCAGATTCGAGAAAATCAACGAACAGCGTACGACTACTAACCCCTGAAGGTGAAAATGTGATCTCTATCGTTGACATAGTTTCGCCCTCGTTAGACTTAATCTTAATCTAATCACAGAGTTACGAACGGCCAGACATGCGTTCGATTTTGTGATAGTTTCATTCAAGAAAAGTTCATCCAGCGGGCGCAAACGTCATCAGACCTGACAATATCTTTTTATCCAACAGATTTTTGTGTGTGTGTGTGTGCAATTTGTAAACCAACAGATAGACAAAATGCAAAAAAACAAACAAAACGGATTTCGTAGGCAGTATCAAACACATGTTTATTTTCATGACATGTTTATGTACATTACATGATATGCAACAGTAGTGATAGAACATCATATATTATGCAAGAGTACTGACAGAACTCATGCAGTAAAAAAATCAACAGATGTGTCACAACACAATTCCAAATGGAATAGCATCTGCTTCAAGCAGAAACTTTTAGCTCTTTGCATGTCTGTTACTGGTATGTAGGAAAATCAGTCATTTTGAAATGTATTATACGTTATGTTCATTAAATGTTTGTGTTTTTTCTCTGTCAAAAGATGTTCTCGACTAAACGGATACATTTTTTTTTATATCTGCATTTGTACATTTGTAGATTTGTAAATGAGATGATGATGATGATGATGATGATGATGATGATGATGATGATGACGACGACGACAACGGCGATGAGATATTCAGATTTGTGTGGAACGTAACTGAGCCTAAAATGTTCTCTAAATTGAAAGTAGTGTCATATCCTAACAACACAATCGTTTTAGTAATATTCTATGGAACAATCAGAGCTGAAACATGCCAATAATTACATGGAATATTATCCGACCACACGAAGTGTCCTATATATGACTGCTGAAGAAAATGATGACGTCACGTTTGATGAAGAAAACGATGATTATAAGTCGACAAAGATAATGATGTTCATGGTATGTTCATGACAAAAATGATAACGATACGTTTGATGAAGAAAACGATAATGATATGTTGATGAAGATAACACTGATGACAGTATGTTGATGACAACAAAAAAAAAAAAAAAAAAGGGTGAATGATCTGTTTGATGCCGAAAAGGATCATGATATTATCATGAGGACAATAATGATTATAAAATCATAGACGAAAGAAATAACGAGGAGGATATGATGCTGCTGATATTAGACTGTTGTAGTGTTACAACATTTATCGCTTTGGCTGGCCATGATTTTTCGTGGGAAAATACGATGGTGGTTTCCCGTTGCCTTCAATCGGTTTGTGTACGGACGCTCCGCCAGCCTTTGTCGTTCCCACGGCAACCTACAAGGTAGTGTGGGTGATTTTTCTTCCAGGTTTACTCCCTTAGCTTTATTCTCTCCCGAGATTCCCACAGGCAGTGGTGCTATTTACCCATAGCTGGGGATCTGGTTCGTGGGCACTAGGGCATGTCCACACGCCGGTGGGCCTGCATGCCACATGTCTGGGGGCCAGACCTCCTCCGAGTCCTTCGGAACAACAGGAAAGCTGGAGGGAAAGAGAACACCAGGTAGACCCAGGGAGAAAATGTTGGGACGGACTTGTAGATGGCTGAGGACAGAGAGGGTGGAAGATGTGCTTGCGGCGACAAGGGATAGATGTAAATTTGGGCAGAGCACATGATGATGATGATGATGAATGTTACAACATAGATTTAACAACAACTTTGTCCGGCATGTACTTCAGTAATAAAAATTCAAGGGCAAATTAAGATTTTTCAACATTTCCAACCCCCTGCCCTGCCCACCCCGAAGATTTTGATGAGCAGGTTGTACAGGTAACACTGCGTGAGGTACAGGGATATGACTGTTTGGGGTCCAGAGAAGGGTGAGGAGGTATGTCGACTGAGGAGAACCTGGAGAGAGAGAGAGACAGAGA
>CM060308.1:69780510-69800510 GCA_030674185.1 Monoplex corrugatus
ACAAGAAACACCACGAGGGTGCGGATGGGACCCCCTCAGACTGTAACAAAAAAACAACAACAACAAACAAACAAACAAACAAACAAACAAGAAAAAACAAAAAACAAAGGAGTCATGATGAATTTCAGAGGAAAATCTCCAATACAATCTAACATAAAACTCTAAAATATGTGCAACTGTTAATTACACCAGTCTTATTACAGGTAGCTTTCCAGCTCAACGATGCATCAGACCAGTTAGTTGATATGTTGTCTAAATCTAAAACAGTGGGTTCCCCCCCTCCCCCCTCCCCCCCTCCCCCCTTTATGTACGTTCGATAAAGTCCACCTGGTCGAAAATTTGCATCTTTTTGGTGACGTTTTTAATTCATGAGTTCCTGATCTCAGTATACTATAAGTTACAATATGATGCGATATATATGTATAGATTGGGGGAAAATTAGTGGACAGATGTTTTGAAACTGGACATTGGCAGATAACAGTTGACATCCGTTTCCTAATGCAGGAAGCATCGTGAAACATCATTCGTTTGAATCGACCAGAATATTGATTTTTATGGCTTCAAGACAATACACACACATGTACACGCGCGTGCGCGCGCGCGCACACACACACACACACACACACACACACACACACACACCACACACACACACACACACACACACACACACACATGCACATGCACATGCACATGTGCGCGTGTGTTCGTGCAACAAACATAAAAGTTTTCATAATTTGAAGAAACGAAACTTGAAAAACCAATATCTGTGAATAATAACAAGTGAATCATATACCATGTGGACGATTGAACAAGTTGACATTTTCGTACATGCAACTTCAAAGTCTTAAGTTATTGCTTAACCCGTTGTTCGTTCTGAGCATATAACTAGCATACATTCACATATCAACATCAGTCTTCTTCCCTGGCACGATAGTGCAAATCAGCAATTTAAAGAGGTGAAATTTTAAGAGAAGGTGCTCAAACAAAAGAAATCAATTCCATTATCAAAACAGGGTCCAATGACCAAATCAACAGTAAATCACACATACGTTATTAATATTAAATCTAAAAGGTTTACTTTACATGCAAGCCAACAAAGTCGAAATAACGGAATGCATTTCTGGGAGATACAACAGAATCAGATAAACCAAGGATGTGGGATTAATTTTTATCTGAAAAGCCACACGCAGCCAACATTCAGACGAAACAATGTGATACAGAGTCTGATTTCGTAATATTATGGCCGTATATGTTGACAAATATGTTGTGTTTTTCCTCTACTGGTAATTGTTGCTTTCATCATCATCATCATCATCATCATCATCATCATCATCATCAGGTGCCCTACCGCATGGCGTTGGCGATCATGGACTTCCATCTGTCTCTATCTCTCATTGCCCCTAGCATCTCTCCCACCCCCCTCGTCCCCAGCCACTCTGCAAGTCCGTCCAGCATTTTCTCCCTGGGTCTACCTGGTGGTCTCTTTCCCTCCAGCTTTCCTTTCACGCATACGTATGTCAAACAGATGGATATTCTGCATCAATTCAATTTGATTTCATGATCTTATTGCAATTGCGCTTTGTTGGTTGTGTTTTGCATATGTTTATATTACTTGCATAAAATGAATGAAGAAAAATTTGAGAAAAACAAAAACGAAAAACAACAAAAATCCAAACGAAACTGAATCAAGACAGGGAATATATCATTGTGGGAGGTTTTGTGTTCGTTTGTTTGTTTTGTTTTTCTTTTGCTGTTGTAGTTGTGTCCCTTTGAGGTTGAGGTTTCTTTACTTCAGTACAATCATACTCGTTATTACAAATTCATCTATAGAATGTAAATAATACTGCACGTACAATCATCGTTATCAAGTGCCTTGCCACATGGCGTTGGCGATCATGGCCCTCCTTATGCATCTATCCCTTGTTGCCGCAAGCACATCTTCCCACCCTGTCTGTCCTCAACCACTGTGCAAGTCCGTCCAATAGGGTCTACCTACAATACCATGAAAAATGTAAAAGCTAAAATAATAGCAGTTGTCTACGTTTTAAGGCACTAATGAACACAGGAGGAGGGTACGGATATAGTGGGGATAACAAGTACATATCTATCCATCTACTTACTCACACATTTTGTCCTTCTTATCACTAGTGTCTATACAACCAGAAAGTTATATTAAGCAAACATCTGCTTCTAAACCATTGTATTCCAAGTCCAGTTTCAGTTTCTCAAAACAGCACCACATATATTGATAATTTCATAAGCGCTGCCCCCCATAAGCCATGATTCTGCACGATATCTTCGAGGAAGGCACATGTCTTCACTGAAGAATTCTCAGACCGATCAGCTTGAAGCTGAACATGGCGAGCAGAAGAAAGCCAACAGTGAATGCGGCCAACAGCTCAAAATTTCTGTCCATGTTTTCTATGACTCCTGGGTAGTTGGCATTGATGAATACATCCCCGTTGGGTATACACGGTAGTCCTGCGCACACACACACCCATTGCGATGCAATGTGCAAAACACAACACAATGCATGAATGTAATGCAATACACTGTAGTATCGTATGGTAATCCTAATAACAATTATAATAATGATTCCAATAATAGTAAAAATAAACAGTAATAATCTTTGAACAACAACAACAAACATATAATATACATAATCCAATAATTTTAACAGTAAATAATAATAATATAATAATAATAATAATAATACAATAATTAATAAATAATAATTGGGTGAATGAGACGACGATGATGATGACGACGACGACGACGACGACAAGAAGAAGAAAAGTCGAAGAAGTCGTCACATTTTTGAGGCCACATGATGGTGATGATGATGATGAGAGGAGGAGGAGGTGGAGGAGGAAGAGGAGGAGGAGGAGGATGGGGAGGGATGACAGTAAGAGAGAGGTGGGAACAAAGGACAAGGCTGACAGAAAGGGAGGGAAACGGAAGCAAAACTTATGGGAGTGAACGCTGGGGAAAGACAGGACGGTAAATCACCGGAGATGACAGTATGGGAGGCAAAAAATAAAGATGACAGTAAAGAGAGGTATAAATAGGGGTTGGCAGTAAAAAAGGAGGTAAAAAATGTAAGGGTAACGGTAAGGGAGGTAAATATGGGGGGGTGACAGTGAGGGAGGTACAAAATAATGAATGACAGTAAGGGAGGTATACAACAGGGAACAGTAGGGGGTAAAAATAGGGAACAGCAAAGGAGGTAAACAATAGGGGAGACAGCAAACAGAGGTAAAAACTAGGGGGAGACAGCAAAGGGAGGTAAAAAATAGGGGGTTAGGTGACAATAAGGAGGTAAGAAATAGGGGAGTGACAGTAATGGAAGTGAAAAAATGGGTTGAAAGACAGTGATAAAAATATTTTTAAAAAAATTAACAACTATGAATTGGGGACTTGTGTGAAACATAGGAGCAGTGTCAGTGTCAGTTTCAGTTTCAATTCTCAAGATGACGTCTCCGTGCTCGGAATGAATCCCACATGCACTAACGTCACAGGTGCCATATAATGGAAAAGATCCAGAATGATCATGGCACAAGCCTTAAGCCTGTACATAAACCCATGAGCTGGCCAGGTCCTGAGGTTCTACACAGACAGTTCCATAACCCTGGGGTCGTACGGGAGCGTGGTGGCAGAAACCTCAACTTTTTTCCGGGGCCAGCACCACGAAGGCGGCGCCCATCCCATTTTCCTCGCTTCAAATTCATATTCACATTTTTTAAACCAAGACTTCAGATAGGCAAGAAGGCTAAGTGATCTTCAAGGGGTGGAACCTGGGAAATCAATCTATCTCTCCAATGTTTTATACCAAGGCAGCCGGACAATGCCCTGCTTTTCACAATTTTCAACTGACGTGGGATCTTTAACGTGTGCAGCCAGAAGGCACATGGGTCCGACTCGTTTTTCGTCCCCTTCCAAAGGACTAGACGTTCAGTTCGATTTGCCGGTCAAACTGAGGAGAAAAGTCGAGGCTTCTACGGGGAGCAAACCCTGGAACCTTGAGTTTCGATATTCATAGGCGAACGTCTGAACCATTCTGCCACTCTTCTCCCATAGGAGCAAGGATCAGTAAGGAAAAGATGAAAAGGTGGTGAAGACAGGTAGAAAAAGCGGGGAAGCAATATACAGGCAACATTTATAGGCCATTTTATGAGGAAGGGGGGTTTGGAGCACTTGGTCTCAACGGGAAAGCTGGAGGGAAAGAGAGCACCGGGTAGACCCAGGGAGAAAATGCTGGACGGACTTGCAGAGTGGCTGGGGACGAGGAGGGTGGGGGAGATGCTAGGGGCAACGAGAGATAGAGACAGATGGAGGTACATGATCGCCAACGCCATGCGGCAGGGCACCTGATGATGATGATGAATACACAGACACGAACACATTCGGGGTAATGGTAGCGAGAGATAAAGTAGGAACGACGGATCAGTTAAAGGAGATATAGGAGAGGGAATATGAGTTGCAGAAAAAGAGGGAGGGGGAACAAAAGAGTCAGGTTAGACGTCGATCTCTGCCACTGGTAACCATGTAACACAGTACTTCCTGCCGCATGTAAGCAGTAAACACACGCGACTACATCTCAAAGAGAACCGGCCATTGATTGGTTGATATTTTAGTTGCTGCAGCAGACATCTCGCTTATGCATATGTATCAACCATGATCTGAGAGAATGGAGTCACATGATCGAGAACCTAAAACTAACATCCACCACGTGCGTGGCATCCTATTTCGAGCGTAAACAGATTCTGCCTTCTCTCCTGGTAAGTCTGGAAGCGCACTTTTCCCGCGTGATTGCATCCGGTTGTTCCGAGGACTAGATCTATCCCACTTTTTTTTTCGCACTATTTCCTCAGCAGTTTTGTCCACATTGCCGGTCAAGTCGTGTACAACACGCCTCTTTCGATCATGCGACAGGTCATGGTTGATACATACGCACCACCAAGATGTCTGCCGTATGACCCAAAATATCAACCAACCACTGGCCGGTTCGGTTTGAGGTGTAGTCGCATGTTCAGTGAATCCCATTAACCCTTTGACTCCCGCATACTATCCACCATCTGAAAAAAATTAACCCTTTGACTCCCTCACCCCATCAAAATGCAGGAGGCTGGTGGATAGGGTGAACGAGTCAAAGGGTTAAGATTTTGCTTTGCTAGCATGGTTGACAATGCAGGATACTGGTGGACAGGGTGCGGGAGCCAAAGCGTTAAAAAAAAAACGACTCGGAGAGGGATGGGCTCCGCCAGGTTCGAGTTACCCAAGGCACGCTGTGTGACAAGATCTGATGAACAATTCAATAGTATGGCGCCTCATTGACTCTTCACGGAGATAAGGAAGAAGAAGAAGAAGAAGAAGTAGAAGAAAAAGGAAAAGAAGAAAAAGAAGAAGAAGAAAAGGAAAAAGAAGAAAAAGAAGAAGAACAAAAGGAAGAAGAAGGAAAAGAAGAAGAAGAAGAAGAAGAAGTAGAAGAAGAAGAAGAAAAGGAAGAAGAACAAGCAGAAGAACTAGCAAAAGAAGAACCAAAAGAAAAAGAACAAGCAGAAGAAGAAGAGGAAGAAAGGAAGAATAGGTAGAAGAGGAAGAAGAAATAAAAGAAGAAGAGGAAAAGAAGAAGAAAAGGAAGAAGAAGAGGAAGAAGAGGAAGAAGAGGAAGAAGAGGAAGAAGAAGCATAAGAGGAACAGGAAGAACAGGAAGAAGAAGAAGAAGAAGCAAAAGAAGAAGAAGAAGAGGAAGAGGAAGAAGAAAAAAGAAGAGAAGAAGAAGAAGAAGAAGAAGAAGAAAGAAGAAGAAGAAGAAGAAGAAGAAGAAGAAGAAGAAGAAGAAGAAGAAGAAGAAGAAGAAGAAAGAAGAAGAAGAAGAAGAAGAAGAAGAAAAGGAAAAGAAGAAGAAGAAAGAAGAAAGAAGAAGAAGAAGAAGAAGAAGAAGAAGAAAAGGAAGAAAAAGAAGAAAGAGAAGAAGAAAGAAGGGAAAAAGAAGAAGAACAAAGCAGAAGAAAGGGAAAAGAAGAAGAAGGAAGAAGAGAAAAGAAGAAGAAGAGGAAGAAGAAGAGAAGAAGAGAGAGAAAGGAAGAAGAAGAGAAGAAGAAAGGAAGAAGAAGAAGAAGAGAAGAAGAAAGAAGAAGAGAGAAGAAGAAGAAGAAGAAAGAAGAAGAAGAAGAAGAAGAAGAAGAAGAAGAAGAAGAAGAAGAAGAAGAAGAAGAAGAAAAGAAGAGAAGAAGACGAAGGCGAGAGAAAAGAAGAATAAGAAAAAGGGAGGAAAAAGATAGAATCCAAGAGTCCAACATCACATGCCAGGCACCGGCTGGTATATATAAGTTGTATTGAACTCTGGTGTTTTTCTTTTTCTTCTTTTTTTTCTTTCTTTTTTTTTTTTTTCATTTTTCCTCATTGCTATTGGCACAAGGGATTTACCATGTAGCATTCAGACTGCACTCCCTAGGAAAAAGCGCATCGCCGAAGAGCAAGGTCACCCATTTTATAATTCTATTTTTCTATATGCGTAAATTTTTGTTTACTTATAAAACTAGACTTCATTTTCACAGAATATTGCAAGCGACTACCCCTTTTGTTGCCATGGGATCCTTAAACCTGCGCTGAGTGGTGCATGCTGCACATGGGATCTGTGTTTATCGTCTCATCCGAAAGAATAGACATCAATTTTACGTGATTTTGGTTAAAAAAATGATATTTCGCTGTGACAAGAACGGATTAGAGATAGGACTACCTTCCGAATGCTTATCACAGGTGAGGTTCAGCTTGTGGAACTCATTGGCCACAAGGATATCACTGGAGTATTTGTGGATGGACACCCAGCTCAGGTACTGCAGCAACTGGATCATATTCTTCGTTGTTCTGGAAGAAAAACAGGAAAAGAATATTAATGTATGAATGAAAACAAAAAACAAAAACAAAACAAAAACAAAACACACAAAACAAAAAACACCACGCACACATTGGAAAAGAATACAATTCTATATATCAATGTACGACTGTGTTTAATTCGTTCTGGGAACAAAAATTAACAGGGAAGGGATATAATTCTGTATATGAATGTACACACACACACACACACACAACACACACACACACACACACACACACACACACACACACACACACACACACACACACACACACACATACACACATACACATACACACACATACACAGACACAGACACAGACACAGACACAGACACACACCAGGCACACACATACACAACACACAACCCACACACACACACACACACACACAAACACACACACACACTACACCACACACACACACACACACACAATACACACACACACATACCTCACACAACACACACACACATACACACACACACCACACACACACACACACACACACACCACCACACACACACACATCAAACACACACATCATGAACACACAGATCCATTACCTCAAGAATCCTGACGCCACCAGAATGGAAGCTGCCAGCAGCAGGGAGGTCGTGGAGTTGGCCAGCTGGGAGTTCTGGAAACTCCTAGACAGGCCACAGTCAGCAGTTCTCCAGCCAGGTGAAGACAGAAGACAACCACCGTGTATATGGCGAACCGGTCTGCTGCAGGGTACATCCCGCATGCCCTGAGTTACAACGTTAAGATGACCCAATGAATTTCGCACTTTAATGATCTTGTCATCATTCATAGGCCAGTTTATGAGGAAAGGGGAATTAGAGCACCTGGTCACAACAGGAAAGCTGGAGGGAAAAAGAGCACCAGGTAGACCCAGGGAGAAAATATTGGACGGACTTGCAGGGTGGCTGAGGACAGAGAGGGTGGAAGATGTGTTTGCGGCAACAAGGGATAGATACGTATGGAGGGCCATGATCGCCAACGCCATGCGGCAGGACATATGATGATGATGTGATGATGAATGATCCTGTAAGTTCTGTCGTAGCTGGCTTTGGAAACATGAAAACACACTGCATGCACGCCATTATCTTAATCATCATGTGCCCTGCCCGTGGCGTTGGCGATATGGCCCTCCGTACGAATCTATCCCTTGTCGCTGCAAGTACATCTCCCACCCTCTCTGTCCTCAGCCACCCTTTTGCAAGTCCGGTCCAATATTTTCTCCCTGGGTCTACCTGGTGTTCTCTTTACCCCCAGCTTTCCTATTGTGACCAGGTGTTCTAATTTCTCTTGCCTCATAAAATGTCCCGTAAATGTTGCTTGTCTTTTCCTAATCTTCTTTATTAATGATTTTCTTGTCTCCGCTTCCTTCAAGACTTTCTTATTTGTTTTCTTTTGCTGTCCACGGAACTCTCAACATTCTTCTTTGAAACCACATTTCAGTTGCCTCGATTTTGTTCCGACTTGGCGTGTTGACTGCCCACGCCTCAGAAGCGCACAACAATATCGGTTCTGTATAACACTCAAGAGAGATCTCTTCCTGATGTTAACTGATATAAATTGGACGAGTGGTCAACGCCATGGGCATGTTCTTAGATTAATGTGCGCAAATGCATTGATACGTGTACTTATTTTCTTTTCTTTTTTCTTTTTTCTTGTTGAAGTTTTATTTCTATGTTTTGAAACGGTTTTAGCCCTGATATGGCTCTACGCAGTCGGCTGGGCTTTAAAAACAATAATAATAACGAAGTATGTGTTGGTAAGAAGCACATGGGAAATATGAAAACACGCTGCATGTTCGCCCACCATAGACACAGACTGTGCAACAACATAGTGGAATGTACTCAGCGTGCCTGGCAGTTGAAATCTGCGTGCTCCTCGGCCTCTTAAATGTCTGATGATCTGTACTAGTTAGTGAGTCGAAATTATGCAGGATAGCGCCATACAAGAATATCAATAAAATCATTAGCTTATTCTATGCTAGCTGAATGGGTAGCGCAAACTGTGTTAGATTTGAGAAGTACAACATGGGAGATATTTCTCAAGAGTTTTTATCCTTTGATTAACATTAGCTTACTCGATTTAGGATACGTACTTTTTCAGGCAGTCTACTATCTTTTTCTGATCATTTGTATCTCTGTACTTGACTGTCGTACTTTATAATAATGGAAACTGACTGTTTGAAATGACATACCCACCAGATTGAGGTTTTGAAAAAAACCCAACACACACACACACACACACACACACACACACACACACACACACACACACACACACACACACACACACACAATACACACACACACAACACACACCACACACACACACACACACACACACACAACACACACAAACACTGCTGGAGAGCTAAAATGAGCAGCGTGGGGGTAGTAACACATTGGCGAAGGCAAAATATGGAACAGGATATAAAATCCCACACAGAAAGCTGTTAGTCCCTGTAGTAGTACCATAAACAGATTGATGTTTCTTTTTCACAACCAGCCCTCGCTCAATACATTTAGTTGAAACACTATAATATGAATGTTGATATGATAAATAATGTTAGCAATACTACTACTAATAATAAGAATAATAATGATAATAATAACAACAAAACAATCAATAAGGATAATAATAATATGATGATGATAATAATGATAATAATAATGAAAACAAAACAACAATAATGATAATAATAATAATAACAATAGTAGTCGTATACTACTACTACTACTACTAACTAATAATACAGATAATAATACAAATGTTATTGTCATCATTATTACTGCTAGTATTTTTTGTTATTTTATTGGCGGTAGTTCAATTGTAATAGTTTTTGTTATTCACCAGTACTCCTCCTGTGGGGATGCCGGGGGCTCTTTCAGTATAATACTATCCTCACCTTCTGGAAATTCTGTGCTAAAGATTTCCTCTTTTCTATCACTCTCTCTTTTTCATATTTTTTTTAATATATTTTTTGGCCTTGTTCTTTTGCTTTCTATCATTTCTTCCTATCATTTTCTGCCTTGCTGGTCCATTCACCTATATGTGTTCGATTAAGTCTTACAAACTTTCTCTTAGGATTGATAATCGAATACATGTATTTAAGCACATTTTTTGGCTCTCAGGAATTGAGATATGCAGAAGCAATCTTAGGTATAATTCAGGCCCGTTTTTACATATGTTTTATTGTCCTTAGTTGTGTTTAAATTTGTATTCAAGTATTTTTTTTAATTCCTTAGTTGTGTTTAAATTGATATTAAAGTATGTTTTTTTTATTAATCCCCTGTCTGATAAACTGGATGGAGTAGTCAACACCATAGGACATTTCCTTAGATCATGTGCTGCGAATGCATTGCATGTGCGAATGCATTGACATATATACTTAATTTTCTTTTATTTTTCCCCTTGTTGAAGTAGTATGTTTTGAAACGGGTTATAATAATAATAATTAATAATAATAATTACAATATTTATATAGCGCAAAATCTTGATAAAATCAAATCTAAGCGGGTTATATCCCAGATATGGCTCCACGCGGTCGACTGGGTTTTAAACAAATATACAAGAACAAGAACAATAACGAGAACAAGAACAAGAACGACAACAAGGACAAGAACAAGAACAAGAACAATAACAAGAACAATAATAAGAATAAGAAGAACAAGAACAAAAGAACAATAAACAAGAACAAGAATAAGAATAACAAAAAGAACAAGAACAATAAACAATAACAAGTACAAGAATAAGGAAAACAAAAAGAAAACAAGAACAATAACAAGAACAACAATAACAAGAACAAAATAACAATAAGAACAAGAACAAGAACAAGAACAATAACAAGTACAAGAATAAGAATAACAATAAGAACAAGAACAAAACAAAAAACAAGGACAAGAACAAGAACAAGAACAAGACAAGAACAAGAACATGAACATGAACAAGAACGATAACTCAACGAGAACAAGAACAAGAACAATAACTCACCAGTACATAACGGAGCAGAAAATCATAGTGGCCACGAACACAAAGGGCAGAAGGTGGATGGCGTAGGTGAGCAAGAAGGTGGCAGACGAGTACAGGCCATCAAGCCCCTCCCGATAGAAATGGTCCCTCAGCTGTGGAACTGAAACAGAAAGACACACACACACATATACACGCACACACAAACACACGCACACACACACACACACACACAAAAGAAAGAGAGAGAGAGATAAACACACACATACATACGCACAGAGAGAGAGAGAGAGATACACACACACATACATACCGCGCGCAACACACACACACACACACACACACACACACACACACACACACACACACACACACACAGATACACACACACACACAGATACACACACACAACACGCAGACACACGCAGACACACACACACACACACCACACACACACACACACACACACACACACACACACATACACATATTAAGGCTTATGCCATGATCACTTTGGATTATCTCCCATAACATGGTGTCAGTGGAATAAGTACTTAAGGAATTTATTTCGAGCGCGGAGACGGTATCTTAAGAAACTGAAACTGAAAACTGAAACTGAAACTATTCAAATTCTATGGAATTCAAATAAACATATGGACTTCATGCTTGGGGTTAAGGCACATGCCATGATTATTGGTCACTCCATTCTGTACGTCAGTTCAGCCGTTGAAGCATTTTTTATATTTGTTATGTTTTATAATACACATGTGATCGGGTTTGGGATAGTGATTTTTGCGTATGGTGCGAAATCTAGAATATGCACATTTCATTTTTAAAGTGTGGATTGATAACAGAGTGTTGAAACGAATCGAACTGAATCGAAAAGGTTCCCACGTAGACAAACAGACGGACATATATGAGAAGGAAGCACAGAAAGAATCTTACTCACAGAGAGCCACCGCGTGAATGATACCCACGTGAGGAGGGACCTGCACGCTCTGGAACAAAAGACCTATCCGGTCCTGGATGGAACTCTGGTTGTGTTTCAGATGTCCCAGAAAGACGACCATGACGGGCACAAAGGCTGGCAGCACAATACAGCGGTTCAGGAAGGCCCGGCGGTCCCGGTAGAGGTTCACATTCATGCGTCTGGTGAAGAGAAAGAGACGATTCGCTTTAACCCTTTGACTTACGCACTCTATCCAACAACTGCAAAACTTAACCCTTTGACTCCCGCACCCTATCCCAACAGCTGCAAAAATAATTAACCCTTTGACTCCCGCACCCTATCCAACACTGCAAAAACTTAACCCTTTGACTCCCGCACCCTATCCCAACAACTGCAAAAAACTTCTTGCAGGAAGCTGGTAGATAGGGTGAGGGAATCAAAGGGTTAAGTTTTTACTTTGCTAGCATGGTTGGTAATGCAGGATGCTGGTCAACTGGGTGCGGGAGTCAAACGGTTAGGATCGCGTACAAGCAGATATTTTCAGCGAGATATATACGACAAGCAAGCAAGCAACAAGCAAGCAGCAAGCAACAACACAAGCAAGCAGAAACAGAAAAAAGCAAGCAGCAACAAGCAAACAAGCAAGCAAGCAAACAAGCAAGCAAGCAACAGCAAGCAAACAAGCAAAAGCAAGCAAGCAAACAAGCAAGCAACAAGCAAACAACAAGCAAGCAAGCAAGCAAACAAGCAAGCAAGCAAACAAGCAAGCAAACAAGCAAACAAGCAACAAGCAAGCAACAACAAACAGCAAGCAAGCAAGCAAGCAAGCAACAAGCAAACAAGCAAACAAGCAAGCAAGCAAGCAAGCAAGCAAGCAAGCACCAGCAGTGCCAAGCGGACATACGTACAATAAATACATGTGAACACCCACCTATATGATGATGGAAAAACCACAAGATATACGACATCAAATAAGGAATAAAAAATGAACTATAACAAAAGGCCTACTTTCATAAGTCAATAGGTGATGCAAAAACCATGGTAAACGATTAAAAAAAACCCAAATGCCTTTAAAAGTACGAAAAGAATGATTACACCTCCTCTCTCTCTCTCCTCTCTCTCTCCTCTCTCTCTCTCTCCTCTCTCTCTCTCTCTCTCTCTCTCTCTCTCTCTCTCTAAGTTATATCACGGTGTGTTATGTGATTTTGGATTCTACTGCATTCCAACGAATAAACTTCGCAAATCATAAACCGACCATGGTGAGGGGGTGACAGAGCCTATCAAAATATCTAAATATTTGATAAACAGAACTACGATGTCAACACACAGAGTCAGAACAAAATTGAGGTAACCGAAATGTGGTTTCTAAGAAGATTGTTGAGAGTTCCAAGGACAGCAAAGAAAACAAACGAGACAGTCTTGAAGGAGGCAGAGACAAGAAGATCATTAACAAAGAAGATTAAGAAAGGACAAGCAACATTCATAGGACATTTTATTATGAGGAAAGGGGAATTAGAACACCTGGTCACAACAGGAAAGCTGGAGGGAAAAAGAACACCAGGTAGACCCAGGGAGAAAATATTGGACGTACTGGCAGGGTGGCTGAGGACAGAGAAGGTAGGAGATGTACTTGCAGCGACAGGAGATAGAGTTGTGTGGAAGACCATGGTCGCAAACGCCATGCAAAAGGGCACATGATGATGATAATGAACCAAGATATGCTACATGTACTTTCAGTAGAACCTGAAATGGATGGTCCTCTACCGGGACCGCCGGGCCAACCTGAAAGTTGGTTAAAGTTGTGCAATCATGTCTAATTCTACAGGGGCTTACATACTCACGAAGAAATGGTAGTAAACACTCTGAACCATCCTGGAGATTCCGTCTTTCTTGCCAAGAGGCAGGCCGGTGACTTAGAGTTGACCTGCTCTAAGACCTTCTCTTTGGTCTCAGCCAAAAGGTCAGAGTTCAGGTAGGCTTCGTGAAGCTCGTGCACACGACTTGACGTCTCCATCTGGCGGTCCATGTCACGAAGATCAATGCTGACGACGTCAACTGGGGCAAAAAGTTTCGGACTGGTCATTATTGCATGGCGTTCTGCAGTCCAACACTATTTTCTCTTTATAAATCGTTTTCATTTTTTTTTATGATTTGGTTCAGTTTTTGCTTAGACACACACCTCTGGTGATATAGCCGACGGGGATAACCATCCAGGGAATGGGGAAAGGGTAACTTATCTAATCCTAAACTGACACCACCAGAGCAACAGTGATGTTAAGGATGGACAGTGAGAAGTCCAGTCTTAATGTAGCGCACCCCGGGATTCGAACCCATAACTATTAGCATGTGAATCCGACGCTCAAACCAAGTGAGCTACTGGGGCCTGTGGTTTTCATATTGTGCTATTCTCCAAATATATTTGGCTTCTCAACGCATTTCGCATAATCAGACTTTAAGTGGAGCAGAGAAAACTAAAGCTGTAAAACAAGCTTACCACTGTGTTGTTGCTCAACGTACATCTTCGTGGGCATGCATGCAGGGTATTTTCATATATCCATTAGGCACCAGACACCGGCATAATCTACAGGATTTTAAATGGGCACAGTATACACATGGAGAGGATTAGTCACGAACAGGTTTACACACATGCTGACCAGAGAGATTGGAAAAATATACACCTTTACCCACCAGGCAGAAGTATCCAGGCAGGATTGAATCCAGGACCTCTCGATTGGAAGTCCAACGCTTACCCATTAGACTATCGCTCCAGTGAAAGTATTGTATGTGGATACAATGTGAAAATAGAAAATGGATAGTTTGTAGAATATGTATCGTTTGTCACCTACAGACATACTAGTGTCAGGTTTTTCAAGAGCAATAACTTATTTAAACATGTCAAAAAGATAAGGATATATAACGAGCAGGTAAGTGCATGGTGATTTCTCTTTGAATTCTGCAGTAGTTGATTTTGAAAATGTAATTGAACACTTCAGAGAACTTACTGTACGTGTCCAGAGGGTTGGCATATGTAGGGCAGGGGTAGCCAAGCTGTGTAAAGTAAGGCACCAGCTGGGATGTGGTGCCGAAGTACACCACTTGACCTTGACTCATCAAGGCCGTTCGGTCCAGCAAGTTGACGATGTCAGAACGAGGCTGATGGATGGACAGGATGACTAGTCTCCCTTGACGGGCTAACTGCTGTAGACTGGTCACCAGGTAGCGTGCTGTGAAACTGTCCAATCCTGTAGTGGGTTCGTCCAGTAAGAGTATATCTGTACAAAAACATACAGAGACACAAATTCGTCCTCTTCCTCCTCTTCACAAAATGAAGACTTTTAAGGATCATCATGTTTAGGCAGTTTTTTTTTGTGTTCACCTCCCCCCCTCCCTTCTTTTTTTTTTTATGTTCCATATTTTTCTACGCCATCTTAATGGTCCACAGAAACTGAGACTGTTTTTACAATGCGATGATGTTAATGGCAATGAGGATGGCAATCGTAATGCTGCTACTGAATTCCATCTAGGACTGAAACTGCTTGAAAGGTCTGTACTCTACGCTTACTATCATAACATATCCTGGCGTCAACCAGGCCTGACAGATACATGTACAGATACTTGAGGTGTGGTCAAGGTTTGATCATCATCCTCAAAGACACATCCGTGAAATGGATGAGACTGGACTGTGTGGTCCAGGTTTTCCCAAGGAGCCCATAGTACACTCATCCCTGGGAAGAAACCAGTTAAAACGAAAAATCCCACAATGATTTTGAAAGAACTGATGGGCAATGGAGCCTACAACCTTCCAGTCAGGATTCCGTTGCGCTTGACCACTTAAACATGGCGACAGGTGTCATAAAGGAAAGATGATGTCAGTGTCTCATTTTGAGACTTTATTCTGACCTACTTGCAGACACATCCTCGTCTGTGTGAAGCGTGTGGTCTCATGTTAATTGCACTTGTGCCCAGGATGCGAGAAACACGAGTTGGGATGACAGATTCCCTTGACTACCCTCCCCCTCCCTTCCTAACCTCTAGATCTTATGTGGTGGTCTACGCGCTAGTCTTTCAGATCAGATGATAAACCGAGTTCCTGTGTGCTGAACACACTTTTTTTTTGCTTTCTTTAGCTAGATAAGCACTTGCGGTCGCCACTCCATACAAGTGTGAGCAGTAGTTCTCTGACTGAACTAGGTGACCCTGGGCGTCTCTGTCCAGCGAGCAAGCTCGACATGATGATGATGAATGATGATGAACACACTTAGCACAGTTTGCGACAAAAGGGTTGTCCTTGTTGATTTGCTGTAGGAAAATCCAGTTTTATAGGTAAACAAGAATACTCGCGTACAGAAAAATAGAGAAAATTGGTGGTGCTGCACTGTGGCGACGCCCAAATTTTACATGGTAAAAACCATTGTGACTATGCAAGAAATATACACAAATATAAATACAGCTGCAGCAAGACTGGTCATCTTCTCTTTCATGATTTGCTTTCTTTCGTTCAAAAACTAATTTGTATTCAGACCCAAGTCAATAATCTGTATACAGCTGCATCAACACTTCAGCTTAAGATCAGTGTCATAAAGACTGATATTGTTGTTATCTGAAAAGGTGACTATTCGGCAGCACGAGAAAGACGCTTGTCATTTAATTAACAGACAGTGAAAGTTGTAAATGGTAAAAGTGTCTCGGTATATATTTTTCACTTGTCTTGGTTTTATAGTGGCTTGCAAAGGTCTTGCATGTAAGGCAAAGAATGCTTTGCTGTATATTTTGCATACTTGTAACTGCTTAATAATAACTCATTACATATAATGTATTCTGAACATTGTTTGTTAACCAGCCACAGTCCACGGTGCTGAAATCTGGGGATAACATAAAGCTGCTGTACGTATTGAAAATGTGCACTTGAATGATCTCAAGAAATTCATAAAAGCCCAAATGATCTGATATATGGAGACAAGAGACGTTACCTGTTTATTTATGTCTGGTTGAAATTTTTGCTCTTAAATGAAAGAAGATTGCCTCTTAAAGCGTATAAGATGTTGCTGGAAATGAGTCAAAAGGAAAAGTTACCTGGGCATCAGGTATATGTAATTTATTGTTTTAATATGGTTTTTCGATTTCTTTGGTTAATCCAAGATGTTAAAAATGTTGGTAATTTTTGCAAGAACTGCGTAAAAGACTGACTGATTGTAGATGTCGAAACTGGGAAGACCTTGTACAGAACAGTCGTAGATACCATTCTATGAAACATTTAAATCCTCTGGAAAGTATGAAACATTTTCGTTTATTAAACATTCACAGACATACTAAATGTACAAAGACAAATTTATATTTGGAATAAAAATCACTGTAATATGCCATATTTGCTATAAAGATGCTCCTGAAAATGCGCTGATATGTCCATCATGCAGGAATGAGAAAGATGATGAAGCAGGTATTTGTTGTTGTTGTTGTTGTAGTTGTTGTTGCTGTTGCTGTTGTTGTTGTTGCTGTTGTTGCTGCTGTTGTTGTTGTTGTGGTGGTGGTGGTGTTTTTTTGTTGTTGTTGTCCTTTTCTTTCTCATTTTTGGAGGAGTTCATTCCTCGTAAGTTTTATGAAACATGTCTTTTTCAATTAATGTATTTTCGGCAAATCAAAGAGAAACAACACTTAGACTCCTTTGTATACCAAGTATCTACACAAAGCTATGAAACTACGAGTAAATACGTATAACGTTTATCTAATAAAAATCTTTATGATAATCATGGTATGTATTCAGTGCAATTATTTGCACATGATGTGATATCGTCATATTAGTTATTATTGTCTCACACTGATCGTGATTATGGTTATTTAGTTGTGTTATTTTTTTCCTTTAGAAGGGTTGTGTGTGTGCGCGCGCGCGCGCGCGCGGGTGTGTGTGTGTGTGTGTGTGTTTGTGTGAATGTATGTGTGTGTGAATGTGTGCGTGTGTGTGTGTGTGTGTGTGTGTGTGTGAATGTACATGTATGTGTGTGTGAATGTGTGTGCGTGTGTGTGTGTGTGTGTGTGTGTGTGCGTGTGTGTGTGTGTGTGTGTGTATGTATGAATGTATGTGTGTGTGAATGTGTGCGTGTGTGTGCGTGTGCGTGCGTGCGTGTGTGTGTGTGTGTGTGTGTGTGTGTGTGTGTGTGTGTGTGTGTGTGTGCGTGCGTGCGTGTGGTGTGAGTGTGTGTGTGTGTGTGTGGTGTATGTCTCTTACAAATATGTGTTAGCAAGCTTTTCTCAGCTGTTCTTGGGTGGATCGTTATCAAACTTGGTTCAAATGTGTGAATTATTAAGGAGTCGAATGTACACATTTGGCAATAATGACACCAAGTTCAAGATCACACAGGCGATAAGATACATAAAATCAACACTTGTCAAAGAAAGTGTGTGAAAAACACATGTTAGGCACTTCTTATAATGTTTATATTGTGTTTTCACTGTTGAAATGGTTAACCTTTGCTCTCGCTTTAAGTCAAGTTTTATTTTACATGATACATGTACAAGATCACGGTGACCTCGAGAGGTACAAGATCTGGATTTTCTGTAATACTGTTCCCATAAAAAGGAAAATGGTTAAGATGGGCATATCATCTTGTTACTTGCTTTCCTTCTATTTTTTCTTCTTCTTGATTTCAGCTATAATTTAAACTTATTCTACTCTGACACTGACATCTCGATCGATGGTGATGATGATGATGACAATGACGATGATGATTTCGTTCTTATTGTTGTGTTGCTGTGGACGATGCACGTACCTGGGTCCTTTAGCAGCTGCAGAGCTATAGTGACACGGCGTTTCTCTCCCCCAGACACCCCCCTGACGACGGCTCCCCCCACACGCGAATCGGCCACAGCTCTCAACCCCATGCGATTTATGACATTGTCTACCTGCACGCAAAATAATGACAGTTTTGGCCTATCTGCATACAACACTAACACACACACACATACACACAAACACACACATACACACACACACACACCAATACACACACTAACACACACACTCACACATAACACGCGCGCACACACACACACACACACACACACACACACACACACACACACACACACACTAACCACACACATTAACACACACTACACTACACATACACACACACTAACACACACACACAGTAACACACACACTAACACACACACACACATACACAAACACACAACCCCCCTCCCCACACACACACACAAACACACACAAACACACACATACACGCCCCCCCCCCCACACACACACATACGCATACACGCCCCCCCTCACACACACAACACACACACACACACACACACACCAACACACACACACACAAACACACACATACACGCCCCCCCCCCCCCCACACACACACAGAAACATCACCCTTCCAGTCACCTTTCACTTAAAATAAAAATAAACAAGAAAAGATAAGCGTACAGTGTCTTCAATACGTTGTCTTTTCGCTTGCCAGGTAACTTGAGGTAGGCGGTGTAAGTCAACGTCTCACGGACGGTCAGGTTGGGCAGTAAGCGGTCAGCCTGTATGACGTAACTCATCCTTTCTTTCATCATCTCTTTGGTGCAACGTCTGCCATTGTACGTCATCCTTCCTGTGACGTTGCCTTGTGTTCTATGCGCTATGACGTCCAGCAGTGACGTTTTACCGGACCCTAGCCAACATGCAGTGAAAAACAATGCATGTCGTAATGAGTCCTGACATTTCTGTTGGTCTTTATAGTCCTATGGCAGAATGGTGAACTCAGGCTTGAATTTTTTGGGTTTTGGGGGGGGGGGGGGGGGTTGAGCAATACTATCTTTTTTTTTAACTCTCTCTCTCTTCTCTCTCTCTCTTCTTCACACGTCACAAGAGAAAGAGAGAGAGAGAGGGGGGGGGGAAGTGGTGGGTGGTGTGTGTGTGTGTATGTGGTGTGCATACATGTGTGTTTTGCATGGTACATATATGTATATATATATATATATATAATATGAGTGAGTGTGTGTTGTGTGTGTGTGTCTGTGTGTGTGTTGTGTGTGTGTGTGTGTGTGTGTGTGTGTGTGTGTGGTGTGTGTGTGTGTTGCGTGGTGTATGTGTGTATGCTATGTTTATGTGTATGTGTACGTGTATGTGTATTGCTTATCTCTCAGTCTTGGAAATAAAGATTGATCTCATCTTATAAAATTC
>CM060308.1:69815510-69828010 GCA_030674185.1 Monoplex corrugatus
AGGCTATCAAAAGTTCATATCACGAGCTGCTGATCGCCTTATTTAGTACTTATTGACTATTACGCCTCTTGAATGTATAGCAGCAACGAAGATCCTCCAACCATATCTGTTCTGGGCCAGACTCTACATGATATTCCAGGTGTGCTTCAGTGTCTTCAGATCTCTTTTATCTGTTCGTTGTCGGGTGTTCATGGGTCTTCCTCTCTTACATCTTCCTTCTGGAGTGTCAGATATCGACAGTAATGTATGGGTTATCCAACAGACAGTGAGACTGTGTCAATAAAATGTATAAAGAACGTAAGATAACGATTGGTACATTTTTATATTCCTTCGATGTAACATCTCTTATGTCGGTAAAAATGTAGAAAGAACATAAGTTAAATAATGGGTACATTTATTTCTATATTCCTTTGATGTGACATGTCTTATGTCCATAAAAATGTAGAAAGAACATATGATAATAGTCGGTTCATTTATATTTACTTTTGATGTAACATCTCTTCTGCCCACAAAAATATAGAAATAAAACATGATAGTAATAACTGGTACATTTCTATAATTATTCCTTTGATGTGACATCTGTTCTCCCGAGTGACTGATTCTCGTCTGTTGGGAATGTCCAAATTGCCTGTTGCTAGGCAACCAGAATTGACAAGTTGTGTCCGTTTGCCCACCCTCACCTTCAGGTCATCTACATCGTAGAAACGTACGCCATGGAGAGGTTATTTTAACTTGGGGAATAGATCAAAGTCTGAGGGACTGATCATATTTGGAGGATAAAGGGGTTGGGGTTGGGGTTGGGAGGAAGGGGTGGCAGAGCGTCTCATTGATACATACGTCACTGACTTTGCTTTGTGTAGAGATGTGTTGTTATGTCATATCAATGGAGATTCATTTCACAGTGTTTTAAGTTTCTGTGGGATTGCAGGAATTAGCATTTCTATCAGAAGTTTTAACGGAGTACTCTTGTTCGTCCTGTTGGAACAATCATCTACTACTTACTTTTCCTTCCGCTGTACGGGGGCGTCGCGGGGAACAATCATCATCGCCTTTAAATTAAATTTCCTTGCTTTCCTCTGAAGTCGAAAATGCCTTGGAGAGGCAGGAGAGTGTCGTTCTGACGATTGTCTCTTTCTATCTGGTTCATAGATTCTAGCCCAGATTTCACCGATAGGAACTATCCGATTTAGAAAGCTGTCACCCTCGGCTGAACGTGTGTGGAGATTTGCCATTGTCCAAACTCTCTTTGTGTGTATACACATGCAGAATATCAAACACCTACTGTACGTTAAAAGTTCTGTAAGTCATGTCAGTGGCATGAAAACACACAGCACACACAAGTCATGTCAGTGGCATGAAAACACACAGCACACACAAGTCATGTCAGTGGCATGAAAACACATACAAGTCATGTCAGTGGCATGAAAACACACACAAGTCATGTCAGTGGCATGAAAACACACACAAGTCATGTCAGTGGCATGAAAACACACACAAGTCATGTCAGTGGCATGAAAACACACAAGTCATGTCAGTGGCATGAAAACACATACAAGTCATGTCAGTGGCATGAAAACACACACAAGTCATGTCAGTGGCATGAAAACACACACAAGTCATGTCAGTGGCATGAAAACACACACAAGTCATGTCAGATGGCATGAAAACACACACAAGTCATGTCAGTGGCATTGAAAACAACACAGTCTTGTCAGTGGCATGAAACACACACAAGTCATGTCAGTTGCATAAACACACACAATCTGCAGTGCATGAAAACACACACAGACACGCACATCCTCGAAGATGTAGCTGTACACAATCAAACTGGAATGTGGTCAGCTCGCTTTAATTAACAGCTTGAGTATCCCATACTCGCTAGAGTCGAGTATTTGTAACGCGCTATTGAGTCTAAATGAGTTTGAAGAACAACGTTACATAGGACAATTTATGATTCCGATTTTTTTTTTCATTGAAAACAACATGACCTTCTCCAGGAAATCTCCTGTCTGTCTTTGTGGTGCCATTATTTTCCTGCTGTTGACACTTTTCTCGTAGCACATTGTTGATGGTTTGTATACTGTACACACACACACACGCGCGCGCCACACACACGACACACACACACGCACGCACACACAGACACACAAGAGAGACACACACACACACATGCACAGACACACAGACACACACACACACAACACACGCACACACATGCACACACACACAGACACACACACACACACACAACACACACACACACACTCACACACACACACACACAACACACCACACACATGCACACACACACAACACCACGCGCGCACACAACACACACACACACTCACAACACACTCACACACACACACAAGAATCTTAATAACGTGAAATTTTATATACCTAAAACCTGACCCAGACTACCCTTAACACCTGGAACAGTTCCACCAATGGTATCTGCTCAAAGATCTACAACATCATGTGGCAGATCAAGTGTCTAAATTTAAAGTTCTGAGAAAGTGTGAGTCCAAATGGGTCATGCAACGCATGAGCAGACCCCTTTGGAAGCAATGACTCTCGATTGGCGTCGGGAGCTTGGAAGGTGAGTGCCCCGAGAGTGGCGAGGCATTGGTGCTCTGGGTACCATCCGCAGCGTCGTGGTGTGTCTTGTTAACTACCCTTCAACCGTAGAAACGGTTTCACCAATGATATCTTTGCAAGATCTGCAACTTAACAGCATGTGGCAAGATCAAGAGTACAAGTTTCAAGTTCTGAAGTAGTGTGGCTCACCAAGCACAAAATGTCTACTCATAAAATGCTACAGGACACGTACATTGCGACAATGATCATGACAATGAGAATGATAATCATGAAGCCGTGGAGTTCCATCTACGATTGAGACTGTGAGACAGAATTGTACTCTACACTTCCTATCAATAATATATTGGACAGGACACGTAGTTCGTATGGAAAACAACTGAATGATAAAGATGCTTTTGTACGGAGAGTTGAAACAAGGACACCGTGATAAGGGAAGTCCACTAAAGAGATACAAGGATGGTCTGAAGGCCAGCTACATCATTAGTTGTATCAACGTCACAAATTTTGAGGACATGTCCGTAACAGTGTAAGCTAACTAAGCTGGTGACAGCAATGCACGCAGAGCACAAGCATATTTGAACAGCACAAAATAGCACCTAACAGCACAAAACAGCACCTAACAGCACAAAACAGCACCTAACAGCACAAAACAGCACCTAACAGCACAAAACAACACCTAACAGCACAAAACAGCACCTAACAGTACAAAACAACACCTAACAGCACAAAACAGCACCTAACAGTACAAAACAGCACCTAACGACACAAAACAGCACAAAACCTAACAGCACAAAACAGCACCTAACAGCACAAAACAGCACCTAACAGCACAAAACAGCACCTAACAGCACAAAAACAGCACCTTACAGCACAAAACAGCACCTAACAGCACAAAACAGCACCTAACAGCACAAAACAGACCTTACAGCACAAAACAGCACCTAACAGCACAAAACAGCACCTTACAGCACAAAACAGCACCTAACAGCACAAAACAGCACCTTACAGCACAAAACAGCACCTTACAGCACAAAACTGCACCTAACAGCACAAAACAGCACCTTACAGACAAAACAGCACCTAAAACACAAAAACAGCACCTAACAACACAAAACAGCACCTAACAGCACAAAACAGCACATAACAGCACAAAACAGCACCTAACAGTACAAAACAGAACAGCAAAAACAGCACCTAACACTACAAAACAGCACATAACAGTACAAAACAGCACCTAACAGCACAAAACAGCACTAACATACACAAAACAGCACATAAACAGAAAACAGCACCTAACACACAAAACAGCACCTAACAGCACAAAACAGCACCTAACAGCACAAAACAGCAAAACAGCACATAACAGACAAAACAGCACATAACAGTACAAAACAGCACATAACAGCAAAAAACAGCACCTAAAACACAAAACAGCACCTAACAGTACAAAACAGCACATAACAGCACAAAACAGCACCTAACAGCACAAAACAGCACATAACAGCAAAAACAGCACTAATAACAACAGAAACAGACCAAAACAGCACAAAACAGCACATAACAGCACAAAACAGCACATAACAGCACAAAACAGCACTAACACACAAAACAGCACATAACAGTACAAAACAGCACACTAACAGCACAAAACAGCACCATAACAAACACAAAACAGCACCATAACAAAGACAAAACAGCACAACAACAAACAACAACAGACACAAAACAGCACACAAACAGATACACAAAACAGCATAACAGCACAAAACAGACAAGAACATAACAAAACACCACAAAACAGCACTAACAGTACAAAACAGCACATAACAGCACACATACAGTACAAAACAGCACAACAGCACAAAAACAGCACCATAACAGTACAAAACAGCCACAAACAGACTAACAGCACAAAACAGCACCTAAACAACACAAAACAGCACTAACAGACAAAACAGCACATAACAGCACAAAACAGCACATAACAGTACAAAACAAGCACAAACAGCACAAAACAGCACATAACAGACAAAAACAGCACATAACACACAAAACAGACATAACAACACAAAACACACCTAACAGTACAAAACAGCACATAACACACAAACAAAACAGACACAAACAACACAAACAGACTACAAAACAGCACATAACAGTACAAAACAGCACATAACAGCAAAAACAGCACAAACATAACAAAAACAGCACCAAACAGTACAAAACAGCACATAACAGCACAAAACAGCACCTAACAGCACAACAAAACGAAACACATAACAGCACAAAACAGCACATAACAGCACAAAACAGCACTAACAACACAAAACAGCACCTAACAGTACAAAACAGCACATAACAACACAAAACAGCACATAACAGTACAAAACAAGCACATAACAGCACAAAACAGCACATAACACACAAAACAGCACCTAACAGTACAAAACACAGCACTAACAGCAGAAAACAGCACCTAATAAAACAAAACAGCACATAACAGTACAAAACAGCACACTAACAGCACAAAACAGCACCTAACAGCACAAAACAGCACCTAACAGTACAAAACAGCACATAACAGCAGAAACAGCACAAAACACACAAAACAGCACATAACAGTACAAAACAGACAAACAGCAACAAACAGACCTAACAGCACAAAACAGCACAACAGCTACAAAAACAGCACATAACAGCACAAAACAGCACCTAACAGTACAAAACAGCACATAACAGCACAAAACAGCACCTAAAACAAAACAGCACATAACAGACAAAAAGCACATAACACCAAAACAGCACCAATAACACAAAAACGCACATAACAGTACAAAACAGCACAAAACAACACATAACAGCAAAAACAGCACTAAAACACAAAACAGCAATAACAGTACAAAACAGCACAAACAGCACATAACAGCACAAAACAGCACCAATAACAGTACAAAACAGACAAACACAAAAACAGCAAAAACGCACTAATAACACAAAACAGCACATAACAGTACAAACAGCACAAAACAGCACATAACAGCAGAAAACAGCACCTAATAACACAAAACAGCACCTAACAGTACAAAATAGCACATAACAGCACAAAAGCACATAAAGTACAAAACAGCACTAACAGCACAAAACAGCACCTAACAGACAAAACAGCACCTTACAGCACAAAACAGCAAATAACAGCACAAAACACAAAACAGCACAAAACAGACAAACAGCACAAAACAGCACTATACAGCACCTAAAGCAAAACAGCACAAACAGCACATAACAGTACAAAACAGCACCTAACAGCACAAAACAGCACCTAACAGCACAAAACAGCACCTTACAGCACAAACAGCACCTAACAGCACAAAACAGCACCTAACAGCACAAAACAGCACCTAACAGTCACAAAACAGCACTTACAGCACAAAACAGCACAAAACAGCACATAACAGCACCTAACAGCACAAAACAGCACAAAACAGCACAAACAGCTTTCTATTATCAATCATTTTCTCCTTATCTGCCAGTTTCACCTTTTGCACATTTTGTCACGTTGTCCCAAGTAGGTACATAGCAGCCTTGATTGGGGCCCTTAACAAGTAGCAGAGCTGTAGAAAACACAAACTGAACTGAAAGAGAGATATATGTCATTAATTGTTGGTCAAGTGGGGTGGCAAAAGATAAAACACAAACTAATCATGATCTATCTAGAACATATACTTGTCTGTTTCCAATCTTTCATTTTTTTCTTAAGGACCTTCAAGATATCATCTTGATAACGAATCCCCTACAAGCCAATACTCTCCTTGAACCTATTTAATCAGCCTGTCTTAATGTCCAAAGCTGATAAACTGCTTGGTTAGAAAGTGTTAAAGATCTACTGTGGGTCTTTCGCTAATGGGAAATTATTCATTCTATCACTACTATATTTTTCAACAGCATCTAACACGAATGTTATATAGAACCAATACTGTTGTACGGATGCGAGGCGTGGACAGTCAGCAAGCAAAGCCAGAGCAGGATCGAGGCAGCCGAGATGAGGTTTCTCAGAAGAATGTTGAGAGTTCCATGGACAGCAAAGGAAACAAACGAGACAGTCTTGATGGAAGCAGACTCAAATAGATCACTCATAAGGAAGATTAGGAAAAGACAAGCAACATTTATAAGCCATTTTATGAGGAAGGGGGATTTGGAGCACCTGGTCACAACGGGAAAGCTGGAGGGAAAGAGAGCACCAGGTAGACCCAGGGAGAGAATGCTGGACGGACTTGCAGAGTGGCTGGGGATGAGGAGGGTGGGGGAGATGCTGGAAGCAACGAGAGATAGAGATGGTTGGAAGTCCATGGTCGCCAACGCCATGCGGCAGGGCACCTGATGATGATGATGATGATGATCTAACACGATTTGGCCATAACATCATTATCTCAAAATTGTTGATACCGCCTGAATCGTTCAAATCAAACCTATCTCATTGAACTCAATTCCCAGTAAACATCAGGTTAGCTCTATCTGCGCTGAAATCTGGTGTCCCACAGGGTTCTGTTTTGGTCGGTGTTCTTTTCGTATCTATTTACAAATACTTAGCATTGTTATTAAACAATCAGAAGCAACTTCCATTTCTTTGCAGATGACTCACAACTGCGCCGTTCTGCTTTTCTGAAAGACATCTCAAGCACTGCTAGTGAAATTAAAAACACTTTGGAGAACATAGCTACCTGGATAAAAACTAGAAAAACTCAAAATGAATGAAAAATAACAGAACTCACATACATAGGTACAAAATCAAACCTAATAAAAGTGAACTCAAAGACCAATGTTATCTCAAACTGTAGTACAGCCTTCGGCAGAACAGCAACGATTCATGGTGTGGTTCTTGATGAATCCATGTCCAAGGAAGCTCATTTCAACTACCTGTGAAAAATCGTCTGTCCCAAGGATAAACAAGATTCTCACTTTTTTTGCCAAGTGTTACTATATGTGTTTTTTATTCTATCTAGACTAGATTATTATAATTCTCCCATAGCCGGGCTTTCTGGTGACAAGCCATCCAAACTCTAACGAATCCAAAGCAGTGCAGCTCAGTTTGTCTAAAAGGAGAGTAAATGATGCAGTGCAAAAGCACTTGGGAAAACTACATGGGATCCAGCCAAAGCACAAATTGAGTATTAAGTTGCCACACTTTGCTTTCAGTGTCTCATTTTAAATACCATGCTGTAGTCAAGTGAGTAAACATTAGATTTCCAATAAGAACAACATGGGTTCGATTCTCCTAGACACCTCTGCTTGGTGGTAAAAAGAATACAGATCTTTTTCCGATCTCCCAGGTCAACATGTGTGCAGACTTGCTGGTGCCTGAACTTCCTTCATATGTATACGAATGCAGAATATCAGATAAGTACGCAAAAGATCCTGCAAAGTCTTGTCAGTGCTGCTTCAAGGAAACACGAAATCACCCAAAAATGTGAACATACACTAAAGATGCAGACTGCAGTGGAATATTGTCAGTTCTCCTGACAGCCCGATTTTTCCATGCTCAACTGTGTAGGTGTAGGCCTCCCTCGGTCATGACTGACCATGGACAAAGTAGGGGCCTACATCCGTTCTAATGTCTAGATGGGCTGTCTGCTTGGTCCAAGCAGCGTCGCCTGTGACTGTAGAGACCAATGCGAGAGAGGCAGTCTCTGTCGCATCGGTCGCATGTGTATGCTGATGCTGGTCTGTTGGCTGTCATCCCTTTTCTGCGAACTCGCTTTTCTGCTGCAGCAGCTGACAGTTTGTCCTCACCAATCCGCACTGTTTCTTGAGAGTGGTTCTCCAGCTGTTGCGGTCGTCTGCGAGGTCCTCCCAGGACTCAGTGTTGATCTCAAGCGCCTTCATGTCACGTTTGCAAACGTCTTTGTATCTCAGCTGTGGGCGGCCAATGTTTTCTGCCCTGTGGCAAGCTCACCATAAAGGATGTCTTTTGGGATGCGACCATCTTCCATGCGGCGAACGTGGCCCAACCAGCGCAGCCGACGCTGTCTCAGCATGGTATGCATGGTTGGGAGGCTAGCGCGGGTCAGGACTTCGGTGTTGGTCACCTTATCTTGCCATACCCAACTAAAGGTCTGATTATGTGTTATGCGTTATGAGTCCAGTTGAATTTGGACTGTAGCGCTATACAGAATGTTTTCTATCCGAACTCTTCCTTCCTAAAAGTCATCCAAAGCTCTCAGGTCTCAAGAAGCTTCTCTCTTGACCATACCTACGTTCTCTCTAACTACGAGGGACATCGAAATTCTCTGTTTTTGGCCCAACAGCATGTAACTCTTTCTTAGTGTCTTTAATGCAAAGCAGTTATCTACTTACTTTAATCAACGTAAAGAAAACTCAGAACATATCTGTTTTTAGAAACATCTACAAAACTTGCATTGATTATAATTCTTAGGATTTTTTTTTAAAGTCTGGTCATGTATGTTGTAACTACTCTCTCTCTCTCTCTCTCTCTTCTCTCTATCTCTCTGTCTCTCTGTCTGTCTGTCTCGTCTATCTCTGTCTCTATCTCTGTCTCTGTCTCTGTCTCTGTCTCTGCCTCTGCTCTGTCTCTCTCTCTCTCTCTCTCTCTCTTCTCTCGTCTCTCTCATCTCTGTCTGTGCGGCTTGCGTGTGCGGTTTGTGTGTGTGTGTGTGTGTCAGTGTGTGTTGTGTGTTTTGTGTGTTGTGTGTGTGTGTGTATGTGTGTGTGTGTGAGTGTGTGTGTGTGTGTGTGAGTGAGTGTGTGTGAGTGAGTGTGTGTGTGAGTGAGTGTGTGTGAGTGAGTATGTGTGAGTGAGTGTGTGTGAGTGAGTGTGTGAGTGTGTGTGTTGTTTGTTTGTTGTGTGTGTGTGTGTGTGTGTGTGTGTGTCTGTGTGTGTGTGTGTGTGTGTGTGTTGGTATGTGTATGTGTGTGTGTGTATGACAGTGTATGTGCATGCATATGTCTGTAGCTCATGTGTGTTTGTATATAAAAAAAAACTTGTATCCACCACATGATTTATGTTTTCATTCTTACGTATTCTTTGTGAATTAATTGTGCTACTACCTATTTCTGACTTCATGGTACTATCTGTTCCTAGTTCTTGATAAACTATCTTTAAACTGCTCTAACGTCTATGGTCATATTGCGTCAATGTGTTGACCTGAAAACCTAATGCGATAAATCCCACTTGAGCGAACTACAAATTCCGTGAAAAGAGCCAGATGTGCTCCCGTGGCTCTTGTCCCCTATCTTTTGCTGTCTGAAACATGGGGGGTTGGTTTAGTTTTGGGTTTGAATCTGCGCTCTCTTATCATCCATGCTGCGCCAAAGTCATGTTGCCTTCAGCCATGATGCGTCAAAAGTCATGTCTTGCCGTCAGCCGTGATGCGTCAAAAGTCATGTTTTGCCATCAGCCATGATGGTCAAAAGTCATGTTTTGCCATCAGCCATGATGCGTCAAAAGTCATGTTTTGCCATCAGCCATGATGTGTCAAAAGTCATGTTTTGCCATCAGCCATGATGCGTCAAAAGTCATGTTTTGCCATCAGCCATGATGTGTCAAAAGTCATGTTTTGCGTCAGCCATGATGCGTCAAAAGTCATGTTTTGCCATCAGCCGTGATGCGTCAAAAGTCATGTTTTGCCGTCAGCCGTGATGCGTCAAAAGTCATGTTTTGCCATCAGCCATGATGCGTCAAAAGTCATGTTTTGCCATCAGCCATGATGTGTCAAAAGTCATGTTTTGCCATCAGCCATGATGCGTCAAAAGTCATGTTTTGCCATCAGCCATGATGTGTCAAAAGTCATGTTTTGCGGTCAGCCATGATGCGTCAAAAGTCATGTTTTGCCGTCAGCCGTGATGCGTCAAAAGTTATGTTTTGCCGTCAGCCGTGATGCGTCAAAAGTCATGTTTTGCCGTCAGCCGTGATGCGTCAAAAGTCATGTTTTGCCATCAACCGTGATGCGTCAAAAGTCATGTTGCCATCATCCACGATGCATCAAAAGTCATGTTGCCATCAACCATGATGCGTCAAAAGTCATGTTGCCATCAGCCGTGATGCGTCAAAAGTCATGTTTTGCCATCAACCATGATGCGTCAAAAGTCATGTTTTGCCGTCAGCCGTGATGCGTCAAAAGTCATATTTTGCCATCAGCCGTGATGCGTCAAAAGTCATGTTTTGCCGTCAGCCGTGATGCTCAAAAGTCATGTTGCCATCAACCATGATGCATCAAAATCATCTTTTGCCATCAGCCATGATACATCAAAAGTCATGTTTTGCCATCAGCCATAATGCAGTCAAAAGTCATGTTTTGCCATCAGCCGTGATACATCAAAAGTCATGTTTTGCCATCAGCCGTGATACATCAAAAGTCATGTTTTGCCATCAGCCATGATACATCAAAAGTCATGTTTTGCCATCAGCCATGATACATCAAAAGTCATGTTTTGCCATCAGCCATGATACATCAAAAGTCATGTTTTGCCATCAGCCATATGCGTCAAAAGTCATGTTTTGCCATCAGCCGTGATACATCAAAAGTCATGTTTTGCCATCAGCCGTGATACATCAAAAGTCATGTTTTGCCATCAGCCATGATACATCAAAAGTCATGTTGCCATCAGCCATGATACATCAAAAGTCATGTTTTGCCATCAGCCATGATACATCAAAAGTCATCTGTTATTGTTGCCATCAGCCATGATACATCAAAATTCATCTTTTGCCATCAGCCATGATACATCAAAAGTCATGTTTTGCCATCAGCCATGATACATCAAAATTCATCTTTTGCCATCAGCCATGATACATCAAAAAGTCATGTTTTGCATCAGCCGTAATGCGTCAAAATTCATGTTGCCATCAACCATACTGCATCAAAATCATGTTGCTATCAACCATACTGCATCAAAAGTCATGTTGCTATCAACCATACTGCATCAAAAGTCATGTTGCTATCAACCATACTACATCAAAAGTCATGTTGCCACCAACCATACTACATCAAAAGTCATGTTGCCATCAACCATACTGCATCAAAATCATGTTGCCATCAACTATTCTGCATCAAAAGTCATGTTGCCATCAACCATGCTACATCAAAAGTTATGTTGCCATTAACCATTACTACATCAAAAGTCATGTTGCCATCAACCACACTACATCAAAAGTCATGTTGCCATCAACCATACTACATCAAAAGTTATGTTGCCATCAACCATAGTACATCAAAAGTCATGTTGCCATCAACCATACTGCATCAAAATTCGTGTTTCCATCAACCATGCTGCATACAACAAAGTCTTGTTGCCATAACTTTATTGCATCAAAAATCATGTTGCCACCAACTATATTGCATCAAAAGTCATATTGCCATCAATGCGTATCAAACCATTCTGCATTAAAAGTCATGTTGCGATAATCCATCGCATCAAAAGTCATGTTGCCATCAACCATACTGCGTCAAAAGTCATGTTGCCATCAACCATAATGCATTAAAGGTCATGTTGCCACCAACCATACTACATCAAAAATCATGTTGCCACCAAACATACTACATCAAAAGTCATGTTGCCATCAACCATACTACATCAAAAGTCATGTTGCCATCAACCATACTACATCAAAAGTCATGTTGCCACCAACCATACTACATCAAAAGTCATGTTGCTATCAACCATACTACATCAAAAGTCATGTTGCCATCAACCATACTGCATCAAAAGTCATGTTGCCATCAACCATACTGCTCAAAAGTCATGTTGCCATCAACCATACTACATCAAAAGTCATGTTGCCTTCAACCATACTACATCAAAAGTCATGTTGCCACCAACCATACTACATCAAAAGTCATGTTGCCACCAACCATACTACATCAAAAGTCATGTTGCCATCAACCATA
>CM060308.1:69833010-69843010 GCA_030674185.1 Monoplex corrugatus
AAATAATGTTTCAGAATGGCTTTACCATCTTGTTTTTTTTTCCCCACATGCACAAGCCTCTGTCGTAATAGGCCAGAGACCTCTTCAATAAACATGTTGGTTTTGGCTCCGCAGCACCGAACAATAGCTGAATTGTGAAATACAAGAAATGATAATTCCCATAGTGACAGCGAAACACAGAAAGTATGCGCGGTAAACTGGGAGTAAAAAGAAACATATGTTCCTTTGACATTGCGTGTCATTGAAAGCGGTGAGCGTTACGATCTTTCTGGGAAACACACACACACACACACACACACACACACACACACACACACACACACACACACACACACACATACACACACACACACACACACACACACACACACACACACACATATATATATATATATACACACACATATACACAAATGGTGTTTTGCCCAAACTGCGCAGGCGGTATGTTGCTGCATAGTCTACATAATCTGTCTTAATAATAATAATAAAGAGCATTTATATAGCGCCTAATCTGATGAAAACAAGAGCCCTAAGCGCTTACAGGTATCACGCAGACACAACCAAAACACACACACACACACACACACACACACACACACACACACACACACACCACACACACACACACACACCACACACACACCAGCCGACATTCAAGGCTCAAAAGACAACAAGGGGGGATTTGGGGAAGTTAGGTGGTAGAGTCTTTATAAGTATCATGAGAGGGACTGGAAGAGATGGGTTTTCAGAGAGGACTTGAAAGAAGTGAGAGTTGCAGAGTGGCGAACAGAGACAGGGAGCTGATTCCAGATTACAGGGGCCTGATAGGAAAAGGAGCGTTGACCATAAGTTTTAGTGCGACAGAATGGTATGCGGAAGGTACGAGTATCAGCCGAGGAACGAAGTTGACGAGAGGGGGTGTACAGATGGAGGAGGTCAGAGATGTAAGGGGGTGCAAGACCGTTGAGAGACTTAAAACATAACAAAGCAATCTTGTAGCGAATTCTCTTTTCAACAGGTAACCAGTGAAGAGATTTTAGAAGAGGAGTGACATGAGAGGAACGAGATTTTCTGAAGATGAGCCTAGCAGCATTGTTTTGAACTTTTTGAAGCTTTTGAATGAGAGAGAAAGGACAGCCCGAGAGGAGGGAGTTGCAGTAGTCGAGACGAGAGAGAACAAAGGCACAGAGGAGAGTTTTGGTGGCTTCGACAGAGAGGATATTGCGAATAGAAGAAATTCTGCGTATCTCAAGATAGCATAATCTGCAAACATTCTGGACGTGTTTTTCAAAGGACAGGGTGTTATCAAGAGTGACTCCAAGATTGCGGACAGTGGAAGATAGTGGAATGTCAGATCCAAGCAGAGAGACAGACAGAGGAAGGGAAGAACACTTAGCCAATGTGGTGGGAGAGATAAGGCTAAGTTCAGTTTTAATGGGGTTGAGTTGAAGTTTGTTTACAGTCATCCAGGAGTGAACATCAGAAATGCAGCCTTGGGTTTGTCTGATTATAGAGGGCAGTTGTGGGAGGGAACCAGAAGTATAGAGTTGGTTGTCATCAGAAAAGCTATGATGGGACATAGAGTGAAGTCGCATAATTTCAGAGAGGGGTTGTGTGTACAGCACAAATAGGATGGGACCTAAAACAGAGCCTTGGGGCACACCAAACTGGAGGGTAGCGGGTGCAGAGGATGAACAACAGACAGAGACTGTTTGAGTGCGATTGGAAAGGTAGGACTGGAACCAAGACAGAGCGATGTCAGAGATACCGAACACTTTATGGAGACGTGTGAGCATGATAGAATGGTCGATGGTGTCGAATGCAGCCGAGAGATCAAGGAGAGATAGAAGAGAGATTTGATTTTGATCAAGAGCAGTCAGAATATCATTTGCAATTTTTACAAGAGCAGTTTCAGGGCTGTGTCCAGTGTGATAAGCCGACTGATAAGGGTAAGAGAGGTTGTTGGCGGTGATATGATCAGAGATCTGTGCGAGAACAATTTTTTCAAGGACTTTGGATAAGAAAGGTAGGTTGGAAACAGGTCGATAGTTTTTGAGGTTATTGGGGTCAAGACTAGGTTTCTTTAAAAGAGGTCTGACCAGGGCAGATTTGAAGGAAAAGGGAAAGATACCAGATGACAGGGAATTGTTGATGACAGTTGTGAAGTGAGGGAGCAAAGTATCTAGGCAGTGTGTTAAGATAGATGCTGGAAGAGGATCAAGCTCACAGGTCTTGATGTCAGAATGGCGGATTACATTGCGGATAGTAGTTTCAGAAGCAGGCTGAAAAGAAATAAGTGGTGTGCCTTGAAACAGAAGGTCGGGAATAGGAGGTTGAGAGATGGGCTGGGAGTCAAGACTGGAACGGATGGACCTAATTTTATCAATGAAAAAATCTGAAAAATGTTGTGCTAGACGGGCAGGGGGAAAGCATGATGGGAGAGGAGATTTATCTGATTTGCCAAGGAGGGTATTAGTAACGGAATATAGCTGTTTTGATGTAGAGCATGCAATAATTTTCGCATTGTAAAAGGCAGACTTAGCAGAGTCAACTATAGCATTGACAGTTTTGTTGGCAGCCTGAAAAATCTGTTTATTGATAGTAATGCTGTTCTTCAGCCACCGTCTTTCAGCACGACGGCGTTCACGCTTGGCCTTAAGAAGATCAGGGCCAACGGCAGAAAACCAGGGCGATGGTGGTCTCTGGGATACACTACGTCTGGTGGCGGGGGCGTGCATGTCCAGCAGATCACCAATAGTCCGATTGAGGTCGTCAGCAGAGGCTGGAGGACAGGACTGAAGAGCGGCCAGGAGATCTTCGTTGAAGACGACGGTGTTGATATCAACTAGTTTTCTGACCATGACATAGGTAGTTTGGGGTGGAGGCTTGGTCATTGAAAGTTGGCCGAGGATACAGACATGATCCGAAGGAAGAGTATAATCAATTTCAATGGATTTGATGAAGGACTGGTCAGTTCTATGAACAACCCAATCGAGGATGTTGCCTTTTTCGTGGGTTGGAGTGTCGATAGATTGGGTCAAGCCAAAGGAGTTCAATGAGCTTATCAGTTTAGCAGTGTGGGTCTGGTTAGGTTCATTATAATGAAAATTAAAGTCTCCTGCAATGATGAAACAGCCTTTCAAGGTGTTACAGTAGGCAAGGAGGTCTGGAAACTCTTCTACAAACACATGGTTTTTAAGCTGGTTCTTTGGGCTGGGTGGTGGACGGTAGAGGAACAGCAGATGGAAAGTCTGGTGGGGTAGAGTGAGGGAGAGCTGGACAATTTCAAAAGTAGAGTGTTTGAATTTAAAGTCAGTCTTGGTAGTAATTCGGGGCAGGAGGGACTCGGCAACAACAAAAGCGATGCCGCCGCCGAGACCAGTTTTGCGAGCGAACGAGAGTGTACGGTGACCGGGAGGAGCAAGATCCCTCTCCTTGGGTTCATCCCCGACAGGCTGAAACCAGGTTTCATTGACGGCGAAAATATCGACGACGTGGTCATGGATGAAGTAGTTGATCGCGGATCTCTTCTCGTGTCTGGTACCGAGGGCCTGAGCATTGAACAGTGCAAGAGTCAATGAGTCAGTGCGTAGTTTCTTTTTGCCGGCTGTGAGAGGAATGAGGTTATCAGGGTTGGAGCACAGCGGTCTGGGGGACGGATGGGTATCATAGACAGGAACAGAAGGCAGACCACTGCTGCCATGACGCTGATGTACATCAGTGACCACTGGAATCGTACGTCTCTTGCGCATTCCACCACGACATGATCGACGACGGGGGAGATTTCGGCCGATTTTCAGCGATCTCAAGTGTTCAACCAGGTCAGGGTCAAGGATCGAGTCAGGGGGGCAACATGACAGCAAGCAGTCCCGATTGTACTGCACACGAGTGGAAGAATATGTAGACACAACAGCTGGTTGTGAAGCGGGGCGTGATGAGGCAGACGCACGCAGTGCGAGAGAGACAGAGCGGGGAGGGTGCACGTGCACTGGCGAGAAACATGGCGGGCTGAGTTGAAAATTCAAGTGGAGTAGGAGAGATAAAATACACAAAGAAAACAGTACCTTGGCCTTCTGTTGGCGTGCACGCTGGATGTTTTCATGTTTCCGTAATCTACCGGACGTTTATATGATTTAAAGGATTTATTTTTTCAGCATCGTCAAATTGATGTCATCATCATCATGTGCCCTGCCGCATGGCGTTGGCGATCATTGATGTATGTCATGTAAATGCACATTTTTTTCACATGTATTTAACGTGTTCTCTCACACAGAAAATCGTTTAAAAAACAAAAACCAGATACTTTTTTTTTAATATGTATGCAGTAGTTATGTTCAGCAATTATTTTGTTTCTACTCATCATTATCAAGTGCCCTGCCGCATGGCATTGGCGACCATGGACTTCCAACCATCTCTATCTTTCGTTGCCCCTAGCATCTCCCCCACCTTCCTCATCCCCAGCCACTCTGCAAGTCCGTCCAGCATTCTCTCCCTGGATCTACCTGGTGCTCTCTTTCCCTCCAGCTTTCCCGTTGTGACCAGGTGCTCCAAATCCCCTTCCTCATAAATGGTCTATAAATGTTGCCTGTCTTTTCCTAATCTTCCTTAATGCCTCAATCTTTTGTTTCTACTAATGCTATGTAAACAAACGAATCGGCATGGAATGAATTATGATGTGTTTTTATATATACTACGTGTTTTTCTGTGTCGTAAACATTTTTTTAGCTATTTCTTTCAAAATAAAAAAGTTATGGAATTTTGTCATACATACATACATATCACTATGCATATCTATGTCTATATATTCATACACATATGTAGACAAATAGATAGATAGATAGATAGATAGATAGATAGATAGATAGGTAGGTAGGTAGGTAGGTAGATAGATAGACGGGCAGGCCCACTCACAGACACACACACACACACACACACACACACACACACACACACAACAACACACACACACAAACACAACCACAACAATAACAAAACGTCTGTATGTGCGCGCAGGTGGATGCGTTTTCGTAATCCACCGACCTCTGACGTGGACCACAAATCTTTAAATTACGTATGCGGTGTTTTGCGTGCGTAATTAGACAGGAAAGCGTTCAGGCGCCACCAGGTCAACACATACTGAAAATTCTTGTCGTTTTTTGTTGTTGTTTTTTGTTGTTGTTGTTTTTGTTTTGTTTTTGTTGTTTTTTTAAAGCTGGTTTGATGTGGCGAAACAAGTAATCAAGATGCCACGTGTCTAATTTCTATTTTGGAAAAAAGAAATCGTGATTGCCTGATCAGATTTAGATTATACGTGAACTGGGTGTAAACAAACTTTTTCCCCCCAGGAAATCATGCTAGAAAAAAAAAAAAACTGCCCCTTTTTCCCCGAGTATTTTTGAAAAGGAATCCCATTTTCTGTTTAAGTGTCCAGTCTATAAAGACAAGAAATAAGCATCCATAATGGAATCATCAGATAAAGCTCTGATCCCTCGTGGAATACGGGCTCTAAAGTGTAACAATCAGAATATTCCACAAAATAGGCGATGTTTATATTCGATGCTTTAAAGCTTCGTGAGGAGGTAACAATTTGACTTTATATACATATACATATATAGATAGATACATTCCTACAACAAAATAGATGACGAATGAAAAGTATTGTGCATATTAACACCTTAACCCCCTCCCCAGAGTCCCGCGTCTATGTATGGACCAGTGGATTTCAATAAACCATGTGTCGGTGTAAAAAAAAAAAGTGGTTTTTTTTCTTCTTCAGTTTTTACGTCGAAATCCACCTCAGGTGATATGGCCGACGGGATAACCCTACATCCCAGGGAAGTGGAAGAAGGGGGACATATATCTAATCCTATACTGATACCACCAGAACAACAATGACGTTGAGATGTTTTTATTTTGCCATGTTGCTTAAAAGTAACTCTCTGAAATGACCGGTACAGCATCATTTCTGTTACCAAATATAACATATATTTGATTTGGGGGAGATCAGGAAAATTCTCCCCCCCCCCCTTTTTTTTTTTTTAACCAATCACGTGGTACAAGCAGCAGGTTCAACCCCAGACCTTTCAAATCGTAAGATCAGTGTCCTAACCACTCAGCTACTGCATCTATCATAACCAACGGGTTATGCGTGGCAAGTATGGGGACATCCAGTTTCGTCTTTTTCCGTTTCGCCTTTTTTGATACTCGACTATTTCAGCGTCATTCCATTTCGTCTTAAATGGGCTGAATTGTACATAAGCGTATTTACATGTAGGTACCTGCATACGTCAAACACAAAATGATAAAATGAATGGATATTAAATTTGTCTTTTAATTCATTCTCCCTATCATCTCCCTTTCTCACAGACTTGGGAACACCTAATAAGTAAAATATCGCCTTCTGCAGATATGTATATGTAGATAGATAGATAGATAGATAGATAGATAGATAGATAGATAGATAGATAGATAGACAGACAGACAGATAGATAGATAGATAGATAGATAGACAGATTTATATATTGATAGATTGATAGACAGATAGAAGATAGATAGATAGATAGATAGATTGATAGATTGATAAATAGATAGACAGATAGACAGACAGACAGACAGATAGATAGATAGATAGGTAGATTGATAGACAGATAGATAGATAGATAGATAGATAGACAGACAGACAGATAGATAGATAGATAGATAGATAGATAGGTAGATTGATAGACAGACAGATAGATAGATAGATAGATAGACAGACAGACAGACAGATAGATAGATAGATAGATAGATAGATAGGTAGATTGATAGACAGATAGATAGGTAGACAGACAGATAGATAGATAGATAGATAGATAGATAGATAGATAAGGAAAAACCCATTGGAAGTCATTCTCCCATAGTTCGTTTTTAGCTCATGACGTAAATAAAAACTGACGTAAGTGCACAGGCCAAAACTGTTTCTTCACTCAGTCTAAAGTGCATATCCCGAAATCCGGCATTTTTAACACTGGTGAGACGAATTGCGAAAAAAAGCAAAATGTGATGTCACCCAAAATAAAGACGGGGGAAAGTAGATCAACAACATAAACACACTCTACAAAACTTAACAATCCATATTGTGAAAAAGGATTCGCATTGTAATAAATGATCTTTAATAAACGTTTCCGATAATCAGCATAATCTAGCTAGCTCTTGGTCATAGGGAGCGGTAGAATGGAAGGAGGGGAAGTTTTAATCAATAACTTTAAGTCAGTTTGTAAAACCTGATAATCCATAAGGCGAAAAAGGATTGCCACTGTACAAATGACCTATCAACATTTCCGATAGTCAGCACAACTAACTGTTGATTATGGGGGTGGGGGGAGTGAATAACTTTAAAGTCAGTCTGTAAAACATAGTAATCTATAACCCGAGGAAGGATTGATACTGTATAAATGACCTATTAACATTCCCGGAAAAGACTAGCAACATTTATAGGCCATTTTATGAGGGAAGGGGAATTAGAGCACCTGGGCACAACAGGAAAGCTGGAGGGAAAGAGAACACCAGGTAGACTCAGGAAGAAAATATCGGACGGACTGGCAGGGTGACTGAGGACAGAGAGGGTGGAAAATGTGCTTGCGGCGACAAGGGATAGATGCATCTGGAGGGCCATGATCGCCAACGCCATGCGGCAAGGCACATGATGATGATGATAATGATGATGATGAACATTCCCGATTGTCAGCATATCTTCTTGTTAGTCATGTGTGTGTGGTAGTGGGTGGGGGGGGGGGGGAGGTCAATTAATAACATGAAGACACTGTAAAACGTAACAGGTAGAAAGAAACTCTAGGGAGAGCTAGACAACAGAAGGTCTTCAGAGAAGTAACCCCCTTTAGACAAGTGTTTCGGCCCTGAATTCCTTACACTCTCGGGGGGCCGGGCCACATCCAGGTCATGACTCCTGGATGCCCTTCTGCTGTTGTCTATTTTTTTTTTTCTCACGCCGGGGATCGAACCTGGGCGATTCTGCGCTTCAGAACTGCGGTACGCGGTTTTACCAATGTGCTAACGGGGCACACATCATCTGTAGGGAATTTAATCCTTATGAAGTTCACTTTTTTGGTTCCTCCTTGCCCAGATCCAGCTTGAGCTCCTTTCTGCTGCCTCTGCCATCGCTTTAAGGGCTCTAGTCCTCTTCTTCCCAGAAATGGCGAGTTGTTTCATGAGATCATAAGCGGAGGTGCCCACAAACCCTCTTGCCCCGACCTCTATGGCGAAGATTTTGACCCGCAGACCTGCTTTCTTCAGGGTGCTGGCAAGACCGGCGTATTTTTCGGTCTTGTAGATATGCGCTTCTTCCATTCTGCTTTCGTATGGCACAGTGAGTTCTATCAGAATCACTTGTTTCGAGGAGTCAGAGTGGACAGCGATGTCTGGTCTCATGCCTGTCTTGCTGATGACATCTGGGTAATTTCTCCACTCTGGGAGGTCTGCTGTACACTCCCAGTCGACTGCTCCATCCAGAAGACCCTTTGGCAATGTGCTGGTTGTCATAGCCCTTTCGGGCCAGACCTGTTTCCCTCCTGCTTTGTAGAACGTTGTCATAGCAATTGGTGCGTTTGGGGTCATGGTTTTTTCGCTAACCACATCTGTGATCACTTTCAGAACTTGGTTGTGCCTCCATGTATACCTTCCTTGGGCTAGCGCTACTTTGCAAGAGCTTAGGACATGTTCCACTGTTTGTTTCTTCTGACAGAGCGGACATGCTGGGTCGTCTGCTTTCCCCCATTTCACTAAGTTTGCATTCGAGGGGAGCAGGTCATATACAGATCTGAGGAGGAAGCTTATCCTTAGAGGAGCCATGTGCCACATATCGTTCCAGCTGAGACTTCTTTGGAGTGCACTGTCCCATGTTGTCCATTGCCCCTGTTGACCTTGCTGGACTGCCTTCTGCACTCTTTTGACATCTTCTTCTTCCTTCAACTCCTGTATGATCATGTCTCTTTTTTCCTTCCCATTGGCTTTGGACCACCACTGCATTTTTGTTGCTCCCAGTCCCTGTCTGTTGGTTTGCGTGTGTCCAATTATTTCTTTGATGCTGAGGTTTCTCTTGGCATTGTTTACAGCCTCTTGGACTTTCCACTTTCTGCCAGTTCTCAGCTTTGGATGAACTGCTCTCACGATATTGTCCTCCGATTCCTCCAGCATGCTCAACAGTCTTGCTTTTCCAACTTTGTATTCCTCCACTATGGATTTCAGAGGTAGCTTCAGCATTGCTTGACGACAGTAGAATGCAACATCAGTGAGACCAGGTGGGACACCGAGCCATTTTCTTGTGTATTTGTTGATTTTGGCTTCCATTGCTTCGACTGTGCTGGTGCAAATGTCATAGATTAGCAGTGGCCACAGCAGCTTTGGTATCAGCATGAACTGTAGACACCAGACTTTGTATTTGCCTGGCAGTCCGCAGTTATCTATTTTCTTCAGGCCTTCTTCTGCTGTTTGCTTGGTTTCACATCCCCTTTGTGTGTCTTTCAGGGAGTCATCATACCATCTTCCGAGACTTTTTACTGGCTCTTCTGTGACAGTGGGGATGGCTTGGTTGGCTACCATGAATTTGACTGAATCTGCCACTTTTCCTTTTCGCAGTGAGAGACTTCGGGATTTCTTAGGTTTGAACCTCATTCTTGAAGAGGCCACCAGCTCATCCAGCTGCTTTAAGATTTGGTGTGTCTCTTCCTCATCCGTGGACAAGACTGTTGTGTCATCCATGAAAGCTTTCAGAGGAGGCATCTGGTATCCATCTCCCAGATTCACTGGACCTGAACTCTTCATTGCAGCTTTCAAGATGACTTCCATTGCCAACACGAACAGTATGGGAGAGATTGCACAGCCCATTGCAATGCCCACCTCTAGGTCTATCCAGTCCGTGGTGTATTCTTTGGTAGAGAACCGCATTGAGAACCCTTGGAAATACTTCCTCAGCATTGTTCGGATGTTTTCTGGGATGTGATAA
>CM060308.1:69848010-69858010 GCA_030674185.1 Monoplex corrugatus
TACGGCTGACATGCTGAGCAAGTGTGCAGCCTACGTCCGGCAAGATGACCGGTTGATGGCCAGCCTCACTGTCCGGGAAACACTCATGTTCGTGGCTCAGCTCAAACTGCCCAAGTCTTTCAACAAAGCGTTCATCGATGCTAGGGTTTGTGGTCTTTATAGTATAGGAAATCATACAAACTTTTTTTAACATTTCACGATGCATTTTGTGGGACAAATAAATGCTGAATAACGTGAGTTGAATTTGAGAACAGCAGCCAAAAAGTTTTGGGAATCAGGGCAGAGTTTTAGACTTTTTTTGTTACTGGTTTTTACACACACACACACACACACACACACACACACACACACACACACACACACACACCACACACACACACACACACACACACACACACACAACGACACGCACACACACACACACACACACACACACACACGTTTGAAACCAATCAAATGATGACCAAGATATATATATCATGTTATTTCAAAATCATAAGATGCATTAGATCTACATGACCGTTACTCATATGTGCATGTTTGATGTAGGTTACATAATTCGATTATTTGAAAAGACAGCAAGAGCGGGCTTATTTTTAACTGAAAATAGAGTCTAACGGTTGCAGTTGAGTCCATAGACGTATCGTAGTATAGAGTACAGTATAGTAACCTACAGTATAATAAAGTACAGCAGAACTGAGAAGAGCAGAAAACAGAATAGAATAGAATAACTTAGCATTATTTTCTCTTTGTGTGTGTGTGTGGTTTTTTGTTTGTTTTGTTTTTTGTTTGTTTGTCTTTTGTGTGTGTGTGTGTGTGTAGTGTGTGTGTGTGTGTGTGTGTGTGTGTGTGTGTGTGTGTGTGTGTGTGTGTGTGTGTGTGTGTGTGTGTGTGTGTGTGTGTTTGGGGGGTGGGTTTTTATTTTGTAGTTTCTTTTTTCTTTTCTTTTTTTTTGGATTTTTGTTCGTCCTCTTTCTTCTAATCATCATCATGATTAAAGTCATCATCGCCATTATTACAGAATATGTGAGGTGTTTCCACAAAGGGACAAACATTTGTTCGCTTTTTCTTAAAACTACAATTTTGAGTCATTAGCTATTACAACCTTGAGAAAATACGCTTCGAATAGGGTAAAAGGGTTTGCTCTGGGTTACATAAAATACAAGTTATACTAGTTTAAAAACTGGTATGGTAATTGATAAGTTGCCATTTACAGAAATTGTTATTTGAAATGAGTGAAAAAATATTCTCAATTTTAGTGCAATGGTTGCATAAAGTGTTACAATTAACAGATCAACTGATTAAAACAAGCCTAGATATTTTTAGGTGTGATCAAGCAATGATTTAAAATGTGGAAAGGCAAAAAAATAAGACTAAAAGAAATAAAAATAAAAAAACACCGCACACACACACACCACATCACACACACACACATGTCACACACACACACACACACACACAATCACACACACACACATGTCACACACACACACACACACACACACACACACACACACACACACACACACACACACACACACACACACTCACACAACTAATCAAAGTAGGCCATAGCAGCTTCATGTGCCTTCGGCGATTAAGATATCAAGGGACTTAGTGTACATGTACCCTTTGGAACGAGCGTTATCACATATATGAACTCTGTTGTGTGTGTGTGTGTGTTGTGCGTGTGTGTGTGTGTGTTGTGTGTGTGTGTGGTGTGTGTGTGTGTGTGTGTGTGTGAAGGTGAACAGTGTGATAGCTGAGCTGGGCCTGATCGAGGCAGCAGACACCCGAATCGGCAGTGCGGAGATCCGCGGTATCTCAGGGGGAGAGCGCCGTCGTGTCAGCATCGGGATTCAGATGCTCATTGACCCCAGTAAGATTACGCAAACAACACACACACACACACACACACACACACACGCACACACGCACACGCACACACACACACACATCTCTCTCTCTCTCTCCCCTCTCTCTCTCTCTACATATACATATACATGTATATAATTTATATATATTATATATATAGAGAGAGAGAGACATATATATATCTTTTTTTCTGTCACTCTCTTTCTTTCTTCTTCCTTTGCTTTCTGTCATTTCTTCCTATTAGTTTTTGCCTTGCTGGTCCATTCACCTGTATGTGTTCGACAAAGTCTTTGACTTTTTCTTAGGATTAATAATTGGGTGCAGTTTTGGCTTTACGGAAGTGAGATACGCGAAAGCAATTTTATGTAATTTATGCCTGTTTTTATATGTTTTTGGTGTCCTTAGGTGTGCTTAAATTTGTATTCAGGTATGGCTTTTGAATCCCTTCTGCGATAAATTGGACGGAATGGTCAGTTCTAGGGGCATGTCCTTAGATTATGTGCGCGAATGCATTGATAAGTGTACTTTATTTTCTTGTCTTTTTTTCCTTTTGAAGTTTTGTATGTTTTGAAGCGGTTATATCCCTGATATGGCCCAACGCAGTCGGCTGGGCTTTAAACAACAATAACAACAAATTACTTATGGGGTTTGAAAACTGTGACTTTCCTGTCGGTTGTCTGTCGTGCTAACACTTTCGCCGCGTAGAATGATGTATCGTGATATCGCAATGTTTTTGTTTTATGCAGGTCTGTTGTTTCTGGACGAGCCAACGTCAGGTCTGGACTCCTTCACTGCCAGTCACCTGGTTAGCACACTCTCTCACCTGCCCGCAACCGCCGTACCATCCTTATGTCCATACACCAGCCCAGGTATGTAAACAGGGGCTTTATTTTAATACATTTTGTGGCTGATATGTGGTTTCTAAGAGGAATGTTGCGAGTTCCATGGACAGCAAAGAAAACGAACGAGACAGTCTTGATGGAGGCAGACACAAGAAGATTATTGATAAGGAAGATTAGGAAAAGACAGGCAACATTTATAGACCATTTTATGAGGAAGGGGGACTGGAACACCTGGTAACAACAGGAAAGCTTGAGGGAAAGAGAGCACCAGGTAGACCCAGGGAAAAGTATTGGATGGACTTGCAGAGTGGCTGAAGACAGAGAGGGTGGGAGAGATGCTTTCGGATACAAGGGATAGATGCTTATGGGGGGCCATGATTGCCAACGCCATGTGGCAGGGCACTTGATGTTGATGACGATGACGATGACAATGATGATGATGATGATGATGATGATGATGATGATGATGATGATGATATGCACATGTTGTTTGCGTTTGTCTTGGTCCGTCTGACTCAAGGCCTGATGTCTCCAAGACTTCAGAAAGGCAGCAAGGCTAACTGGTCTTCAAGGGGTGGGACCTGGGAAATCATCATATCTCTCCAATGTTTTTTATACCAAGGCAGCCGGGCAAATGCCTTGCTCATCACGATTTTCAACTGCCGTGGGATCTTTAGCGTGCGCAGCCCGAAGGCACACGGGTCCGACTCGTCTTTCGTCCCCTTCCGAAGGACTAGATGTTCAGTTCGATTTTCCGGTCAAACTGGGGAGAAAAGTCGAGGTCTCTACGGGGAGCGAACCCTAGAACCTCGAGTTTAGTTATTGTAAGGTGAACGTCTGAGCCATTCTGCCCACTCTTCTTACTATGTGTCCAGTTCAATCCCAGCCTGCAAAATGAAGAAAATACCATGAGCTTGTTCGCTGCTTTATTTTAATGTTGCAATCATCCTGGTGGTGTCGCCTTAACCCTTGACTCCTTCACCCCATCTGCCAGTATCTTGCATTGCAGCGAAACAAACCCTTAACTCTTTCACACCCTCACCCTATCCAACAGCTTCCTACAGGAACCCGGGGATAGGGTGAGGGGGTGAAAGGGTTAAGATTACTGACGGATTTGGATGGAGTACGCATGTATTTGACCGAATGCGATGAATCCCTATTGAACAAACTCTAGGCTCCCAATTCTAGATGATCCAACTGATTCCATTATTCTTGGACAGCTACGAACAGATGTCAACCAGGTACACGAATAGATTGTTAAGTATGAACGGCCTTTGAAGGATGTTTCGTGCATTGGTCTTGACTACTATGCTTAATTTTTTTGGCTTGAGTAGTATACTGTGCTAAAGGCGAATTCTTTTATTTATTTCTCCTTAGCAAAGTTGACATTTTAAATATTAATCTGACTCAAGAATGAATATTTGCAGGCATGTTCCTGTCTGCTTTGAGCCAAATGTAGATGAAAAGCTTCGCTTTCAGTCTCAGCATGTGGTATGTCCGAATAAGTCATGTTGAAGTCTAGAGCATCGCAATTTGAAAATTTCACAACCAACCACCAGTTGAAGTCTAGAACATCAGAATTTGTAAATTCTGTAACCAACCACCAGTTGAAGTCCAGAACATCAGAATTTGAAAATTCTGGAAGTAACCACCAGGTGAAGTCTAGAGCATCAGAATTTATCAGCTCTGGAAGTAACCACCATGTGAAGTCTGGAAGACTGGAATTTGAAAATTCTGTAAGTAACCACTAGTCAAAGTCCAGAACATGGAAATTTGAAAAGTCTGTAACTAACCACAGGTTGAAGTTTAAATTCTATAACTAATCAACCGTTGAAATCTAGAATATAAGAATTTGAAAATTCCATAACTATCAGTACCCTTTCATTTATAATAGAATTCTGCCAGGGGTGCATCGTTCAGCGTTGATGTTGTGTTGTTCCTTTCAGGTCAAACATCTTCGAGTTGTTCGATCTGGTGATGCTGCTGTCGAGGGGCCGCATGGTGTATTTTGGTCAGGCCAAACACATGGTGGACTACTTCACCCATCTGGGCTTTCCCTGTCCTCAGCTGACCAACCCCTGTGATTACTATGGTAAGAACATCGCCTTTGTGTGGGGGGGGGGGGTAGGCGGTAGGGATGGGGTGGGGGGACGGGTTTCAGGACGTGTGGCCGACAGACACTCAGCTGACAACCAAACTCCATGGCTGCGGACAGGAGCTGGAAAAGACGGCTGCATTCATCGCCCGGACTCAGATGATTGTGTAGCAGCGTACGCCAAGAAGAAGAAGAAGAAGAAGTACTTCCGCTCACCAACCCCTGTCATGTCTTTACTACGGCGACAAAAACATCTCAAAACAGCTAAGTTTTAACAATTCGATGATAATGACGTCGATGAGGATGATAACTATAATGCTTTGAGGTTCCATCCAGGATTTAGACAGCATGACAGGGCTGTAGTCTTGGCTTGCCAGCATAACATAACCTGGTGTCAACCAGGCCCGAGAAATACAGACACCTGCGGTTTTGGTCAGAAGATTTGATCAACACCCTCGATGACGCATCCGGGAAGTGGATGAGACTCCACTGTTGGTCCCAGTTTTCCAAATGAGCCCATAGCACGCTCAGCTCTGGGTATGAGCCGGTTAGAGCCGAAAAAATCCCACATATGATTTTTTTTTTTATAAAGGGACCGATGGGGATTCAAACCGACAACCTTCCAGTCGATAGTCCGTTGCGCCATACTTACTTTAATTTGATTACAACATCAACTTGACGGGAATTTCGATTTTAAAAGAAAAAGTGTCCTTGTATATTTTGGGTGGTTTTTATTTTTTGTTTCTGTGTTATTTTTTTTAAAATTTTACTTTTTATTATTTTTTTTTATATTATTTTATTTTCTGCCCTATCTGCCGCACGGCTTTTAATCACCACTCGACGTGGTGTTAGCCCTGATATGGCTCTAATGGTCGGCTGGGCTATAAGCAATATGAATTGAAGTCACCACTCCCCCACCCCTCCCCCCGCCATTTATTTCAACTCTCCAACATATCTGCAAAGCAACCGAAACTATCGTCACCGTGAAGGCTGTTCTAACACCCGTTTAGTAATTTGCGTACATTGGCTAAGTGTTTTTTTTTTACTTTGAAAATCAATGCGTAATCAGCTCAATTTTAGCGATCTTTCAGCTCGTAAAAGCTTTCTTGATCAGCCGCACATATAAACAGCATAAATTAGACTGGATTGTCTCGACTGGTTTCAATCCATCTATACTCAACCAAGGAAACCGAATAAAACATCGGTATCTCACACTGCCACTAAAAAATTTAAAGGCTTCTTTGAACATTCTTTTGACTAGTCCTCGTATTCTCTAAGAGTGGTAGGACTTTAAAATTATACAGAACAGAACAGAACCGACTTGATTCATTTCGCATTCACTCTTTGACCCTCACACCCCGTCCACCACATGCTGCAACAGTAAAAAAAAAAAAAAAAAAACTTAACCCTTTAATTCCCTCACCCTATCCACCAGCTTCCTGCACGAGCTGATGAATTAGGGTGAGGGAATCAAAGAGTTAAGTTAGGAAGCTGGTGGATAGGGTGAGGGATTCAAAGGGTTAAGTTGATTACAGGGTGCGAGAGTCAAACGGTTAATACTGTTTCAGTGGACCTGACCACGATCGATCCTACCTCGGAGGAAACGGAAGAAGCCACGCGGAAGTGGTGAGGCACTTGCAGCAAATCTACTACCAAGCTGACGTCACCGAAAGGAAGACGTCATTCTTACTGACATCAAAGCCTTGAATGGCAGCAGCAGCGGCGGCAGAGGAAGAGGAGGGACGATGAATGGGGCACCCTCATCAGATATTTACCCCGGCGTATTCAGACAGTTTTCTGTTCTGTTCAGGTATAAGTCAACCAATGTGTATAGCAATGATTACTGCCTATTAAGGTTCTTTCGCCAGTACACTTTCCGCGAGTTTCTTCTTTCGTTTAGGATTTACTATGAATGCTGATACACGTAGATAAAAAAAAAAAAATTGATGACAAAACTAGTAATCTAGCGACCAGTCATCGTTATTGTATTCTTATTCTTATCATCATCATCATCATCATCATCAGCAGCAGCAGCAGCAGCAGCAGCAGCACAAATTGTTAGTATTATTATCATCATCATTGATACCATTAGTATCGTTGTTGTTGTTGTTATTGTTATTATCACTTTTATTACCATTATCGTCATCATCATTATCATCAGCAGCAGCAGCAGCAGCATTATCACCATCATCATTATCATTTATCATCATCATCATCATTATCACCACCACCCCCATCATCATCATCATCATCACCACTTCATCATCATCACCACTACCCCATCATCATCATCATCACCACCACCATCCATCATCATCATCACCACCACCTTCATTATCATCACCTTCATCATCATCACCCCCACCACCATCATCAGCATCATCATTGCTGTCATCATCACCATCATCATCATTGTCATCGCCATGGTCATCATCACCACCACCACCATCATCATTATTATTATCGCCATCATCACCACCTCCATCATCATCACCATCATCGTCGTCGTCGTCGTCGTCGTCGTCATTATTATCATCGCCATCATCATCACCCACCACCATCATCATCACCCACACCACCACCACCCACCACCACCACTCATCATCACCATCATCATCTTCGTCGTCGTCATCATCAGTAGTATCATCATCTCATCATCATCATCATCATCATCATCATCACTATCATCATCATCATCATCATCATCATCATCATCATCATCATCATCATCTTCATTGTTATTTGTATTGATGGGCAGACGATGGATGAGGTCCACCATGGAGGACTGGCCTCTTATAGGAGTACGGTCCATCCAAGCCATAGCCATGTCTGTCATGCTGGGGATCGTCTACTGGCAGCTCCACCCCACCCAGGGAGAGCTGCGGGACCACTTCGGGGTGCTCTACATGATTTCCGTCATGTACCCTTACCTCATCATCATGGACATCATTGAAACATGTACGTAGCCTGGACCATCAGGGGATGATGTGAGGGAAGGTTGGATGGGGGGTGTGGATTGTGAGGAGTCGTGTGTGAGTGTATGTGTGTAGAGGTTGTGGTGGGTAAGTGAAGAAGTGAATTGAGATGGATAGAATTTTTTTTGGGGGGGGGGGGGAGGGGAGGGGTGTTGCTTTTTTGGGGGGATAGGTGTTGGTTTGCTTTTTTGTTTTGCTTTGCTTTTTGGTTGGGGGAGGGATTTTGTTTCTTTCTTTCTTTTGTGTTTGTTTGCTTGCTTGTTTGTTAGTATGTTTGTTTGTTTGTTTTTGTTTTTCTTTTCTTTTCCCTTCAGTCACAACGGATTTTTTTTTGTCTTTTAATGCGGGTAATTTTCACTGGGTGTAAAGTGCCAACCTTTTCTTTTCTTTTTCTGGATGCAAGGGATTTTTTTCTTGTGTGTGTGTTTGTGTTTGTGTTTGTGTTTGTGTTGTGTTTGTGTGTGTTGTGTGTGTGTTTGTGTGTTGTGTGTGTGTGTGTGTTGTGTGTGTGTGTGTGTGTGTGTGTGTGTGTGTGTGTGTGTGTATCAGAGTGAATTTTTTGTGGATTTTGTCGGGGACAACTTTCTTTGTTGTGGGTTATGTTACTTACATGTATTATTTGACTGAAAAATAGCACGTTGACCATCACTGAACAAATGGGGAGTTATCAGTTACGCAGAAGAAAGGTATTATAGCAGGCATTCTTAAAAACAGGATGAATCTAAGGTAATACATAAACACTGGAGATCAGCCTCTTTATTGAATTTCATGTACAAAATTTGGCCAACCTATGTCGCAAATAGAATCAGATATGTACTGTCATTATCGGTAACTGAAGAACAGACAACTTCTTTTGAGGTGGTACAGGGGAGATAATAGATATGAAAACTATGACTAATTCTTGATATGGTTCACTATCTAAATGCTTAAATTTACCTTATGCGTTAATGAGTCTTGAGTTTATAAAAGGCATTTGATTTACTGGATTATAAATTTATGTTTGAAGTTTTAGAATCATAACTCTCTCTGTCTCTCTGCCCCTGTCTCTGTCTCTCTGTCTGTCTGTCTCTGTCTGTCTGTCTGTCTGTCTGTCTGTCTGTCTCTCTCTCTCTCATTCTCTCTTCTTGAGAACAAAAACAAGATAGCATTAGTCTAAACATGGTTGTGTGTGTGTGTGTATGTGTGTGTGTGTGTGTGCGCGTGCACGTGAGTGTGTATGTGTGCGTGTGTGTTTGTGTGTTTGCGTGTGTGTGTAGGTGTATGCGTGTGTGTTGTGGCGTGTAGGAGTGAGTGAGTGTGTGTAGAGGGGGTGGTGGAGAAAAGTTAGGCACTTGATGGGATATAGAGTAGTTCGATGTGGATACTTTGAATGAAATGTGCGAATATGTGTCTTCGTATCATAAAACAAAACAAATCAAAAACAAACAAACAAAAAAACACACTGTATTATTGAAATGATAAACAAGATAGATAAAAGATGATTTTTTTTTTAAAACACACAATAGAAAAAGGCTTTGCTTCTGCCTGGACAAAGTTAAAATAAGATTGGTACACAAATTACAATGGTTATATTCTTTGTTTATATCAGGTCACAAAGAGAGGAAACTGTTGTACTTTGAAGCACAGGATCATCTGTACACCATTGAAGCCTACTACTTTGCAAAGGTCAGCCATTGTACACTATTCTGTCTGTGCTTGGATCACTCACAGGAACCAGAAGAACAAACAAACCAAAAAGGACGCGTATTCAATACAACAAGACAAGACAAGCGCAAATTTTCGGCCAACCGGCCTTTGTCAAGCGCGAATGCACGATCACGAACAGACACCAACACACGGATAATAAGACAAAGGCCGCTTGGCCGAAAATTTGCACATTGTGTCTTGTCTTGTTGTATTGAATACGTGTCCTTTTTGGTTCGCTTGTTCTTCTGGTTCCTGTTTGCTTGGACACTGGCAGTGGCACTTGTTTTGGATCTTGGATCACTCACATAAACAGTCAAGTTTTTTCTTTTTTGTTATTGTTGTTGTTCTTTCCTGTCTATCAGTTTAGTTTGTCTTCCGTACTCTATTTTGTAAGCGAATGAAAGTGCAGTTTCAAGTTTAGGAAGCCAAGTCTGCTGATTTTTTATACGACGACGACGACGACGACGACGATGATGATGATGATGATGATGATGATGATGATGACAAATCCCACTATGATTTTTTCG
>CM060308.1:69868010-69910510 GCA_030674185.1 Monoplex corrugatus
CTGGGGACGAGGGGGGTGGGAGAGATGCTAAGGGCAACGAGAGATAGAGACAGATGGAAGTCCATGATCGCCAACGCCATGCGGCAAGGCACCTGATGATGATGATGATGAGTTATGCTTACATTAAGTTTCCAGATTTTCTTAAATACCCCTGGTGATAAATTAGACGGAGTGATCAACGCCAGGGGAACATTTGTGGATTATGTGCACGGATACTTTGTTATGTGTGCTTAATTCTCTTTTTCATATGGCTTTTTTTTCTTCAGTAAGGTACGGTTTATTTTTTGAAATGGTTATAGCCCTGTCATGACTCTACGCCATCGGCTGGGCGTTTAAAGCAATAAGAATAACAATAACAATTTCAACAAACTTAACAGCATGGAATTTTATATACAATTCAAGGCAATTCATCTCATATGGCCAGCACATGGATATACATGTGTGTGTGTGTGTGTGTGTGTGTGTGTGTGTGTGTGTGTGTGTATGTATATATATCAGTCAACAAGCAAAGCCAGAACACGATTGAGGCAACCGAGATGTGGTTTCTAAGAAGAATGTTGAGAGTTCCATGGACAGCAAAGAAAACAAACGAGACAGTCATCTTGATGGAGGCAGACACAAGTAGATCACTCATAAGGAAGATTAGGAAAAGACAGACATTTATAGGCCATTTTATGAGGAAAGGGGAATCGGAGCACCTGGTCACAACGGGAAAGCTGGAGGGAAAGAGAGTACCGGGTAGACCCAGGGAGAAGATACTAGACGGACTTGCAGAGTGGCTGGGGACAAGGAGGGTGGAAGAGATGCTTGAGGCAACAAGTGATAGAGACAGATGAAAGTCCATAATCGCCAACGCCATGCGGCAAGGCACCTGATGATGATGATATATATATTTATGTATGTATATTATATATATGTATGTGTGTGTGTGTGTGTGTGTGTGTGTGTTTTGTATATAGGTCATGTTACACAGACTTGTTCATAGGGATTCATTCAATAACTTACTCCTCTTCATAACACAAACACACACACTCACACACACACAACACACACACACACACACACACACACACACACCCACACTCACACATACACTCGTAAACAACAGAATATAACACATTTGCAGACTCTACAATTTCATTTGGAAATGGGGATCTTGGTTTAGTTTCTAAAGTTTCTTGATGTTTCGCTTTGTTGTACTGAACACAACCGGCCTATGGTCACTACCAACAGACTTCAGTGTTTCTACACTCGTGAATGGTGCTAGCTTGAGAGAGATGAGTTGCTAGCATTTATCATCGGTTGCTAGCATTTATCATCGGTACTTTTTGTCTTCTTGTTGTGCACCTGTGTGACTTGGTGACCTCGATCTGAATAGGTTCAGTAGGCTATGACACAGTATGTCTTCAAGTGCATACCCCAAAAAGTTGGTATCTTTGCAGCTCTTGCATTAACCCTTTGACTCCCGTACCTTCTCCACCAACTGCAAACACTTAACCCTTTGACTACTACACCCTATCCACAAACTGCAAACACTTAACCCTTTGACTCCCGCACCCTATCCACCAACTGCAAACACTTAACCCTTTGGCTCCCTTACCCTATCCACCAGCTTCCTGCAGGATGCTGACGGATAGGGTGAAGAGTCAAAGGGTTAATTTTTTGTGTCGCTAGCATGGGTTGGCAGTGCACAATGCTGGTGGGCAGGGCGCGGGAGTCAAAGGGTTAAGATCATTTACATACCACAAGTATTCAACGTTCGTCGTGTATTCCTTCTTGGACGTTCCACATTATTTTGAGGCACAGTATCCTGAGTGTGCATTGGCAATTGACAAGTACAAAACTCTTTTGATTTTCAACCAAAGAACATAACTCTTTGAGAGTTCACGTAGGAATCACATCTCCCATGTTGTGAAACTTCTCAAATCTAACACAGTTTGCGCTACCCATTCAGCTAGCATAGAAGCAGATACAAAGCACAAAAACTGTAAGCTCAGAACACTCCTCTTTTGATTTTCGTTTGGTGTTTAAAGACGTATATCTAACAGTTCACAAGAATTTGTACACCAATGGTCTAGGTCCGATTCAGACACTTTTTGTCTTCTAGGTTGTTTTTGATGCTCTGTCTTTAAAGTTCTTTTTAATGATAATAGCAAGTCGTCTACCGTCATTTTCTCAATTAATTGCTTGTCTTGTTCAGCTGTACTTTCTTGCAGGTATAGTGTATCAAACTCGTGTGCTAATTAATCTTCAATCTTCAATATGTAAGGTCAGCCGTCATCCTTGACTATTGTTGACCTGAGTGCACAGAGGCATAGGATAAAACACAAAAATAGGTCTATTTGGGACAACAAAAGGATAGAGGGGGATCTAAAGTGGCCTCAGAACCCCAACAGCTTAAAGGGGAAGGGGAGGGGGGGACCCAACCAGCCTAACCTGAAAAAGAATATCAACCTCAATAGTTGATATTCTTTTTCTTTCACTAGAGTTTCAAGTACAGGTGTTCTACATTATGTCCTTAAGCACCGTTCATATTTTGTCTATTTTTTTTTTCAGTTACACTTAGTTATTTCTTTTGTTTTGTTTGTTTTTTTTGTTTAAAGCCCAGCCGACTGCGCAGAGCCGTATCAGGGCTATAACCGCCTCAAAACATACAAAAATTTCAACAGGAAAAAAACCAAACTTACTGCATGTTTAGTTCTTGTTTATCCATACTTATTTGTGTATGTTTTAGGGTCTTGGTTTTCATCTCTGGTTCTTTAACTGTTCCTGGGTATGATTTCTATCTCTGGTTCTGTATCTGATTCCCGAGGTAAAGTAGGGGTCTCTCTGTGCATTCATTCAAGTTTTCGTTAATCCACTAGCACAGGCCTACTTGTCACTCCCCGACCATGGTGTCTGCAAGTGGGTAACGCTGTATTAAGTTTCGTGCATGCGCCTGTGCGTGTGAGTATGTGCGTGCGCGAGTGTGAATGAGGACGGAGGAAGGGGAAGGAAGGGGCTGCAACAAGGCTCCCCCAGAAGGGAAACAATCGAATTTCTGTTACAGATCCATATACGCAAACATTACTTCCCTTAGTCGCTGTATTGCTCGCCAATAATCTAACACTTCGAATGCAATAGTAGTAGTGTTCATGACATACTGACAATCATGCCTGCTGCTGATTTTGCACACACACACACACTGTTCACACACATTTACACACATGTATACACATACACAAGCACAACACACACATGCATACACAGGCACGCATACTCACACACACACAAGTATGTAGAAACACAGGCAGACAAATGCTCAAACATATACACCAAGAGAAAAAAATTACACCAAACACCATTTACGTTCAGAATATTTTATGAATGACATATTTGTTTCATAACAGTCATATCAATTCAATCAGCTGCCAGGGTTTGTTGTTTAAAAAAGTTGAAAAGCCTGACTATGATTGAAAAGAAATGGGCAACAGAATTCACAATAAATCAACAAAGACATCATCATCGTCATCATCATAATCGCCATTATCATCATCCCTTTCATCAAGTAACCACAAGCATTTCAATAGTAGTATTATAATAACCAAACAGTAAATAACATTCGTACTGTGCTTAGATACGAGTGTACATGTGTATGCGCGCGCACGTGCGGGTGTGTGTGTGTGTGTGTGTGTGTGTGTGTGTGTGTGTGTGTGTGTGTGTGTGTGTTGTGTGTGTGTGTGTGTGTGTAGGTGTGTGTGTGTGTGTGTGTATGTGTGTGTGTGTGTGTGTGTGTGTGTGTGTGTGTGTGTGTGTGTGTGTCCACACACAGGTATTTGTGCATGATCATGCATGTCTCTCTTTTCAATAGCACCACATATCATGCACGATCTAGGTTTTAGTGGCGTAAACAGGCGCTTTTGTGGATTAGCGAGTGTAGTCCCAATCACTCATGTTGATCATGTGGTTAAGTAGTAGAGGAGTAGCAGTGGTATACACACAAAATAAAACAAAATGTATGCAACATTTAAATGGCAACCAGAGAACTTCCAACATTCACATTCGCTTTCTCTTACACAAGCACATACACTCACTTCATCACATACGTACGTAAAAGCAAGTGTACTGACACACACTATTTTGTGTTGATAAGCTCGATTCGAAAAGCAGATATCTTGAGAAAAAAATTCACGAGACTTCTTCAGCAAAACTGGAATCATATTGCTTAGATTCACCAGTTCCAAGGAGAAAATAAAATTGACAAAAAACCAAAAAACAAAAAAAACAAAACAAAAACAAAGCAAAAAAAAAAAAAAATCCCAAAACAAACAAAAAACCAAAAAAAGGGCAGAGAAAAATAACATTATTCCATGGTATTTTTTTTCTGATTATACAGCAAAAATCAAAATGTCTCCGTTATGTTCCAGCTATTAGCAAAGAATTTTAAAATAAATTAATCTGCTGTCCATCCACCTTCTCAAGGGAAAACGCTAACACATTCTTAATGTATTTATTCCCATGGTTTGCCTCTTTTATTCCCTCACCCTATTCACCAGCTGCAGAGAATTAACCCCGATTTTGTCAGCTGATCCAACAACTACTTCTCACAAAAAGCCGTGTGGACAGATTGCAGGAGTTAATGGGTTAATTCTCTAATGTGAAATTGGGAGAGGACGGACAGCGACAGAAGATGCAGTTAGAGAATCAAAGGTAAAATCTGTTAAAAGGTTATACGCACATCAGCAAAACAGCAGCCCAAAAGGTCATAAATTAGTAATGATCAGACTCTCTCTCTCTCTCTCTCTCAAACAAGTTATATCATCCAACCTTGCCTTCCTATCATCACACATCGTAAATAGACAAAATATTGCCTAAAACTGGATTTGATCCACTTGCAGAAGCAATGTTTTAATACTCTTCAGCCTGCAGGCATTTTGCCTGATTCATACCAAATCATTCTGTAATTTGCTTGATTATTTCCCCTACACACACACACACACACACACACACACACACACACACACACACACACACACACACACACACTTCTAAATTTCACTGTGTAGCATAATTAACACGCACTGATACAACATGCACTTTTGTTTTTCATCCCATATGGCAGATCTTATTTCTCATGGCAGAATGGAGAGACCAAAATGAAAGAACTAGAAAAAAATCAATTGCAAGTATTAAGCACCCAGCCCAAACAGTTATTTTAAAAAAGTGAAAAAATTGTGGAAGCAAACAAATCATCCAATCACAGTTAAAAAAAAATATTCGAACTCCCAGCAAGAACATAAACTTCAAGTTTTTGAATAAATGCTTTCTATCTTGTCACATTAAAATTAAAAGAAAAAACATTCCCCTGCCTCCCACCCACCCACCCCCAACCTCAAAACAACTAACCCATAAATAAGCTACGCACAAAAAGTTAAGGATCACTATGAGAAAACAGGTGCGTAATAAACTCAGTTCGCTACTGTTATTTATTTCTCAGTCCAGCCAAATTGTTATGAATTCTTGTTCAGCTGTAAGTGGGCGATGTTGTGTTAGTGCGAAAATTGCACGGGATTCTCTACTACTGAGCTTGGCCGCAAACGGAAAAGCGGAAACTTGCGAAAAATGACCTTGTTTTGGACCGTTCTGCCTGAACACATTGCACAAGCCAGATGGAAAAACCATTATGCACGTGCAAGCACTGCTGTTTATGTGTGAGATGCTGTTCTCTTGCTTGGCTTTATAAGAAGACATTCCACCAGTAGTAGGCCTGATCTGACAATGCCTCCACGACGAAAATTGAGCGAGTTTGAGAGGGGACGAGCTGTTGCATGGTTCCAAGATGGTGTTCCCAAGCGAGAAATGGCCAGGCGACTTCAGGTGTCCATCTCGGTCATTGTCAGACTGATTCAACGCTTCACAGCCACTGGGAGGGTCCATGAAAGACACAGATCTGGTCAACCGAAGAAGACAAACCCACGTGAAGATTGTCTCATTGAACGACAAGCCCTGCAGACAAGAACAGCCTCTTCCAGCATCATTCGAAGGCAGCTGAGGGTGGCTACTAACATCAACATCAGCCAGCAGACCATACGGAACCGCCTTCATGGGTTTAACCTCCGTTCTCGTCGCCCAGCTGTACGGCCACGCTTAACTCCAGCCCATAGGGCAGCACGCCGCGCCTTCTGCAGACGTCACGTGAGGTGGACACGTCAGCAATGGTCCCAGGTCCTGTTCAGTGATGAATCACGCTTCACCATGAACCACAACGACGGCCGACTGAGGGTCTGGAGGCGCCCAGGGCAACGCTTTATTGACACCACTGTCCAAGAAAAGGTGGCCTTTGGTGGAGGTTCTGTAATGGTCTGGGGGGCCTTCAGCCTTCACCACAGAACACCCTTGTATCATGTACAGGGTAACCTGACTGGCCTCCGATACCGGGATGAGATCCTTCGACCGCTGGCTGTGCCTACACTGCAGCAGATGGGACCGACGGCTGTCTACCAGGATGACAACGCTCGCCCCCACAAGGCAAAGGTGGTCAACGACTTCCTGCAGCAGTCTGGAGTCAACAGAATGGAGTGGCCAGCATGCAGTCCCGATCTCAACCCGATTGAGAACCTCTGGGATGAGCTGGATCGCAAAGTGAGGAGCAACCACCCCCCTCCCAGGGATGCCCAACACCTCTACCAGATGCTGCAGGCTGAGTGGCAGGCGCTTCCACAGAGGATCTTCACCAACCTGGTCAACTCGATGAGAACTCGCTGCGTCGAGTGCCAGAACAGCCATGGCGGTTACACGCATTACTGAACTTTTGGGAGCATCAGAATGCCCAGTCTTGTGATTTCAATGACTTTGGGAAATCAAATTTCGATACGTACCCACTTTGATCAAATGTACACACCAAACGATTGCTCGAAATTGAAGGCAATTGTGTATCGTTATCACTAAAGCATGGAATTAAATGTTTGCCAAACTTCAACGCATTGGCTTTCTTATTTTGAAAGTTATGAATTTTTGTGCAAGTGATCCTTAACTTTTTGTGCGTAGTGTATATTAAATGGAAATAAATTAAAAAGCAACAGATTTACCTTTTCTTTTCTTCTCTTTTTCCAACATCAGCTAACACCCAAGCTTCCCAACGGTAAATTATACAGCATTATTTGCACATATCATCAAGGCCAACCGTCTTCACCTTCTCTTACAAACACATGCACAAATGAAATACACACGACACATAACAATAGTGACTGGGTCTGAGTAGTCACGAAGGAACGAGTCATTCAGTGAACGTTCAGTTTCCTTTCTTTCAGGAAAGCACCATCAAAACAAAACCAACATGACAACACTTCCGGCCCAAACCCAGCCCCCAGTGTGATGAGGAAAACAGGTTCCACAACCGCCAATGTTAATACTTGCCAACAATAATAACCATAGCAGTTAAAAGTGTGATGAGTGGAGGGGCTGGGTAGGGCCAGAGGAAGCAAGTACCTGATAAGCAGATTCCGCAATTCAGTCAATCATTTTCTTGCGGGAAAGTCCCTTTCATCCCCTCGTACTACACTACCCACCAGTTCCTGTAGAAAGCTGGTGGACAGGGAGAGAGCATGAAAGGATTAAGGTACATGCTGGCAAGTGAAACTGCTTAAGTAGTAGGGAAAACAAGCGAATCAATGCATCAACGTCATTTCTACTCACAACGTAGTTTGGCAGAATCATTCAATACACGGTAACAAAAATAACAACTCCCTCTCACCTCCCCAACACTTTTGGAGGATCAATTTCCTTGTTTGGAAAAGAAGGGGAGGGGGGGGGGGGGGAGACATACAAAAAAAACCGATACACATCAACAAAAATAAACAAACGAAACAAAATCAACACTTGCGTCATGTATGGATTCTATAATACAAAATGTTATGTACATATGCCGACTGTGAAAAATCAACAAGAACCTCCCGTCCTCATGCACACATCCAAAAGCACACACGACTCTCATACTTCCCTACTGAGTAGCGCTATCTTCATCTATGCATACTGCCATCACACAAACTGATTATCTACCATGGAGACTTGATGAGAGCTGGGGCAATGTGGTGCTGAACTGATCAATGGACACGGAAACTACAAGACATACGTTTGGATACACACTTGCATACAATCTACAGACTGGCAGGCTGCTTAGATTTAAAATCATGTAAATGATAAAACAGTACAGGCCAAAACAAAGGTTTGTGCATAAACAAAATAAAAAACAAACAAATGAAAATGAAAATTCCTTAAAAACTGACCAGGTCAACAGTCCATTTAAATAAAATAACTTTTAACATGGCATCACACTTTCAACATTTTCAATCTGATATAGTCCCACCCACTGCTCATTACCAAACCTCATGCTGCAAGGCCAACAGATCTGTGAACAGCAACAAAATTCATATCATGCATGAAACAGACATCAAAAATAAAGAACCTCAAACAAATCGTTTGGCCTATTAGTCCAAGATTGTTTTGGGACACTGAGAAGTTCATATTCAGTACCTGTAATACATAAAATTTATGTCTTTCTAACCGCCAATTCAATCGTTCTGGGCAAATCTTCCTAACTTTTGTTAGAAAAATGGCTAGCTCACTTAAAAGTTAAAATTTCGCTTTTTCCTTTGATCTTTGACTACAATCTTTGTGTGGCTGCTGTTAACCATGATCCTTGACTACAATCTTTGTGTGCTGCTGTTAACCATGATCCTCGACTACAATCTTTGTGTGGCTGCTGTTAACCATGATCCTTCGACTACAATCTTTGTGTGGCTGCTGTTAACCATGATCCTTGACTACAATCTTTGTGTGGCTGCTGTTAACCATGATCCTTGACTACAATCTTTGTGTGGCTGCTGTTAACCATGATCCTTGACTACAATCTTTGTGTGGCTGCTGTTAACCAAAAATCTAACGTGGTGGAGCATGACAAAATGAACATTTGAGCCCCCATAAAAAATTCATGAGTGTGTGTGTGTTCTAATGCTGTATAGTGTACATTTCATAACTGGTCAGAAATATCAGCACAAAATAGGCAAACTCAAAATGGCAGGTAAGTCTGAATATATATATAACGCATTAGAACAAGTTTATTTGCTGTATACAGCATTTGATCTTCAGTGGACAAAAAATGCATGTTGGATGCAAAATACCTTGAAAATCTTTATTGCAAATGGTCAATGGATGCTCACACTAAAAGGACTGCACAGTTTATCTTCAGCCACCAAGGACAAAAATGAGACTGATTCCAGTATCTAAACTCGCGAAACATTTCAACATCTAATCATTTAAGCAGTTCTGACTTGGGGTTTGCGCAGATGTCATTGATGCTGGTAAAATTTTGTCTCCCTCCTTAAAATTATAATGAATAGTTAAACTGTTAATATAATGGAAATGCATAAAAACACAATAATGAGTAATAATCTCAAACACACACAACACCTGGGACAGACGTAACACACACACACCACACACTCTCTCACTCTCTGTTTTTTTGCACTATTAAATCTCTTGTCAATCTTCATGTGCACCTTTTTAAAATGGTTGTAGTCATGTATGACGTAGACCTGCCCCCTTCCTGGTTCCTGCTATCCAATGCTGACATATTCGATATTTTTATCTTTCTCACTGAGATATAATGTACACGCAGGTTATAACTTATATAGTAGATTTTACAAAGCAGGACTCTAGAAGTCAAATTTCAAGAACCAATTAAAGAAAATTGTGGCAGTGGTTACTATTACCTTCCTTCTCTAATTTTAAACACACACACACCACACACACACACACACACACACACACACACACACACACACAGAGGCAAACATAGTATAAGGTGAAGAGAATGGCATGCTGAACGCATTTTCGCACAAAACTGTTTGCATGACTTGGCACCACCTTTTTGCACATGACTGTTAGACAATTTAAGCATTAAATCATTTTCACTTGAACACAACCAAACAATGAAGTTCAGAGTAAAATGGGGGTGTCAGTCCATAATTCCACAATACAATTTGAAAAAATAAATTTGCTCGCTTCTAGGTAAAACAAGTGTAAGAAAAAATTTGATTAAATCACTATTTGTTACCCCCCACACCACCTCTCTCTCTTACCTCACCCCGACCATCAACACACTCGGACATCAAATCATACAACATACAATGAATCACATAACCCAACACACACACACACACACAGAGTAAAAGATTAAAATTCATACATGACCATGAAATGTTTTCAGAGCTAAAATTGCCTTCCAGCCAATATATTACAGACTCTCAAAAGCGAAAAAGAGTCAAATAATACAAAGCCAAGGGACCAGCATGATTCATAATCTCAGATTCAGAATAATTAAAAGATGCTCAAATACGTATACGTGTACAAAACTTGTGAGGTCTGACACACAGTTTAGTCTTTCAAACTCTTTCATACTCAGTCTTGTTGCCTGAAAAAAAATTCATGAATACCAAACTGGTAACTAGCTTACACTTTAATAATTCATCTAACAAAATCATAGGGATCCTCTGGATTATATGAAGAAGAAAAAAGGAGAAGAAGATTAATAATCAAGATTGCCCACCATTTGTTTTTTAAACTGTGCTGTATTGTAAATTTTAAAGAGCACATAGATAAACCAATGAAAAAATTCTAAATAAAAGAAAAGGAAAAAACTGCTAGATTTGAGTAATTAATACAACTGATGGCTGTCACCACCTGTCAACCTATATAAACAAAAAAACGAAAAGTAACACTGTTGATTAGTCATCATCTATCAACCTATATTTAAATTTTTTTTACACTGCTGATAACTGCCATAATCTGTCAACCTATATACATTAAAAAAAAAGTGCTGATGATTGCCATCAACCTACATTTTAAAATATTTTACACTGTTGACTGCCATCATCTATCAACTTATATGTTATATATTAAAAAAAATTAAAAAGTGGGGGGGAGGGCAATACATTATTAAACACTTCAGGCTAGTTTCAAAAGCAAACATCCTGATTTTCTGTGCATGTATCTGTTTCACACACTTAGCATATAACTGCAAAGCTTCAACCATCCTACCCCCCAACCATTCTAAGAAGTACTAGTCGCAATTATCAATTCATTACCTTCTCAATTTGTTGTGTTACTAAGTAACATACAATGATACGAGTCAAAAACTACTCAAAACAACTCAGTTGTGCAATCATGACATCTAAAATAATTTACTAATTATGCAAATGTCCATTTTCAAGCTGAACTGCCAGTACAAAGTTGCAGGGGAAAAAAAATCTTAATCTAGTTCTAGTGACCAGACAGCGTTAGAAAATCTGTACTCCATGTTGATATAGACTCCAATTCCACCAATAAATCTCCATCAACCAAACATTTTTTTCTTCAAACTTAAGACTAACATTAAATCAAAGAAAACTCTTAACTCCTTTCATTCTCTCACCCTCTTTACCGAAACTTGATACTAGACAGGACGACAAAATGAAAAGATAAGCCAAAGCCATCAGTATCAACAGGTACTACTACACATGCATACGTAAGAAAGAATTATGAGTAACGGTGTGCTAACAGGTGGTAAAGTAAAAAGCATGGTGGTCGTAAAAATCGCCGAAAGACTAAAAAATTAAAAGCTGTTGCTTTCACAATCTTTCTCTAATGTGCGTTTCTGATTTTGTGATCTGTCCATAATATTAGTAATGATAGTAAAAACTCTTCAGCCAAACATGGCTTGTTGCACAGAACCCAGAGAAATTTTCACATAACAAATGCACCGAGTATTGAATACTTCTACTGCTCACCTTGCCCCAAATCCAACACAATCTTCCTGGAGTCTTGTGTTAGTCACAACCCTTGATAATCAGACTATGGTCAAACGACAGTGTCACACGGTCACTGAGTCAACAATAACAACAACAACAACCAAACTCAGAAAACACCTGTACACATACTGTTATCCATAAGTGTTCAATCTAATAAAAAAAACCGATATTCATGAGCCTTAATCATGCAATAAACATTGCATTAGAATTAGGGAACAGACTTGCAATTCCTTCTGTTCTTCATTTCATGTTTTTACAAACTTTAGTAATGTCTGATTAGGAAAATCTTTTAGGTAAGGTGTTATACATGTAATATATATATATATATATATGCGAGGGGATGGGAAGGCAAGAAAAAGGAGCATCCCTCCCTCTGACAAGTCTGTTGATATGCAATCTGAAGTCTAGTTTCAGAACCTGTAACAGAACTCTATAAAAACAAGTTAAAACCATTGCACAAGTCTACTCTATCAATTGGCATCCATCACAGCGCTTCACACCCACACACTGCCTGCCTTTTAAAAAAAGAACAGTTTATGCACCACTTGATGCATCAACATGCCACAAATATCCACTTACATAATAGTCAGTGAAAATGAACAGTTCAGTAGGTCAAAGAGGCACCTTTTGGGTATAAATTTACCTGAGCATCTGGAGGCCTGGCACATCATAGGTCACGTACACCATTGAACTACCTCACTCATACCAAGGCTAAAGGATTGCGTATCAACAGACTTGTCTAACATTAGTAACAGACAGGGGACAAAACCCCTCACAAAGATTCTCCCACAGGGAAATCAAACAAGAACAATAAACAGCATCCTCTACCATCAATGGTTTTCCTTTATGTTCACTTGTTTTATGGACGATACAATTTTTCAAGAAACACCCTCTACTATCAACTTTTCCCTCTTCAAGTTCACTCGTTATATGGATACTATTATTTCTTAAAATTAAATCATTAATTGCTAAACAAAATTCAGTGTATTTCTCTATTTTAAAAAAAAGTTAAATCATTAATTGCTAAACAAAAATTCAATGTATTTCTCTATTTTTAAAAAAGTTAAATCATTAATTGCTAAACAAAAATTCAGTATATTTACTAAGTTTCCAAGAATAACAATTTCAGACAATATCATCAGGTTTCCGCAGTTTTGTACATTTTTATGTCTACAATATCAAATGCTTGCAATATACCGGCAGTGATGCAAACAATTGTACACAAAGACAGTGTGACAAGTATAATAATATAGTTTACTACACCACACATACAAATGTGTGAACTCAAGAGTTCTCATTTCCAGTTTTATCCTCAAACATGGCATGATGGCTCAATATACCACATAATGATCAAGCCCTATTATGCTTGTGATGTCTCTTTTCGATCAATGAAAGACTTTGTGCTTGATTTATTCCACAAATAATGAAAATAAAAGGACCAAAACCAATAATCTAAAACTAGTAAAAGTGAAGAAATAAAATCATTCTGTGCTTTTAAAATGTTTCATGTCACCCAAATTTCATAGAAACTCGTCAATACAAAAACATTCTTGTCTCACCTCGAAATTTGACATGTTGTCGACAGTTTTACGTATAACGAGCCAAAAGTAGTTCAGGACTATGAGTACTTTTCTACATTTTTAAGCCAAAAGTGGGTAAGTATCTGTGGATTCACCTCTTACTGGCTCATGAATAGCAACTGAGACACAGGTTAGAATTAGTGTCAACCATGAACTAAAGAATTCTTTTGGAGGATGCTTCTTCAGAGGCTGGTCCACAATTGAGAAACCTTAATAATTAAAATGCTGGTATGCTCTGAGAAACTACAATAACTCCAATTGGACATGACAGTATAAATCACGCTTTTAACATTTTAATAATTCCAATCAGATTTTTTTTTAAAAACTGAAAATAAAATATGATTTATAACAGTTTCTCTTACTGAACACGAAAGAAATAGCTCCTGAGTAAAAATTTTTTAACAAAATACAGTAACTATTTTTCAAAAACAAAACTATTTGTTCAAAAATATCAAAGCCTAAGGTAGTGATAACATTACACGTTTAATTGAACAGAACATTGTTTTATAAAATAATAAATTAAAAACATTTGTAAGCCAGGTTTTGTAAACAGAATGCCAAATTCACATTTGTACCTGTTATGATCTGAATAATGTTCTTGTTCGAGCCACAGACCCAACCCAATTCCCCATCAGTGAGGACTTAAACTCATTCAATTTGAAATATAAATTTATGGGAGAAAACACCAGTATATGTTTTGATCTGAATCTTTTTTTTTCTTCAACTTCTAGCCAATAGCCCTGTCCAAGCACCAATTAGTGCATCACACACCTTACTCTCAAAACTGAAACTCCATTAAACATCTTTTGTCTTATTCTTCAAATCATTTCGATCTAAAATTTAACTGGCAGGTGACAAAGACTTTAATAATATCTGTAAGGTTTAAAAGAATGGCTCTTAACATTAAGGTATGATCGACTCTGAAATGAAAACATACAGACTTCAATGAATTAGGACTAGCATGTCAATAATAAACAGCACAAAATTAACCACTAATTAAGCAAAAAGGTCCAACATGATGACTCATTAAACTAAGCAAAAGGTACATCTTCCTCAGTTAATAACTTTTGTGTATACTTTGCGAAACTACATGTAGTCAGCTGACAGCATTAATTATCATTCAGCAAAGATTTTTGCAACCTTGATGCATTGGCATTATTAAACAATAAACCCAAACTCAAAAGTGGAAAAAGTACAGAAATGAGTATCGTTTAATTACATATATATATAAAATATGAGCCATGACATCATTCAACAATTACAATGTCTCAATGTTTCTTTAAAGTTTTCCAATGAAAACAAGCAACCATTGAATTACAACCATGTAGTTGGGTAGATTATATTAACTATATATTATATATAATATATTGCATGTAAGACTGGGAGAGAAAAGAAAAAAAAAAACATGCACACAAAATAAGCATCATGTACATACACACACAAAAACACTTACGTAAAATAAACGAAAGGAAAGCAAAAAACAGAAGTGCCTAAAATATCTATATATTATTATAAGACAAAACCAATAAGGTAAATTTTGTAAAAGCATCAACCCTAACAAAAAAAAACTACATGAGCTAATTTTATCAGAGTGAACCAAGTAAAATGACATTGGTAGTATTTGGGTACTTGGTTCTAGTCAACTATATGACCCAATAACTAATTTGATATTGTAGATGTACGTATAGTGTTCCAGTGTGAATCTTCAGCACTTTTGCCTTAGTGCTAAATAGCAGTCATGATGAAACCATTCAAAACATCAGCATCATCATCTACAGCTTCCTCAAATCAACTTGGTGACAAAATTTAACTGTTTCACCTGTTTGACAGGAAGATCCATGCGATGTGGTATTTTATTGTTTCAGTACAGCTACATTTTTATCATGACACTTGGACACATAAATTCTATAGTCTCAAATCTAAGCATGAAAATGGTCGCTTGTCAATCATCATCTGTTAACCTACTGCCCGATCTCATCAACCTTTATCTAAGGTCATAAGCTGTCCATGAAGCAATTACCCCTCCCCTCTTCTGCCCCTAAATGTCAGCTGACAACTATCCCTCCTACCTTTTCATCTACTTTCACCTGCTGCGTGAAATTATGAAGCAATCACAGACATGAGGAGAAAACACATACACACACATAAGCGGTGCGTGCACACACACACACAGACACGCACACACACAAAGTAACATAAACTTCACATCCATCTAAATCTTGTGAAACTCCCACTCAGCAGCTGTATATTCTGACCATGGTGGGAACCTTGTGTTCCAACAGTCCACACCAAAATCTACAAAAACAAAACTGCAACAATCCTATGGAACATAAAACTTTAACAGGTCTATCACTTTACCATTCCACAACAAAGCTCTGCCTTCATACCAATAAATTCCACTGAAATCAATGGTACACCTCCTCTTCAAGGACAAATCTCCAATAAGTTCTACTAACAGTACCATGTTTACTATGGTACTAATCTCAATTAAACCCAAAACAACATTTCAGCTAGTTACAGACTTTACACTGTAACAGTAATGAATTCAAAAACAACTCTTGTGTTACAATTCTTCAAGTTTAAACTTAAAAGTCTCAAAACAGAGTCAAATGTCTCATTAATCTGTAAATTTGAAAGTTAAAATCACCTCTATGCTTATCAATTAACCTGATGACATGGTATGAAGAATATTTTATATTATACCTTTTTCAGTATTCTTTACACAAAGTAGACCCTTCTCAGCATGTAAACATTTCTATGCTAGTTTAAAACAAGACTATCTCCTCAAAGGATCATCATTTTTCAATTTTTTGAGTACACGCAAAACTGTGTACATCACACTACAGTGACCATTTTTTCATCATATGTTTATGGAGTATTCAAATAACAATATGCCATAAAACTGTGACAAAGCACAATACATACTCATTTTGATTTGGAAATATGAACGGCTGTGTTATGCATTACAATCTATTAAAATGTATCAAGATACAGCACAATTTCTTTGCATTATGAATGAGTGTTTTCAAGAGCAAAAGTGAAAAGTCTGAAATGGTTTCAACTTAGTTAAAGAAATGAAGTTTCGTCTTCGTGATAGATTTTTGTTTGTTACAGTGAATTGTTGTAGCTCCAGAAAAACTTTCCACAAGAGACAAGTGTAAACATTATCAGTTCCAATTTACTTGAACACAAGGTAAAACTTCTTCTTCTGTTTGTTCAAAAGAAAGTACCCAAGTTTAAAAACTGAACCAAATTCCATGAATAAAACTGAACATCCCAACAACAGTGAATCTATCTCCTCTACAACATCTATAGACAGTAATTAACTGCCTAGAAATCAAGAGTAACTGATTAACTGTGAACGAAGAGTGGCTGAATATCATGCAGACTATTTGACCTTTTCACTCCTACTCCCTGTCCACCAACTTCCTGCAAGAAGCTATGGACAGGGAGAAGGACCAATATCAAACACATACCATAACAAACAATTGCGGACAAATAAAAGCGAGCTGAAACACATCTTGGCTAATGACGAAGGGAACTTTAAGTAGCACCTGCTCCCCAATCTCTGCACTTTTTCGCGCAACTCCCGTCAACGTTATCACTGTTAAACACACCAACAAAACAAAGCCTGGACTCGGACCATGACAGTCAGGACGCACTTATTCATTCTTGCCTTTATAGCAGTGTTCACATAACAGCCCATGGGTCTTGGCCTCCATCAGCACTCAAGTCTGCCCATCACAACGTAGATCTATACAGTCATTTATGTAACGTACTTTTCGGTATAAAACCTGCAACTAAGTCCATCACACTACAGCATCATCAACTAACTATATAAACGGACATCTACTAACAAACAACGTGTCCAACACACAGCAGCGTATGTATTTTCACATTTTCTGACTCACAAAGGCGATTGAAACAGACAAGGGAAGTCTTGTGCATAATTCTGAAAAAAAAAAGAAATAAAAACAACAAAAAATAAACTAAAGCAGACTGGTGATATGGGAGAGAGAGAGGGGCACTATCCTGCCTTGTGTCTCCCCCCACATAGACCACAGGCAATACCACACCGGTGGCAGGCATGCAGAGGCAAATAGCACCATAAACAGGGTAGAAAAACCGACAATATAGTTAGCACAGTCCACTTCTTACAGTTCGAGTCGTCCCGATGGTCACACACACACGGATGTCTGTAGTTCCCGTCCGCGTCCGACAGGCAATGATAGAAGAGGGGTTTTGCACAGAATACGCAAGACACTAACTCAATGCAGTCTGTCACCTTGTCCGGAGCACTGTCACAACTGCCCCGCTGGTTTTCCTCCGTGTTGAACATGACGCGACAGTGCTCACACTGAGCGCACTGTCTCACCAGCCGCCGAGACTGCTCACTCTTGTCACTGTTTTTCGAGGGCTTTGTCTTGATGGGTAAAGGAGGGTAGGGCTGGGTGACTAAAGGCTGCTTTTTGGTGGCGGTGGACTCGCGTTTGGCGGGCGGCTTATGCACAGGTTCAAGGTTGGGGTAGCTGTATTCGTGGGGCGCCCCAGCCTTGTTCTTGGCGAAGATAACGTAAGGTTCGTCCTTGTAGCCGCCCCCCTCACTGTCCAACAAGCCCATGTCCGACTTGCTGCTGGTATGGTCGTCTGACCTGACCCAGATTTCATCACCCCCGCCGCTCCAGCGTGGAGAGCTCCTCTGGCTGGACAGAGACCCACCACCACCACCACCCCTCTCTTCCCTCTCACAGTCCTGGCCACCCATCATTCCGTTGCGTGGCTTATGGGCAGGCATGTAATGCACCCGGTGGAGGTGGGGGTGATGGTTGGCGTGGCTGAAGTGAAAGGGGTCGTGGGTACCAGGCGGGAGGATGGTGGAGGGGGAGTGGGCCGAGGGACTGCTGGTGGTAGTGGAAGTAGTGGAGGCAGACAGCGATGAGCTGTTCTTCCGTCCCAAAGGCAAGTCCACAATCTGCACACCAATCCATCAATCATCAACTCAAACAATTCCTCCTGCTTAACCGAGTATGGAAAAATCCACCAACACCAGATATGAGTTGAGAGTCCAAAATTAAATTAGTTCTTGAAAGAACACAAATCTCACAATTTTAAAATCCTATTTGTTAGATTGCAGACAGTGTCAAAAAAAATCTCATCCTTGTTAAAGCATGAAGTTGTTCAGCTTTCCAAGTTATTTAAGAAAGACTGATTCTGCATGGCAAATCAGTGGTATCAGTACCCCCAGGATTCAACTGTTGTCTAGCTTCCTTTCATGAATACTACAGAGTAACCTACTCTGATGCCATAAAAGGCAATTTCCTTCAACCACAAAAATGAATATATAAAATTCACTTCTGTATCCTCCACATTTTCTCATCCCCCCCACTTTCCCCTGCCAGCATACACAGAAACCCTGACAAAAGTAATTTAGGGGAAAAAAGCTAGCAGATAATTTCAAAAAACAAGCCTGAAAAGGCAACTTAAACAAGATCTTTCATTGCAAAATTTTAGTTTTTGAATATTTTGAGGTAAATTTCACATCCTAATATTAAATTCTGTTGGAAATCAAAATATTCTACCTCCTGAAAAATTATACATGGCCTTTCATATCAACAGTTTGAACATATTTGTTTTTATTTTCAAATATTTTCAGGGAAATTTCAAAACTCTAAGTATTCATTACTGTTGGCATTTAAAATATTTCATCTCCAAATAATGCACATACTTTTCAATCACGCATCTAAAGCTATTTTTTTCCCAAAGTACTGTGAGTTTGGTTTTGTGTTTATTGCACATGAACATGCACACAAAATTTATCTTCTATTTGCTTTGGGGAGTGTTTAGGAAAGCAAATTATAAATTTGGACGTTTTCTTGTCAGACACACACTACTCATTTGATTTTATTGTCACTTCTTTAATACTGAGCACAGTATACAACTCACTGAAATGGAGCTACAGTATATGACTCGTTGAAATCCTATGGAAAGGACAGATTGACCCATAGCACTTTTTTTTGTGAGGTCAACCCCAGTAGTACGTCTTGTGTCAATGTGCTGTCCACAACTGATGATTCCCCAAAAGCAGACAGAATCATACTTACTTCACTTCATACATAACTGAATCTAGCTGTTCTTCATCAATAAACTATAGACAAATTCTTGGTCAAATTATGGCATTTTTACAATCATTTTTGCATGATTGATAACATGAATTACTCTCAGTCATACTTACTTAAACATACATGAAACAGTCATTGTCATTGTTGTTTAAAATTCAAAGTTATATCAGGGTTATAACCATCTTGAGCAAAATGCACATGACACCTTGCTTTTTCTAATTTTGTGCAGTATTACATCCAAACATTTTTTTCTGCACAAACATGCATGTAATTATTATCTCCCTTGCATACGTCCCACCAATAACTGATCAACAAAATCTAGTAACAATAAATATTTTTCACCATTAAATTAACAGAACACAGGAAGGAAAATATTGGAATCAAAACCAAAATTGCAAGATGTGTGATAACTTCCATGAATATGTATCCGTGATGAGTTTAGCTACTATGCATCATTTGTGATTTATCTATATGTATCAATATATATCACTAGATGAAACATACTATTCTTATTCTTATTGCTGCTTAAAGCCCAGCTGACTGTGTACAGCTGTGTCAGGTTATAACCATTTCAATACACACACAGTCCTTCAACAGGACAAAAAAAGGACAACAAAGTCAAGGACATACATCAATGCATTTGTGTACACAATCCAAGGAGATGCCCCTGGCACCAACCACTCCGTCAAATTTATCACACAGGGGATTTAAAAAACAAATCTTAATACAAATTCAAACATAACTAAGGACACCAAAACATATATACATCAATAAAAAAAAACGGCCTAAATTACCTAAAATTGCTTCTGCATATCTCATTTCCCTAGAGCCAAAAATCACTCAACACATGTACCCAATTATCAATCCTAAGAGAAAGTACGAAAGATTGTACTGAACACATACAGGTGAATGGGTCAACAAGGTAGAAAATGATAGGAAGAAATGACAGAAAGCAAAGGTAAGTCATGTCAGTAGCAAACTTATGAAAACATAAAAACATCCAGAATAACAAGTATGCAGACTGTGCAGCAAAATACTGCTTGCATACTGTGAGGAAAAGAAAAATGTGCAAACATGCATCTGAAAAAATTGGAATGCTAAAATAAAACTAAAGAAAAAATAATATGAACCACGAGTAAAATTATGAAAATCAAACTACACAATTGGACAACACTATTAGTGTCCACTAAAAGAAAAGAAAGGAGAAAACAAGCGAATAAACTTCACAAGAATCTGACTCTTTGCTGTACGAGTGTATACATCACTGTATGCATACTGAAGGAAACTACCTCTAACAAAAGGGGGGCAAACGCAGCCTGTAAGAGAAAACAAGACTTTAAAACAAGGGAAATAATTTTGACTATTATTCACTGATTGATCCTATAATGGAGTCCTGTGGTAGTTACGAATACTAGTAGCAACACGGTAATCTTAAGAAACTACTTGCTGAAGGCACACATAACAAAAATATCACTTGAGATCAAGCACTTGAAGCAGACTCACCTGAAAAATCGTCTCCTCAGCTTCCGTCCCTGAAACAAAACATTTGAAGGGTATGTCAACTTAACTCAATTCAATGTTCTTTTATTAATTAAACCACATTGGTACGATACAAAACAAAAATCTTCATGATTTATATTTATCTTGATATATGAAAAACATCCAGGGTACTGTGCTGACGCTGGCCAAGAACAGACAATGATATATCTTCATCACTGCTAATATGCCACTGATATACTATGCAATAACTACGTAATCCTGACATCTAAAGTTTACGATAATAATGAAAAAAGAGTTTTGCGTATACCGAATTCATCAAAGACAAACAGGAAAGAGACAGCCTTTATCCATCCTTCATTGAACTGACTAATGTGTTTGATCTGGTTAGCAGAAGAGGCCCTTTGCACTCTTTGCTGTTGAATCTCACTCTTCTTTCCTTGACAGCATACAGGAATGCATTTGATAATGATCGTTAAGTTCTACACACCAGGTCCGATGCCAAGTTCCTCCAAGCTTGCACGCCTTAGAGCAAAAACCAAATAGTGTCAGGTTCTTATCTGGGAGATCTCTTCGCTGATAATACCACCTTGTCTGGTCTTCAGAGGCTAGTAAGTTACCTAGTACATGTTTGCAAACAGTTCGATCTTATCATCAGTCTGAAGAAGATAAGAGACCACGGGCTAGCAAGTCAGTGAAGATCCCAGCATCAGCATCAGTGATCACAAGCTGCAACTAAAGTACTATGTGATAAAAGAATTCGCCTACTTAGGATCAGCAGTCTCTAGCAACCTGTCCCTGGACCCAGACCTTATCTACATGCAGACCGAGAAAGCTGTTCAGGAGTGTGGGAAAACAAGCTCCACATTCACCAAGAATGGAGCATGCAGAGCCTGCATACTCAGTACCCTTCCAACAGTAATGAGAGCTTGACAATCTGTGTGTCAAGAGAACTGCCTCAGTAACTTTCACCTACAAAGCTTGCCCTGGATCCTAGGAATTTCTGGGAAAGATGTGCCAAAAAAGCACATCCTGAATCCGGCCAGTGTTCCAAGCATGTACATCCTCTTCATACAACAGCACCAGTGCTGGCTTGGCCACATCGGCTGCATCCCAAGAGATATTCTGTTTGACACAGGATCCCAGCACACAGGACTCCCACTGCTACAATATAGGGAGTCTGCAAATACCATCCAAAGTCCGTTGGTATCAGTGTAGACACGTGTGAAGAAACAGCTACATAACGCTGTGTCTGGCAAGAGACTGTTGGTGCATGAATTGCCTCTGTAGAAGAGAAACAAATTCAACTGTGGCTGGACATAAAAGAAGAAAAATTGCGCCCAAAACCACTCAGCTACAGCCATCAAGAACAATCAGTCAGCCACAGCCATCAGCAACAACCACTCAGCCACAGCCGTCAGCCTTAATGTGCAGCGGCCGTGTCAAGAACTGCCACTCCGGTATCAGCCAGTTCAGCCAAGCCAGTGCTGATCCACATGCAACTCGGTCCTCAACCAGATGCAGCTACTGTCTAATCACAGTCATCACCATCACTATATGAATTATCACTGGACATAACTTAATCACTGGAATAGCTTTTTAACTTAAGACTAACTAAAACCCTGTCTGTTTAACTTAAAACTAAACAAAATGGCATCAAAGTTAAAAGTACTTCACAAATATTCAAACAATGTCAGTTTAATTTAAAACTAAACAAAACAGTATCAAAGTTAAATGTACTACATGAACATTCTAAGACAATTATTTTTCAAACACTGCTCGTTTAAATTGCAAACTAACTTCTGCGTACAATAATGTATTCATTCTGGACATAACTTTGTTCGTATATGTGCATATGCAGGCACATACCATGCACGAAGGCTTTGTATACACACATATGTACATGTCACAATGTGTATTACCTGTTAGACATCCCTCAATCTTATCAATGCTATTAGCATAAAATCAGAAATGTTCAAATCTTGACAAAATACTATTAACAGAATAAAGACACTGCTGATGACTCAACTAAACTCTGAAAAAAATTTATGATGTAAAGCTGAACTCATCCTCAATCCTCTCCTGAAAATTCATGAAGAACAGTGACAATCTAAACACAATGCGTCAACTCAATACCACTTTTTTTGCCAAGTTAGCGTGAAACTGCGGTATTTGCCACCTGGCAACATCTGCTTAGCTAATGATAGTTTGCTTTCTGGTTAACAATGAATGAGATCCTAAAACCTACTGCCAAGTTCAAGGGGAATAAGAAATTTCCCACTTTTGCAACTTTTTCTCACATACTTTCAGCTACTGATATTGATACTGTTTATCTTCAGCAAACAAGACAATACAAATTATGCCAGGCTCCTCGAACCATTTCAAACTGCTACTATGTCAGTGTTCTTGTTCTTTACAATGTGAAACTATCTGTACAAAATCAGGCTACCTCTAAATCTACTCAGTCCTTGAATGCAAATGAAACATTACCCAAGCTGCAGAATGAGAGTGTGTACATGCATACATGCATGCATATTTGTTTATGCATACTTTTGAAAGAAAGAGAGAGAGAAAAAAAAACAGAGAGAGAGAGAGAGAGAGAGAGAGAGAGAGAGAGAGAGAGAGAGAGAGAGAGAGAGAGAGACTCAGAGAGAGAGAGAGCTCAGAGAATATGTGTGTAAAAGGGGTGAGTGCATGTATATATGTGTGTGTGTTTTAGAGTGACAATTATGTATTTCAGAAAAATAATCATATACGAACGTTCTTAATGTCCACAGTTTTAATATCACAAATTGTTGCCACTGAATTTCATTTTTCCCCTCAACAAGTGTGAATGACCACAATGTAACTTCTCATTAACTGTTAAGAGTAACAAAAGTTTACTTACTCGACTTGAAATGGGAGCAAATAAGTTGCCACTGATGAACTGACAACAACTCTGTTCTACAGTAGTGACCACCAAACATCATTTTAACAAGATGCTATGATACCCAAACAGTCATAGTCAAGTCTACAATAAATGGTATTATTATCAATCTTTATAAAGTCCCGCCAACTGTGCAATGATGAGAAGCTTTCCTATTTTCATACTGCATCTAGGTACAGTATCATATATAACAAGATGCCATCAGACAGTAACATACACAAGGAGATCTCATCAAAAAAAACAACAACAAAAAAACCAACAACAAAGAAAAAAACAAACAAACAAACAAAAACACCGGTTAACTGTTAAGCTTTCCGCACCTTCATTGAGATCTGCAACTGCATGGCGAACGCCATGATCAAAGGCTCTGGCATCATCACAGCGCTCGAAGGTCAAACCAAAACGTTTCTCATCGGTATTCCAATGATGGAACTTTGGATTGGCCTTTGTGTACTGTACATCTTTCTTTAACACACAGTCCAACACCACCTGAAACAAAGGTCAAATAAATCATGACAAATTAAGTACTGATTATCATTAATCATTAAAACTAAAATAAATCATGACAAGTCAGTACTGATTATCATTAATCATTAAACCTAAAAGATTAAAACTTTGACAGTAAAACAACAAACACTAGTAAAGTATACGAGGGTTGTTCAATTTAAGATGACACTAGGCTTGCCGTTTGAAAACGAAGCAACGCACAGAAAAATGTTTATACCAAACACAACTTTAAAGTTTACCTGATTAGCATGCAGAAAATAAAGTTGACATCATGACGCAACTCGGAGTATGACGTAATTACAAATGTGTTTCAAATAGCTGAGCCTGAAAAAAATGGACGTCACCAATGAGCAATTTCGTTTCTACACTTTCACAAGGCTACAACTTGGTGACGATTGTAGGAAGATACACGCAGATTTGCAAGCTGTTTACGGAACGGATTGTGTGTCTTACCGCACAGTTTGCAGGTGGGTCAAACAATTAGGAGCAGGTAGAGTGCCATCTGATTGGGGTAATCGTGCAGAGCGAGCTTTACCAGCTCGGAACGAACAAAACATTGCATATGTGAAAAGACTGATAGAGGAGGATCCACATTCGACTGTGCGGGAATTAAGCGAGGCATGTGAGCTTTCAATTGGCACCATTAACAACATTCTGCACAAAGACCTTCACATGAGAAAACTGGCTGCAAGATGGGTGCCACATCTCTTAAGTGATGATCAGAAGCAGCAGCGGGTGGCATGTTCACGCAAACTGCTCGATGAGTTTGAGCCCAACGGGCCAAAACGACTGTGTGACTTAGTGACGGGAGATGAGAGTTGGCTCACATTCTACGGCATCCCCAACAAACGCTGCAACCGCATGTGGGTTGGCCCTGACGGAGACCGACCAGTTGTTCTTTGCCCAGGATTCCAGAGTCGCAAGCGACTGTTTTCTATTTTTTTCAACACGCAAGGCCTTGTGGCAATTGACATTTTGCCTGAGAAATCAACAATCACTGCCTCCTACTATACCCAAGTTGTGCTCCCCAAAGTTGTAGGAAAAATCCATGAGCAGCGCCCAACCGTCGGCACCCAGAGGACCCTTCTTCTGCATGACAATGCCAGTGCCCATAAGGCGAAGGTCACCACAACCTTCCTGAGCGAGCAAGGGATCCAAGTTTTGGACCACCCACCCTACAGCCCCGACTTGGCCCCATGCGACTTCTGGCTGTTCCCTGTTCTGAAGGAAAAGCTCGCTGGGCGTAAGTTTGACCGGGTACAAGACCTCGCCAAAGCCGTAAGATCAGAGTTGTCTGGTCTGCCTAAAACCGACTATCAGAGGGCGCTTGAGAATTGGCGTAGGAGGCTTGAACTTTGCATCCTAGCCAACGGAGAATACTTCGAGGGGATGTAAAAGTTTCAAGTTGCTGAGATGAGAGGTACGTTTTTTAAGGGGGTGGTGACATCTTAAATTGAACAACCCTCGTATATATCAAAACTGAAGGATTTTCCAAATGGAAAATTATGAATAGTAAAATAATGGCATATTAATACTTCATTGAAATAAACAATTAATATTTACATTTTTAATAAACGGGTAGGAAAAATATATATGGGTGGTTCTCAAAAACATGTGTTATTTCTGTGACACAGAGACCCCAAAATAAATTTCACTGTAGATATATGTCTTTGTGTCATACAGTACAGCATTTCAATACACATCATATTCCAAAAAGGAAAAGATGATCTGTCAATTCATCTTCTTGTAGTAGATGATTAAAAAATCATTTTTTGGTTGTGTTACGGTTGTGACGTGGAACCCAAAAAAAGTGCTTTGAAGTGTTTAAAAACAGCATGCTTTGTAAAATCTGGTCCAATTTATTTGTAATCAAAGGAAAGAAAAGTTCCCATGTAAAAAGAACTTTCAGAATGACTGGGAGGGGGTATTTTTCTGTAATTTTTAAGTTGACCATTAATCCTCTATGCTCGCAGCAACTTCACATTCTCATATCTCCATGATTATTGAACTATACAGCTCAAGTCAGGCATGCAGTATTTCATATCCTTGCACTCAAAAGGTACAAAGCAGATTTTCAAGCCAATGTACCATTTATTGTCTTTCATTATATAATAAAAACAATGTGTTACAGTTGTGACATGGAGTCCGTTACAGTTGTGACATGGAATCTAATTCTACAAAAGAACTTAAACCAACTATGGACATGGAAACATGAGCCAAAAAGGAAACAACTGACATTAGAACAACCAAAATTAAGAAAATAGAAAGGATTTGAAGTCAAATCACTGATAAATGTTATCTATTTGGAGTCTGTTACGGTTGTGACGTGGAATCCAACTCTACGAAATAGAGAGAAATCTACACGTACATGGCAAATATGAGTCAAGGATAAAACAGCTGAAAATAGAACAATTCAATTCAGGAAAATAAAACAAGTGTAACAATTTAAGCATTATATATACATTTGTCAACTACACTGATGGAGACGGATGATGTCAACTACTAAAAACTACTACGGCCATCGATCCATGGGTCGCCCAGTACTCGTGTAATTTCCTGGATCTTGACCCAGGACAAATCGGTATGATCTGGCCATGTGTAATAGCAGCCTGAGGGATGGTGTTTCAGGTAGCTGACAGCGATGTCCTCATCTGCTGCGTCAATGGTTTTAATCTGCAATTAAAAGCAACAATAGAATTATTACCCAATGGCAGAAATTAGGAGTGTTAGTAATAACCGCACTATATCTAATTATACTATTGGCTCTATTAATACTACCATCACCATTAGTGAAGCATTTGGACCCTTTGGCTGGTAACTTGTCACCTAATGGCAAAAATTAGTTGTGTTAGTAATAACCGAGCTGTTTCTATTATTGATCCTCTTAATACTGCCATCTTCATCCTCTTAATACTGCCATCTTCATCCTCTTAATACTGCCATCTTCATCAGTGAAGAATTTGGACCTACTGGTTGGTAAATTTTGCTTAATGTTAAACAAATTGATTTGATTTTGTGTTCTCAAAGAAGTGTCTTACCTTTCCAATATAATGTTCCATCTTCTGTCCACTCTTCCTAGGAAAGGCCACTTCCACATAATGATTAACTTTCAGATGACTGCAACACAGAAAATGACAATGTCATTAATAACATTTGTGTCACACACAATATATTAATGCAATGAAAAATAGATTGATATAGTAACTTTCAGTCTAATACTTTCAGGATGCATGTATGATTATTGTTCATATTTGTTTTGTATCATTTGGGCATACAATATAAAACTGGCTATCATTGAACACACACACACACACACACACACACACACACACACACACAACACACACACACACACACACACACACACACAGAGCTGTAGCATTAATGTTACAAACACACTAGTGGACAGTGACACTAATATCAAAGTAATTAGATTTTCCAATGAGTTACCTGATTTTCAAAGGTTGAGTCTTCTCAGTCACCAAAGTTTCTGGATCAGGGAGAGGGTGGCTGACTGGAGGATTTGAGGATGTCGCGGTATTTCTGGCCTTCCCATCAAGGATTTGTTTTGCCCAATCTGGGTAACTGAAAATATAACGTAACAATGAAAAGCAACATCTCTCTTTTTAACACGTGGTGTGGTGTGTGTATGTGTGATGTTTGTATGGGGTGTGTGTGTGTGAGTGTGTGTGTGTGTGTGTGTGTGTGTGTGTGTGTGTGTGTGTGTGTTGTGTGTTGTGTGTTGTGTGTGTGTGTGAGGTGATGTCATACGTTGTTTAAAAGTTACATTACAATCCTTTTCCAATGCAAAATTATGTGTAATACATGACATGGAAACAAGACATTAATTTTTAAAAGAAATTAGTGAAGTTAGTCAAATAGCCAATTAATAAATTACTTTAATGAAATGAATGAAGACTGGTGGGAGAAAAAAGGTTGGAAGAGAACAACTTGTCTCAGTGATAAATACATTAAAGATCAGTGAAACACACACACACACACACACAAACACACACACACACACAGAGTTTCTCATCACAACTTAACTGAAATCGACCAATATGCTCTGTATTTACTTGTCAAGCTCAGCATTTGTTAGTTTTTAAGTTTATTAGATCTTGACACAGCAACGAAGTTTGGGGTTGGATGAGAGTGATGTATGGATACAGTAGAGCAAAATCTCATTGTAGTCAGCGAGTTCACTGCCTGGTTTCCATGTCACAACCGTTCACTTTTTTTTAAATGACAAAGTATGCACTGGTTTTGCACACAAACTAATTTCATTGGCGAGACGAAATTCTTAGCTAAAAAGCGAATCACCGTCAATCTTAAGTAAAATCACGCGGAAGAAGGTGGGGAAGGGAGATGAGTAGAGACACGTTTTCGTCGTGACGAGAAACTCGGAACAGTGTGTTCCGCGAGCGACCGTACATACTTCTGACGAAGATTACAGTAGAAGTAACAAACCATCGTTGCTGGCAAAAAAAAAGATGAGGAGCAGGGTTTAAGGGCAACATTATAATTCTGTTCCTTTCACCGAATCAACAATGGGAATATGTGATGTATGAAAAGGAGAAATACCATGACGAGGCATTTCGGTCGGTAAAAGAAACCATGTAGATTTCATTTCCTGTCGCGACCAACACATCGGTAAATCTTTATTCCGCCAGTGACAGATAAAAATAGCAGTAATAGAAACGCAGACTGTAAATTTTGTTTTTAGTAACCGATCCATTGATAAACAAACATGCAAAGAAGCAACTGACAGGCAAGTACTTCATTTTCTCGTTTTCCGGATCTAACAGTCGCGACAAGAAAACAGCGCGTCATAGTTTCCTGTCGCAACTGTAACACTCAGCCTGACATTTACAGACACAGAGGAAAATAAACCCACAATCAAAAGTTCGAAAATCATATTCAGTATTTACTATACAGATATGTTTGGTTATTTACATTAATGAAGTAAAGAAAAACATCAATGACACACAGAAGAAAAACGTTTCCTAAAATTCGGTCGGTCGGCCCAAGAAACTACGGCTCTTTCCTCTCTTGTCGCGACCGACACGCGACTCACAAACAGATCTATTTATTTAGATTATGCTTTAAAATTTCACCCCGCACAGGAACAGTCGCTTTCTTTAATCAAAGTGTATGTCTCCTGATGACATTTTCTACCTCTGTAAGCATCCGGTCTTTATAAAAAAAAGCCTAAGTTCTTTGGAATTGGTTAGCAAAACCAAATCATCGGTAAAGATGCACTCTTAGAGAACATCCGAAATTATTAAATTTTTCGTCTTAAACACTGATTTACATTATTTTATGCCATAATTAAAGTTGATAATGTAACAATATTCTTTTTTTTCCAAAGAACTACTCATAATTAAACGATCAAAAACGATGAAACAAACCAGTACACCCACCTTCAATGATGTAGTCGCAGGAGGCTGGCACAGTCGTGACGTTTCCAAAGATGATGGAAGACAAAGGAACCAAAGTGTAAAAATGTACTCATAAAGGTGATACGGCGGGAAAAACCGGCATGCCAGAGATGTTTCAGGTCAAGGCTAAGTGCCTGACTTGGAATCTCGGTCAACTGACCTTAGTCTCAGAGTTCACAGAGGTTTTCCGTTGTACGGTCGCGACCGTGAAAAATGGAAACGATGCCGGGTGACATAATATACGATATGACGTAAGAGGACAGGAACTGCAGTTTGTATGCATCAATTGTTCCTACTGTCGTGCACTGTTTTCTTCGTCAGTTTTTGTAGAAAAGCATTCTCTGGAATGCTGAATAGTTTTGTGCATGAAACATTAAGACAGACTCGAAAGTGGAAACCATGCGTCACGACCGTAACAAAAATATCATATGCCCATATATAATTAATATCAAGATACAGCTAAGATTTTGTTTAGTGCAAAGATACATAGATATCTGTACAGCTGTTTGACGTTGTTTTTGTTTCAAAAAACACTTCTTAAAGAATCTTAAAAATGATCAGTTTACAGTGTGTTTCTTCATGTCACAAATCCGCCATATTGTTTTGTGTGTGTTTTTTGTATTTAATGCTCAATGTACAGCAAGAAAGATGAAGACATGCAATAATTTTTTTAGACTTTATTTTTTCAATACAAACACTACCAAAATACAACAAGCATCACAAGCATCCACAAACAGAAAACAAATTTCAAGCGTTTCAAGTGAGTTACCCCTATGCCACACATGTTTCTGAGAACAACCTATATATACTTATATATCCTTACACAGACTTTCAGAGATAGGAGATCTGAGGAAAGAAAGAGTATAATTATTGGGGTCAACTCATACTGACACATTTTCAACAAATGTCAAAACCATCCCCTGTGTGTGTGTGTGTGTGTGTGTGTGTGTGTGTGTGTGTGTGTGTGTGTGTGTTGTGTTGTGTTGTGTTGTGTTGTGTTGTGTTGTGTTGTGTTGTGTTGTTGTGTTGTGTTGTGTTGTGTTGTGTTGTGTTGTGTTGTGTGTGTGTGTGTGTGTGTGTGTGTGTGTGTACACTGTGTGTACCTTCATGCATGCATTCATTGTTTAGTGGTTTCTCTTTTGCTTTGTTAATAGTCCTTGTAACCCTTTGACTCCCACACCCTATCTATTGGCTGCAAAAAATTAACTCTTTAACTCCCTCTTCCTATCCAACCGCTTCCTGCAAGAAGCTGGTGGATAGAATGAGTGAGTCAAAGGGTTAAGTTATTACTTTGCTAGCATGGTTGGCAATGCAGGATGCTTGTGGACAGGGTGTGGGAGTCAAAGGGTTAAGCACATGGTGTGCAACAACCACCCTTAGTGTTTCTACAGTAGCAAAAGTATCAACTAATCAAACCAAATGTGGCCTCATTCTGAACTAAGATGGAACCATTCAGCAATCAAACACTATTAACAATCTTAAAGTACAATAAAGAAATAAAAACAAAAATGATCACACTAATCAATTCATTCTAACTGTATACACAACAATGCCACAGTCCCTACCCCCACCCCACTCCCCAAAATAAATAAATTAATACATAAAAATAAAAATGACTTAAAAAACTGTGAGACTGAGCGTCTGCTGAATCATCATGCCATTTTGTTTACAGGCAGAAAAGTTCTTCACCAAAATCTTCAAATACCACTAGAATCTACCTCTTAGGAAACAAGAGAGTAGTCTAATTAAACAACTTACAGACTTATCTGCCAGTCGTTCGCCATGGATGATATACTCTGGTTGCTGTTCATCATCATTGGCAGCAGAAGAGCTGTGTTGGCGAGGGGCTAACTTGCACAGCTTGACGTTGCTCAGACCACCACCTCCCATAGGGAGCCAACAGTTTGTGGAATCATCCCTGGTCATTACCTGGGCCTGAACTTCCACCAGGTAATCCCCACTGTAAACACATAATTGAAAAAGAATGTTAACCTGTAGGCAGATCATATATTAAAGTCTCACAGACAGTGAGACTGACTGACAGACAGACAAACACACACAACTATTAAAATACATGTAATCATACATAACACATAATGATGCACACACGCACGCATACATTTGTATGGAATTACACACACACACACACACACATTCTGTGCCTGTATTTTATCATTTTTGGGACAAAATATTCATAAAAGCAGAACTCATAGTGACTTCCAGTGAAGAATGTATATCCTGTGACATGTTAAGTGCAGTTTTGTGACATGGATATTTAATGGATTACAAGCAGCAGTTTCATAAGTCATGTGTGTGTACATCCGGAACTTTTCTTTTTTTGCTATTTGCATGCGAGAAAAAAAATGAAAGCATGCATAAACAAGCAGTCTGCACAATTACAAAGTAGACATAATGATCTTTTAAAACATATATAACAGGATAGGTTTATTGTCGTTGGATATTCTCCATAATTTTTTTTAAAAGTACCAAAAACTGTGCGTCTCGAGTTTTAGCAGCCATTTTAGGGCGCGTCTCTAAAGAGTTAAGACTGCATTCATGGAGCAAAATGAAACAATGTTTTTGCTGATCACAGGACTAGATCAAGGAAACTTGCTTCTTTTAGTTTCAGTCATCAGTTCTGATCCACAACAGAACTTACAACTTGGAAACACAGACCTGCAGTTTTGGAAAGGCAATGAAAGACAGCAGCAAACACTTTTATGTTTTTTCAACCTGATAATTCTTTTCATGGTAAGATGTACCCAAGCATATAAGTTAATGACATAATGGATAATAAAGTATGTATAAATTATTTACAAATGAAGCAGACCATTATGATTTACTACAATACCTGTTTGATAACAATCAATAAAAAATCAAAAACCCACAGCAACTAAGATCTATAGCATCATATTAGCACTACTTCTGCTCGTTTAAAACTAAAACAAACAAAAAATAAAATAAATTTTTGTCAACAACTAAATCCAGTCCAAACAATTCAAATGCACAAGAAACTTCAAATGCATCAGGTTAAAGTTAAACTGAAGTCTGGTCACATCAAACATGATACATGGCGAGCTATTATATTATATGACAACAGGCGAAATCCATCTTCAACAATGGTCTGTGGTAGAAAGGGTGCAGGAGTCAAAACGTTAAAGTGCATAGGACTGTTGTCTGCACTACCCTCCACTGGCTCCAGCAGACTAGGAGTCTTTCCTAAGAGAATCTCCTCCTTTAGGACATTGTTCATTCCATGTCATTAACGGAAGCCAAGAAGAACCCTTGATAGATTCCCACTTGGGGCCTCTTTTTGGTCCTCTCAAGATTCAACTCTGCATCCCCCCCCCCCCCCCCAAGAGCCTTTCCATGACATCTCCCTTAAGGATCTCATCCACAAGACTGTTTTCCTCTATGCTTTTGCCTCCTACCAGCAGTGCACCAAGGTGAATGCCCTGACATTTGATTTCCCTCCGCTTCCTCCCAGAACTTGTGGCTAAAACCAATCTTCTGGTGACCCCTCTCCAACCAATGTCAACCACCCTCTTTCTGTCTATCTTAGCCCTTAACGGCTTAAGATCATGATAGCTATAGCTATCTGTACAGTTCAGAGTTCTTAAGATTTACAGGAGTTGAACTAATGCTATTCAAACAGGTCACTGCCATCTGCTTCTCTCTTGAAACAAAAGCAATTCGCAGAATATCAGGCAACCTTGCAAGGTGCAGAAATGTTTGACAACTGAAAAACTGTTTCTAACATAGTAACAAGGATTATTTAATGTCATTAGCTGTTGTTAAGTCACGGTATGTCAAGTTTTAAAATTATGACCTACAAATCATCTACTTGTCAGTTGGAACTTTGCAGATTTCACAGTACTGGGCATGTATTTCTACAATCTTAAGGACAGTCTGTTGAATAAGATGCAAGTTCTGTTTAATTTAGTACACAGCTAAAGATTAAGGAAAGAATATCGACACACTAATTTGGAAATACACTGAGAAGAAATTAACACACAGGTGAATTTGATCAATTACTGTGAATCTGATCAATGATCTACTGTTGTATAAAATGCAAGTTCCGTTTAATTTAGTGCAGAGCTAAAGATTAAGCAAAGAATATCAACACATAATTTGGAAATAATGATGAGATATCAACACAAAGGGTGAATATGATCAATTAGTGTGAATCTGATCAATGATCCACACAGCAAGAAAAGGAGGAAAAAAATTAAAAAGTTATAACATCAACCACTTTCAATAGTTTCATGTGACTGCTCTCCTGGCATCATGATGAAGTAAAGGAATGGGGTTGTGGTGTGTGTGTGTGTGTGTGTGTGTGTGTGTGGTGTCTATTTTAACATTTGCGCTACTAGTACACACACACACACACTCACTCACTCTTTAAAGAGACATAATACTTATACAACAACAACACTGTATTCATTAATCATACTCTGCCTCTTTCTCTCCCTCACAGTCACACACACTCCCACTTTAAAAGTAAGTGATTAAAATTATGAAAGGAGAAAAAGATTGCAGGATGACGATGAAGTAATTTGGAAAACATAACAACCAGTTGGACTATAATAAACTTTGGCTACGTAAGTAAGAAGACAATGAAAGATAATGATTATAAATATATGGATCAAACTAAAGATTTATCTCTAACTTACACAGAGAATCTATGTAAAATTTGAGATCAGTCATCTGCCTTTTAGTTTTTTTTACATCTTCGCGTTATCACTTGATTTCCCATTGGTCAGCTCCCACCACTTACACCCCCCACCCCCATCCTGATGAAAGTCTCCAGAAGAAAATTTGACCACCTTTGTTGTAACAATGGCTTATTCTGCTGAATGTTTTTGGTTTTCATTATAAAGAGAATTTGATGTTTTTCAGGGCAATACGTTGGACTAGTGAAATTATCTGCAGGCTAGTAGATCTTAAAATCCACTAGCCCGGCTGGCTAGTAGAAAATTTTAATCTTCTCCAGGCCTGACATTGGTGGATGATCAATTATTAAGTACTATCAACAATGGAAGGCCTGAATGACTAAGTAACTTTTTCGACTGTGACTCAAGTTGCAAACACTGGGTAGATCCTTCACAAATGGCAGTGACTTCAAAACAGATTGTGCAGTGAACTGACTAGACAGCACACTCACCAGCAGACTTAATTTGCGTTTCTGCATTACTACTATTAGTATTAGATTTAGAAGCTTTTGTTTTGAGGCTTGCAGGGTGTGTGAAGTTTAAGTGCTGGGGCAACCTGGAAGGTACGGTAGTAAGGATTCATCCAAATGGTACTGTGCATCTGCAAGGCTTGTAATTCTATACAGGCACGAGGCAGTGAGATGTATAGTATCAGTAAGCAGCGAAGTTCTTTGAATCACATTATGCTTTTTTTCCTGCATTGTTCTACTGATCCTTTTGCAACTGAGAAATTTGTTCAGCTGGGTAAACCAGCTAGCACAACATTATAAATACATTTTATCAGAAAGCTCTTGCATTTGCAATGGAGACAAAGCTTTTAAAAATTAGGGGATGGGTGGGGGAGCAGATATGTTCTGATGGAAACAAATCCTCCTCAGCCTTGATGAGAACTACAACAGGTGCTGAACAATATGTTCTTGCATCACTATGACAAACTTCAGCAAATGTTGTTGAGACATTTTTCCACCCACTTTGAGACAAGTTTTGATTAGTCTTGACTCTAGGTTCACATTGTTTTGGTATAAAATGTCAGTGCCACCAATATTTGTACACTCACTGCCAACCAATCTTAAGTCAAGACAGTAGTGCTGACAGGCATTATGCAGGAGCCATGACCATTATTATTACAATTAAGTTCATTATTTATTTGATAGAAGGACAACTTTTTGAATCAAGAGAAAAATGGAGTGAGCATAAATTATTATGCATGTTGCATGACTGTTACACAAACGAATGCATGTCTAAGTGTGTTCATGTTGTGTCAATGGACTCTCTGGCACTTAACATTATATGATGAAACTAGGAAGGATCAAACATCAAACCATAAATCAAATCAAACTGAAAGTTTAAACTGATACCTGTATAGTAGTATTCATATATAATCCAAGCATATCTTGATCAAAACTTGTAAATCTTATTCCAGATGAAAACTGATGTGACATTATCTGAAAGTAGGCCTAAATATATCTTGCATAACTTGTCAGTTGACCTACACAGCAAGTGAGCAACAGACTGATTTATAATGGAAATGTACATGAAGGAATATCTCAAATAAAATCTTGCCATACACACACACACACACACCTTTCCCCCACCCCACCCCCTTACTATCTACAATTTTTCACCAATCCCAACTTTTCGGTGCTTGTTTAGTAGCCTACATAACTTGGGATCTTACTAGTAGAATTATGATGAAAACAGCATTCACCAACTTAGAATACTATAATGTATTGCTACATCCTGACGTCCTGTCTTTCTTGAATGAGTGTTACGCACATGCCGAGACAAAACTTCCTTAATGAATGTAGTTTATTAGCGGAAAGATTAACACCCCGTGACCTTTATCATTCATTACACTTTATGAATGAGTAGCAACACAGCGAACAGTCAGCATTTCCCATGGTCTAATGAAACTGCGTAAAGCGCTTAAACAGTTTTCTAACATCACGATATACCCACAGTTTGTTTTTATATTACTTCTCATCAGCTTAGATGCATATGTAAAAAGTTTCTAAAGCTAAAATGTGGTGAAATTTTGGGAAAAGGATATGAAACTAACGAGTTGATGACTCTTTCCTCCATGTTTGAACGCTTAAATTCTTTCACCTTTCTCTCGTTTCAGACGAACGTGCGTCGGCCTACACCAACTCCGGCATTAGAATTCACAATGTACTTACTTGTCAGAAGGATAATTTGTCATCTTCGCATTTTCATGAAAATCGGCGATTCATCGTCCCAGTTGTCCTATAATGAGAAATAATTTTTCACATGTATTTTGTCCATAAGACAGGAAATGCAGATCTCATCACAACCGGCGGAAGAATCTGACTCCAACAAAATAGTACTGCAGTCGTTCCATTTCGAGAGTGAATCGTAGAACAACAAAGCCACAGAAAACATTTTCATTTAATCACTAAGTCTGCATTAAAGTTCAGTTTATCAGCATAGTCAATTCAAAGAATATCTGGAAAATGAAAGGCTGAATTACTGCGTATTGATATCAGCGCGCAAAAAAAAAAAAAAAAAAAAAAAAATTCTTGCTCAGGATTTCAAATATAGTGCACGTTCTATTATGCAAATAGCGTTATAGTTATACTTGTTTGCCAAAAACAAGATGCTTCTTCATCTCCAAATTGCTGCGGTCGAAATATTTATTATTACACATCAATGCACAATAAAGCCCGCGCCGGGTCATGCTAACAGGTTCTTTGTGGCTTGTGGTACATTGATATTTCTCATGTAAATTACCCTGTCAGAGTGGACCAATGAAATAGCTCAGTAAAGTAAGCCTGCCACTCAAACCCGATACTCGCAGTTCGCAGCACACCGAGGGCTGTTCAGTGATCATCGTCTTCAATGTGTACCAGTGTCGCATTTTTTATGCAACGTTAAAGGGGAAAATAAATGTGGTGGCCTTCTGAAAGTCAACAGTACGCAATGTCATTAACCATCAAAAGTAACAGGGTATACTGACACAGGAACAATAGTCATCGAAGTACGAAAAAGCATCAACCAAGCATGGAACTGAGTGTGTGTGTGTGTGTGTGTGTGTGTGTGTGTGTGTGTGTGTGTGTGTGTGCGTGTGTGTACGTTTGCGTGCGTGTATGTGTGTGGTGTGTGTGCACGTACTGATAGAGCTGAAGTGTGAAGTTGTTGTTGTTGTTGTTGTTGTTGTTGTGTGTGCGCGCGTGCACGTACTGATAGAGATGAAGTGTGAAGTTGGTAAGCTGTCAGGTTTCTCTATGAAATGTTGGATTTTTCTAAAATTTAAAAACAATCGCAGAATATACTGTCCATTTAGTATGAAAATCGATAGGTCATCTGTCTGCCATAGCAAACGTGATAGTGAAGTGGACTAGATGTTGGACTTCCAATCAGTTTCGTGCCTCCCACCTAATGGGTAAAGAGTTGAATATTTTTCCAATCATCACTTTACGATGTGTGTGCAGACCTCTCTGTGCCTACCCCCTCCCCCCACCCTCCGCCAATGTGTATACACACGACTGAACGTCAAATATACAGGTCTAAGATATTGTGAGTTATGTCATTATCTGGTGGCTTATGGAAACATGAAAACTCCAGCATGCACTCCCACCAAAGAGGGAATATGCAAACTGTATTGCAACATACTGCCCACATAGTTGGGGAAAACAATATGATGCACGAATCCAAGAAATATCCAGGACACTAACTAACTAGATATATGAATAAAATAAAATAAGACAATAAATACACAAATAAATAAATTAAACAAATGAATAAATAATTGATAAATAATAAATGAATAAATAAACAGACAAATAGATAGATAGATGGATATAAGCATATATATAATAGATAGATAGATAGATAGACAGACAGATAGACAGACAGATAGATAGATAGATTGATAGATAGGTTGGTAGGTAGGTAGGTAGGTACATACATACAAACAAACATACATACATACATGCATACATACATACAATACATACATACATGCATACATACATATATACATACATACATACATACATACATACATACATGCAAGCGTGCGTGCATAATACATACATACATACATACATACATCGATGGATACAGAGAGAAGAATGAGATGGAGAGAGAGAGAGGAGAGAGAGAGAGAGAGAGAGAGAGAGATACAATTAACAAAACTGTCCGCAGAGACATATCAATAGACATGTCCTGAGCAAGGGAGTGACATACAATTTTCAATTAAGGATTGTCCCGAGACCATTTTTCAATATGATTTGTCCTGGAAATGAGTCCCAAACATTTTCAGTTTTGATAGGATTATGTCCTGGATTGAGTCCCATGCCTGGATGTTTAATTGACTTTCATATTTACTGAGAGCTTCAAGTTTTTCAACGTACTTTTTGTGAAGACTAAAGACTATGTTACACGCGTATCTACAGCACAAAGAGTGTTGTTGCTGTTGCTACTGTTGATGTTTTGCTTGAACAAATGTCACGTCAGACTCCAAAATGGATTATGTAATACAGGCGCCTGTCAGTACAAGAGACATATATGCTCAGCTCGGAAGACTATGCGCAGATGTCAGTCTTGATAGTGTTTGCTGAAGCTGTGCGTACAGTATATTGAGAAAGGCAGTTTCTGCTACCCTGTACTCATTGAGAAACTGAAGGAAGTTAATCTGTCTACTATTTAAAGTTGAGTGTTTTTTTTCCTAAAGATGACTTTGGTCTTGTTTGTTGTATATGTTTTTTTTTTTTTAAACTGAGAAAGTTCTCTCTGAACTTCCTGTGTCCCAACACGTCTATCTCAGTGCTGCCCAAGAACCCATGTTAAAGGAACGTGCCTTGAAATCCTGTTTGTGGGTGTTGTGTACTGCAAAAAAAAGTTGGCCTATTGGCTGCTTTTCCATTACTGGTGGAGATTATATGTGCAGTCCTTTAATCCTTTGACTCCCGCACCCCATACACAACTACAAAAACTTAACCCTGTTGACTCCCTCATTCTATCCACCAACTCCCTGCAGGAAGCTGGTAGATAGGGTGAGGGAGTCAAAGGATTCAGTTTTTGATTTGCTTGCATGGTTGACAATGCAGGATGGTGGTGGACAGGAGTGCAGGAGTCAAAGGTTAAGATGACGCAGGACTCCTTTATATAACCAGTAGGCATTGCACCTCAACAAAGGCATGTTTTCTTAAGGAAGGGTGTACCTGGAAGGGATTCTTACTTTCTCAAGCACCATACAGCTGGGTGTGTTGTCTCTTCAAGAAATGCAATAAACGCACCTCAAGCAGTGCATGTGGAAAGAATTGGCTTATATAGCACATAATCCCCTGGCATAGAGTCTAGTTCATTGCTGCCCCATAAAATGATAATAACAATAATGATAACAATAATAATAATGATAATAGTGTTAATAATAATAAATAATAATGCATATCATATACGTAAGCCTTGAAGACCACGACTTTGTTCTCCTTGGTGACCTTCCTGTTGAGCCAGTATCTTTTTATCAGACTCAAAATGTTAATGAAAGCTCATCTCTCGATCTGTGAGAAATTATCAAAGTTTGTATAGCCAAGGTACTCGTCAGAAGTTTAGCTCAGCTAACCGCTCAATCTCATGACACTTGATTCTGACCAAAAAAACAATACAGAGGAAGAGAGATATGGAGAATAAGAATTATACAGGATAAAAAAAAAAAAGAAGGGGGGGGGGGGACTGACCGAGAGAATAAGGATTACCAGCTATGTATCGTTCTGCTTCGTTTGTTTCAAAAATGTGTGGTACCTTCGTAATTATGTTTGTAACGTCGTCAATACACGTTTTTATATGAATACATTTATGCGTTTTATAAGTGGTTATTTACGTTTGCTTGGATAAAATAATTCAAATTGAAAGCTTGCTGACTGTGCAGCAATAGCAGCAACATAACGCCTGCACAATATGGGCAAAACAACATGAAAAATGGGATCGCTTGAAAACAAAGGATAAGGGTAGTCATTGTGTTTAATGTTTTGGCTCCAACGCTGTCTGTTTCTTTTCTTAGCTCCCGCGTGACGTCACGAGAGATTTCCGACAAGACCACGCCCCTTGGCCACTGTGTCATTGTTGTACATTGCTAACAGTACAAGGCTTGGCCAACCAGCCAGCACTACGCGAGCAAAGGTTGAACGAAAAGAGGGCAGCGCAAGTGAATAATTGCGGGCATTGATCTGAACCAGCCATTCATAAACCTAGTGGGACCACCAACGACACCATTAAAGCCCGAGTCGGATGCTTGACACAGCCGGACACTGAAAAACTTGTCACTCAAACTCACGTCAGACAAGTATTGTGAATGGCCAAGCGTTGAGCCTGCTCGCTTGACAGCGCGTGCGGCCGTCGCACGACTTGCGGCCTTGTTAGTTTCACTTGTTCGGGATGTTTTTGAACATACTGACACATGATTGTGATCGACATTTGGAACGGATACAAGAATGCGACAGCGAGTTTCGGAATGACGTCCTCACACAGAAATAGCGCTTGTTCATTCACGAGATCTAGCACTGTTTTGGGAAACCGCGTGAAGGTAACATTTGAAAATAGCGAGAAAGTCGGAACCATGCCTATGATGAATCACCGAAGCTGAATTTTAGCTTACCGTAATAGTATGAACGGATCCAGGATGTTACGTCACTTTAAGAAATGCGGTCACTGTGCCGCTCGTTGGCTGTGCGCAGCTGTGAATGGAACGAACGTGGAGATTTTTGTTTGTTTTTAATGTGTGCTTGTGACTGAGAGAGAGAGAGAGAGATGAGGGGTAGAGCTTGTAGTATGTGTGTGTGTGTGTGTGATTGTACACGTGTGCAAGTGTATGCACGCTGTAAGTACTGATCTCTCTGTGTCTGTCTGTGCGTGTGTGTGTGTGTGTGTGTTGTCTGTCTGTCTCTCTCTTACCCTTTGTGTGTGTGTGTGTGTGTGTGGAGAGAGAGAGAGAGTTGGAGAATGTGTGTATATATACATTTCATTGTGTAGGCGTTAGTTCATTAGGCTAAACGTCAGGGCTTGTTCGGTGAATGAATACAAGTACGCGGTATGTGTATGATATGTGAGCGCTATGGCGAGCTTGCGCGAGTGTGTCCGGTACTGAGAAGTCTTAATTAATTAATGACTGTAGTCTGCGGGGATGGGCAAGGATGTACTGAGATATCTGAGTGCGAAATCTACTCAAACCGGACCCATCATTTCTACAGGGTCACGAGCATAAGCTTATTGTTAATGTTAATTTGTTTAAAGTCCCAGCCGATTGCAAAGAGCCATATCAGGGCTATAGCCATTTCAACCACACACAAGACTTCAACAAGGCGGGAGGGGGGTAAAAAGAAAAGAATAAGTACACATATCAATGCATTCGCGCACATAGTCTAAGGAGATACCCCTGGCGTTGACCACTCCATTCAATTTATCACACAGGGGATTTTAAAACCATATCTGAATGCAAATTTAAACGTAACTAAGGACATTAGAGCATGTAGGCATGTAAAAAAAAAACAAAAAAAAACGGGCTGAAATAAGCTAAACTTGCTTCGGCGTATCTCATTTCCCCAGAGCCAAAAAATGCACTTTATACATGTGCCCAATTATCAATCGTAAGAGAAAAGTACGTAAGAGTTTGTCGAACACATGCAAGTGAATGGACCAGCAGGGCAGAAAATGATAGGAAGAAATAATAGAAAGCAAAGAAATAAGGCAGAAACAAAAAGGGTGACAGAAAAGAGGAAATTTCTATCACAGAATTTCCAGAAGGGTGTGTGTGTGTTGTGTGTGTGGGGGGGGGGGGGGGGGTACTATTTATTCTGAAAGAGCCCCCGGCATTATCACGGGGAATGAGTATAAGTCTACCTACCTATTCTATCTATCTATCTATCTGTCTGTCTGTCT
>CM060308.1:69920510-69923010 GCA_030674185.1 Monoplex corrugatus
AGAGACAGACAGACAGACAGACAGACAGAGACAGACAGACAGACACAGACACATACACACACAGACACACACACACACACACACACACACACACACACACACACACACACACACACACACACACACCTCTCTCTCTCTCTCTCACTCACTTAGTAGTAAGGGACGTAACTCGATAACTATAAATGTTTATAAGGATGTCATAGTTGTCGTTACTGGATCATCTTCCGACAACTTTACGCCACCGATAACCGAAGAAGAAAATGTAAGCCTGGCGTTTGTTACGCGACCTTCTCTCCTGCTTCTTCCAGTCCAGATAGTCAGCTTTCTTTTTATTGTCCTTAACAAGTCACAGGGCTTGAATGATTCCATAAGAATTGCACTATATATGCAATGGTACCATACACTGATGAACACACATGAACTTGTGCTGATAGTATGCATAAACCCAACGCTGTGGCTAGATTTTTTGTTTGTTTTGTTTGTTCTCCTCGAACAATGATACATTTGTTCTCCTCGAACAATGATAAAATCTCTTAGACATTTTAATTCATATGATGTGCCTTCTTGCTACGTAATCTCATCCGCGTATCCTTCCGTTATAACGGTATATTGTATACTACTCAGTGCACTCTATTTAATGTGTTATATAGCTCAGTATTTGTATTACATTTCACCAGTATCTATCTGTCTGCCTGCCTGCCTGCCTGCCTGCCTGCCTGCAGGCAGGTCTATCTATCTATCTAATCTGTCTATCTATCTATCTATCGATCTATCTATCTATCTATCTATCTATCTATCTATCTATCTTTATATGCGTAGCAACATGTACACAAGGGGAAATTTTACTTTAACGATTTGAGTATTGTATCATGGTTTGTCAATATTGCTCGTGTGTAATAACATATGCACAAGTATGATAAAAATGCGTGCTTTGATTTGATTTACATGTCAAGATTTGGGGGTCGTATAAACGTTGTTATTATTGTCATTGTTTTTATCATTCTATAGCATGTTTTTATATAACTTAGTCATTTAGATTAAGCTTGTTAGTCCCCTAAGAGGTAAAGGCTGGATGAACGATAGCTAAAATAATGCTTATGTTTTACTTTTAGAGATAAAGAGCTTTCTTTCTTTCTTTTTTTCTTTCTTTCTTTTTTTCTTTCTTTGTTTGTTTGTTTGTTTGTTTTTTCTTTCTTTCTTTCTTTCTTTCTTAAGGATAGCTCAGGGAAATGTTCTTTGTGCTCACCCTTTTCTTTTTCTACGCCACCTTTATTGCCACAGAAGCTGGCACAGTTTTTACAATGCGATGAGGAAGAATCGGCCAAGCCAAAACAGCATTCAAGAAGATGTCAAGCATTCTTACCAACAAATGCCTATCAATTAACATCAGGAAGAGAGTCCTTGAATGTTATATAGAACCAATAATGTTATACGGATGTGAGGCATGGACAGTCAGCAAGCAGACACAAGTAGATCACTCATAAGGAAGATTAGGAAAAGACAGGCAACATTTATAGGCTATTTTATGAGGAAGGGGGATTTGGAGCACCTGGTCACAACGGGAAAGCTGGATGGAAAGAGAGCACCGGGTAGACCCAGGGGGAAAATGCTGGACGGACTTGCAGAATGGCTGGGGACGAGGAGGGTGGGGAAGATGCTGGGGGCAACAAGAGGTAGAGATAGATGGAAGTCCATGATCGCCAACGCCATGCGGCAGGGCACCTGATGATGATTGATGATGATGATGATGATGATGTTTAGGAGGAGGATAATTGTGATGCCATGGAGTTCTATCCACGACTGAGGCTATGTGACAGGCCCCTACTCTACGTTTACTTTCAGAGTATATTCTGTCATCAAACACGCCCGAGGAAAACAGACACCTGCGGTTATGGTCAGAAAATTTTGAACAATATCCTCAATGACGCATCTTTGAAGAGGATGAGACTCGGCTGTGTGGTCCCAGTCTTCAGTCTTCCCAATGAGCCCAAAGCACGCTCAACTCTGGGTAGGAGCCGGTTAGAGCCAAAAAATCCCAGAATTATTTTTTGAAAGGACAGATGGGGAGTCGAACCCACAAACTTCCAGTCGGTGATCCATTGCGATAACTACTATACCATGGCGACTGGCTGGAAACACAGATCGAGTTTATCATATCTTATCTGCTTCCCTTAACATGAAAGTTCTTTTACTTTTCCACACAGTCATGTACCGGCATGAACAAAGCACCACTATTCAATCACCGAAGTCCCTAAGTCAACGTTTTTGCTGTTTGAGAGGTGCCATTTGTAGTGAATTTGATAAAACACATCCATGATCATACAAACTGTGCACAGTGGATGGGTGGTTAGACACTGTTTTGTATTGTGTCGTACTGTGTTAATTTGCATTTTTGTCAATTATCAAAAAAAAAAAAAAAAAAAGAAAAGAAAGAAAGAAAAAAAAAAAAAAAGAAAAGAAAAAGAAAGAAAAAAGAAAACAAACAAATAAAGAAACAAAA
>CM060308.1:69930510-69943010 GCA_030674185.1 Monoplex corrugatus
TTTTGATAGTACACAGCTTCATTATTATTTCTTTGCTTCATGCAGTTTACGGCAAATAGTGATTATATGTATGTGTGTGCATGTACGAGTGGGTGCATACATGATTGTGTGCACGCATGCGCGCGTAGGTGTGTGTGTGTGTGTGTGTGAGCCTGTCAGTATCGTTTTGCATGTGCGTTTGAGGACCTTGCGAGGAGCGTTCTATCATGACTTTACCCTTTGCCCTTTTGATCATTTGCTTTGCTACCATCGTCGAGGAAGGCTGCTGTGTTTGTGTGTGTGTGTTTTTTATGGATCTTTTTGTTTTGTTCTAAACTTGGATAAACGGTTGTTGACTTAGTTGACAGTTAAAGAAGCATCACCCGTCCAAAATACAATTATTGGTGAGTCGTATAAAAACCTGTTTACCTGTTTATTGTTTTGTTATTCCGAAGGTGTTGAGTTGGGTTTTTTTTCTTCGTCGAAGTTGGTGTTGGATTGAAGAATCAAGATTAGTTTATCATTTCAAAGTGTTCTGATGACTCGAAGAAAAAGAAACGAAAACCAGGAAGAGAGAAAAAGAAAAGAAAAAGAAAGAAATGAAAGAAAAAAAAAGAAAGAAGGAAAGAGAGAAAGAAAGAAAGAAAACCACAATGAAAGAATGAAAGAAAGAAAATACTTAAAACGAAAATCAGAACTGAGATTAATATGAAATAGCACAAAATGGTTCCAGATATGTTATAATTCGAACATCGGTCTACAAAAATCGTTTCTATGATATGTGAATTAGAGAAAACCAAAATTGAAAACAACGTTTTTAATCGCTTCTGTAAAATCACGTTTTCTTGAAACGCCAACAACGTTTTAATAAATTGAAAAAAAAAAGTGAATACTCTCGTGTGGAACCACAGACTGCGTGTGAAAACTCCTGTGTGATACCACAGGTGTATCTTTATCATTCCGATTCTTCTTGCATGCTATGTGCCCTTATTTTTGCCTTCGGGTTACAGGCATAGATTACTGCACAAGTCTGTAACTTCGTCTTTGGTGGGCGCTCACACTGGGTGTTTTCATGTTTTCATAAATCACTTGACACTGACTAGACTTACAGGATCTTTAACGAGAACAAGTGATGTTTTGCATGTGTACACACGCTAAAAAGGGAGCTTAGGCACAAACAGGTCGCACATTTCCGAGAACTGGCCCAGAACAGACAATATTGGAGAACCTGCGTTGCTGTCCCACATGCCAATAGCGAAATGGGCGATAAGGGAGTAAGGTCTGCACACATGTTGATCAGGAGGATAAAAAAAACATCACCCCCAACCTTTTTTGTCACTAGGTGGACGGTATCCAGGCCGGATCGAACCCAGATCCTCTAATAGGAAGTCTAACATCTTATCCACCTGACTATCGCGCGCGTTTACAGCCTTGTATAATATAAGGTAATGCTGTGACGGTGTAGACCCAGGTCATGGCGCGATGCTCGGACGAGTGACACGTGCCTGTATGCGCAATACCTTTGCGCGTCAAACCGACAGTAATGATGTAACTGACTTCACGCAACGGTGCGCAGTGCTAACAAGCCCCCCCTACGAGAGATCAAACACGGCTGTCAGTGACTTCATCAGAAATGCTACGCGGGCGATGCTTCACGGTGTGTTGATGGCAAAAGCAAAAACTAGTCAGATGTAAAACGCGGCAAACGGGACAGACTTTCGTGGTGATCGATAATGCTGCGTGATAATCCATTATGGTTGCTGTGGAGTTCCCCGAAATAGTCACTCCGGACCATTCACAAACCTCTCGCCAAACAAACATTACTGGCGTTCTATTTGATGTCCCGTGTGGCTGGGATGTTTCATATGCTGAAGAGTGTTGGTTTGGATAACTGGCAGAACTTTGTGCTGACACTCAACGATGATGTTGCGATGCATGTTCGCTAAAGTGATTATTATGCAGTTAAGAAAACAAACGTGAAATATTTATTTTGCAGTAACCTAGCGATACGTTCATGAAACTCATGAACACCTGTGTGTGTACGGCGTGAACTAACAGCAGACGGTTAAGACAAGTGTGTGTAGGTGTATGTATGTGTGTTTGTGGCGTTGTCACAAAAATGCTCCCACCCCCACCATGGGTCTGTCAGCACCAAGTATTCACTGTCTAGTGCTATGTCTGGCACTGTTCACTCCTCCATTCCCCTCCACCCCGGCTCTACCCCTGCATCACCACCACCATCACCACCACCTCCACCGCCGCCATCACCACCACCACCCCAACAGGGTACACCAAACCTCTTCCACATGGACAGGAGATCAAGAGAGCGGACTGTTCAGTTCCTGTCTCTTTCTGTTAGCTATCAAACAACCTTGGAGAGGCCGAGAAGAACGTCAGTGCAATTGGTAGACTCTCCCACAAAGTCATGGCCTTTCAGGACTGGTGGACATCGGAGAGTGAATCAGGAAAATATAGACACCGATTTGTTGACTTGGTTCCTGTGTCATCACACCCGTGCGTGGTGAAGTGACAACATGGCGTTCAAAAGATCCTACTGGTTTGCTGTTAGTTAAAAAAGTTGATAAACTACAAAAGTATACCAACTTACAGTACGTACCCAGATTGTCAAACACTGCTGACGCTCAACGATATCGTCGTCTAGTAGGACTCTCGAAATTGAAAACATCACACACGTTAGACAAGGAAAACAATGAATTTGGAAGCATGGACTTTCCTAAACACGTAATTTCCGCCATGAACGAACATATACAGACACCTTATGTCGTTACCACCGAAAACAGTCGTCGTCCGTCACAAGTGGATGTGACTGTTCCGAGTGCTGTGTTGAGTCCCCCAAGTTATACTGCAGACTTGCACGGTAACAAACTAGCCGACATTTTTTCCAAAACATGGTACCGTCGTAGTCTTGGGTTTGACATATAAAAATGGCGCCTGTCAATTCAACAGAGTCAGCGAACGAAAACGAAAATGTGTCTGATGCACCACTGGATACAAATGGAGACAACAAGACAAAAGGATCTGAGGAGACAAGCATTATTGTTTCGTCTCGTCCCTTACAAGACTATCTATTCAAACACATGTCCAGAATCCTCGCTGATAGTCTTCAGTTAATGTATGACAGAAATCACAGTGCAGCAGAAGATGCGTTCGTGCAAAAGCGGCTGTTCCCTTTCCGAAATGGAAACCGAATCGACGTCGAAACCGAAATTAGAAAAAGAGAGGCGGATAAAAAACACCACAACCTAACAACTAACTTTGAGAAGAATCAAACCTACGCAGCACAAACTCTTACGAAAAAAGACATCCAGTCTCACTTAAACGCAATAAACACAAAGGAAAACCAACACAAAGACTTTGCCACAGACTTTCGTGGCGAAGGGGAGCTTATACGCAAGCTTAAACAATCCACAACAACTTCACTTAGTCTATTGTTTAGAAAACAGAAAGCCGTGCCTTTAAAACCACCACACCACAGTAACTGGTATCTGAGCAAACTCAGAACTGAGTCTGCACGCTCTCGTCGCTGCAAGAGGAGTCACAGGAGGAAGAGTAGCAATGAAGTCGTCGAAAAGATTCGAACCCAGATGCTTCGGCACCGTCTTTCCATTTTCTACCAACACGTACGGCCCTGCACCTACTCTGAGCGATTTTACTGCATGAATGGGGGCAGCTGTGTCCATGTTGGAGTCTTGGATATTAAAACATGCAGGTTAGTCATATTACAGATCTCTCTGTGTCTCTCTGAGTCTTCTTTGTGTCTTCTTTGTGTCTGTCTCTGTCTGTTTGTCTATCTCTGTCTGTCTCTCATTTTCTCAATCATTCTCACTGTCTCTCTCTTTGTCTCTCTGTCTGTGTCTGTGTCTGTCTGTGTCTGTCTGTGTCTGTCTGTCTTTCTGTGTCTGTCTGTCTGTCTCTCTCTCTTTCTCTCTCTCTCTGTCGCTCTGCCTCTGTCTCTCTCTTCAAATTGGTATGATATGCCTTCTCGCTCCAGATCCTCTCCCCCATATCTTTCCATCTTTGATCACGCTTTTTTTCCCCTTCCCTTTCAGTTAACCATTTAATGTAACTGTGTACCGTCCTTTGCATACTGTTTTTATGAGTTTTATGATTTGATACTTTAGTCATGTTTCGTCAGTTTTCTTTTGTGCGTGATAGCAAGAAGTCCCTCCCCCCCCCTCATTAAAAACAAAAACGAAGACAAAGCAAAAAGAAAATGAAAGGGTGAAAGAGATTTGTGTCTAATTTTTTTTTCTTTTCTTTTCTCTTTCTTTCTTTCTTTCTTTCTTTTTTTTCTTTTTCGTTTACATCTGTATTAGTGTGAACAGTAGTCCAGTCCTACGGTGAGTATTGCACAGTTCTTTTTCAAACCAATTTCTCATTCACCAGCAGTTATTCTGCTCTTTCTTACGTTGTATTAGTTTGTTATAGAAAGGATTTTAAAACAGCCAGACAGTGATTAGAACCGAGAGACCAAATAGATAAAACATACATAGTTTTGAGCCGTTTAACGATTTCTCTTTTTATACAAAACCCATTATAGAAAATCGGATGTTGTACTTGTGAATTTTATCGTGATCTTTGGTGAAATAAACAAACTTGACATGCATGGAAGACTGACTATCACAACAGTGACCCCCCCCCCCCAAAAAAAAAAAAAAAAAAAAAAAAAGATAAGAGAGAGAGGAGAGGGAGAAGAGAGAGAGAGAGAGAGGAAGGAAAGAGAAGGGAGAGAGAGAGAGAGAGAGAGAGAGAGAGAGAGAGAGAGAGAGAGAGAGAGAGAGAGAGAATCTTGTCAGACATTCCAGAGAAAGTGTTGTCTACATACTTATTCCTCAAAAACTGCTGACTTTAGGCATTGTTTTTTTTTTTTGGCTCATGTAACTTTGACCTTTGAACCCTTTTTATCGAGAAGTTTGCTTTCACGACTCATCGATAGTCCACCGCTTTGGCCAAATTTAGGTAAAGGTCTACACCAAGAGAGCTGAGAAAATCTTGTTCACACAGTTGTGTCAAAATAGACATAGACACAGACAGATACAGGCAAAAACACACAGACACAAAGAGGCACAACACACACACACACACACACACACACACACACACACACACACACACACACACACACACACACACACACACACACAACACACACACACACACATATATATATAATATATATTTTTTTATATATATATATTTTAAATATATATATATATATATACATATATATGTATGTGTAGATAGATAGATATATGTATATATATATGTATATATGTCATGATGATGATGATGATGATCATCATCATCATCATCAAGTGCCTTGCCACATGGCGTTGGCGATCATGGCCCTCCATGTTTCTATCTCTTGCTGCCGCAAACACCTCTTCCACCCTCTCTGTCTTCAGCCACTCTGCAAGTCCGTCCAATATTTTCTCCCTGGGTCTACCTGGTGCTCTCTTTCCCTCCAGATTTCCTGTTGAAACCAGGTGCTCTGATTCCCCTTTCCTCATAAAATGGCCTATAAATGCTGCCTGTCTTTTCCTAATATTCCTTATTGATGATCTTCTTGTGTCTGCCACCATCAAGAATCTCTCGTTTGTTTTCTTTGCTGTCTATGGAACTGTCAACATTCTTCTTAGAAACCACATCTCGGCTGCTTCAATCTTGTTCTCACTTTGCTTGTTGACTGTCCACGCCTCACAACCGTATACCATTATCGGTTCTATATAACATTCAAGAACTCTCCTCCTGATATTGACTGATAGACATTTGTTGGTAACAATGCTTTGGTATTGAAAAAATAAGTCCTCCTAAATGAGATTTATGACATTGGAAAAATCCCCAAAGATATGTCAAAATCAATATACATATTATGTATACATATTTGAACAGTATATATATATATATATGTACCAGAAAATCTCCTCAGTGAATGGGGCTGGCCCCTTTTCATCAGAATAATAGCAGCAAATTCTCTCAGTGAATTGGTCTAGCACCTTTTCAACACACAACAACACCAGAAAATCCCCTCAGTGAATGGGTTGGCCCCTTTTCAACACACAACAAGATCAGCAAATCCCCTCAGTGAATGGTTCTAGCCCCTTTTCAACTCACAACAAGATCAGCAAATCCCCTCAGTGAATGGGTCTGGCCCCTTTTCAACGCACAAAATCACCAGAAAATCCCTTCAGTGTATGGGTCTGGCCATTGTTTTCAACACATATCAATATCAGAAAAATCCCCTCAGTGAATGGGTCTGGCCCCTTTTTTCAACACACAACACCAGAAAATCCCCTCAGTGAATGGGTCTGGCCCCTTTTTTCAACACACAACAACACCAGAAAATCCCCTCAGTGAATGGGTCTGGCCCCTTTTTTCAACACACAACAACACCAGAAAATCCCCTCAGTGAATGGGTCTGGCCCCTTTTTTCAACACACAACAACACCAGAAAATCCCCTCAGTGAATGGATCTGGCCCCTTTTTTCAACACACAACAACACCAAAATTCACCCCAATGAATGGGTCTGGCCTCTTTTCAACGCACAACAACACCAAAAAATTGCCTCAGTGAATGGGTCTGGCCCCTTTGCAACACAGTGGTCCATTAATTAATCAACAAGAGTGTAGTTTCTGTCCCGCTTGCGAATGGAATCGTGGCAACGTTGGGTTTACTTTCGCTCTATGAAATTAATCACTTAAAACAGTTGACATGGTTGTACTCTGAGATTTTGAAGTGAGATGTTGAATTGCCAAGCGCAACCTTCCCTAAACTTGGTGAAAGTGAAGCCGCATAGATTGCTGTTTGAAATCTGCAAATGACACCGTCCTAGAAGTAGAATTTTAAGTTGGCACACGCAACGACAACTGATTTACATTGTTCAGAGTGAAGACTATTCCTGAGGTGTCAGATTTTTTTTTCTGTGAAGAAAGTCGACAAAACATGGCGAAAATAAACACAGATCCACACTTTTCGAAACTTTTATTTTATGCAGATTCAGACATCAGAATTTGGCCAGACACATATTGCGAGTTGTGATATTTACTGTAGTGCAGAATTCTGTCAGCTTGAGGATGGAATACAAACTGAGACGGTCCCTTTCCCCCTCCCCTCATCTCCCCATTTCAAAACCTTGTCAGAGTTTTGCGCAGAGTTTTGTGCAGGCTCACGAGGTCTGACAGATAATTGCAGGCAGATCAGGGCGGAATGCAGCTGGAATTGTCCGAGTGCGTTGAAATCCCCTTCTGGACACACTCAAAACTCCAAATCTCTAAGAAGTAATAAGAACTGTTCAAATGCGTGCAACGCATGGACAGCCCCCCCCCCCCCCCCCCCCCCTTTGCGTGACGGAGTGACTATTATCGAGTGGGGTCGGGAGCTTGGGAGGTGATTGTCCAGAGAGTGGCGAGGCATTGGTGTTGTGGGTCCCACCCGCACCCTCGAGGTTTTCTTGTTAACTTAAGAACTTTAATCAAAGGACATAAAGGAGATAATTCTCAAGAGTTATGTCCTTTGATTATATTATAAAAATTCTCCCTACTTCCCTCTTATTTCTTTGGTATTAAGAACTTTAGTTTTTTTAAAAGATCATCGCACTTAGGGAGGTTACCTTTGTGCTCACCATTTTTTTTCGTCCTATTTTCTATGCCACATTCATGGCCACAGAAGGTGGCACAGTCTTTTTTTTTTTAATACAAGCGATGATGATGATGCCGATGATGATGATAATCATGATGCTATGGAGATCCATCTAGAATTGAGACTGCGTGACAGGGCTGTACTCTACGCTTACTATCATAACATATCCTGGCGTCGACCAGGCCCGAGAGATACAGACACCTGCGGTGCTGGTCAGAAGATTTTAGCAACACCCTCAATGACGCATCCGTGAAGTGGATGAGACTCGACGGTGTGTGGTCCCAAGTCTACCCAATGAGCCCATAGCACGCTCAACTCTGGGTAGGAGCCGGTTAGAGCCTAAAAATCCCACAATGATATATTTTTGAAGGGACTAATGGGGATTCCAACCCACAACCTTCCGGCCGGCAGTCTGTTGCGTTAACCACTACACCACGGAGACTCATCATCATCATCAGGCGCCCTGCCGCATGGCGTTGGCGACCATGGACTTCCAACCATCTCTATCTCTCGTTGCCCCCAGCATCTCCCCCACCCTCCTGATCCCCAGCCACCTTGCAAGTCCGTCCAGCATTCTCTCCCTGGGTCCACCTGGCGCCCTCCTTCCCTCCAGCTTTCCCGTTGTGACCAGGTGCTCCAAATCCTCCTTCCTTATAAAATGGCCTACAAATGTTGCTTGTTGTTCCTAATCTTCCTTATGAGTGATCTACTTGTGTCTGCCTCCATCAAGACTGTCTCTCTTGTTTTCTTTGCTGTCCATGGAACTCTCAACATTCTTCTGAGAACCACATCTCGGCTGCCCCAATCCTGCTCTGGCCTTGCCTGCTGACTGTCCACGTCTCGCATCCGTACAACAGTATTGGTTCTATATAACATTCAAGGACTCTCTTTCTGATTGATTGATAGGCATTTGTCGGCAAGAATGCCTGTCATCTTCTTGAATGCTGTCCTGGCCTGGCCGACTCCGCCAGCCACCTCCGATGTACATCTGCCGTGTGATGAAATGACCACGGAGACTGGTTAATTTAATCAAGAACTTTGTGAATTTACAACGAATGTATTTCATCTGTTGTTGAGGTAAACCTCTCCCCCCATAATTATGATTTCGCGGTTGTTGCAATGAGTGTGGATTTCGGCCGGGACAAAATTTGTGGGTGGGGGTGGCCTCAAGTCCACCAGCTGTGAATGGACACCTGACCCTGTTCATGGTGAGGGAAGGTAAAACAACGAGGGAGAGGAGATGAGGTCTCGACCCCCTCACTCCCCTGAAATCTTAGGCTTAAGGGGCACACTTGATCTACCTTATTTATTTATTTACATATTCATTTATTTATTTATTATTTATTTATTTATTTATTATTTATATTTATTTATATATTTATTTATTATCTATTACTTATTGATTGATTTATGTATTTATTTGTTTATTTATCTATTTATTTGTGTACTTATTCATGTATGTATGAAATGTATGTATGTATGTATGTTGCGCTATTAAATTAATATATGTATTATTATTATTATTATTATGAATCTACTAGTATGTATGTAATTATTATCTAATCTATAAATTATCTATCTATCTATCTATCTGTCTGTCTGTCTATCTCTCTATCTATTTATTTAATATTGATTTTTTTAGGAAGCTTGGGTTTACCTTCGTTTATAGAAGGAAAGGAGTGTAGCATCATAAATAGAAAAGGAATCAGAAACACAAGACAATGGAGTGAGATCGCATATCTTGTTTACGAAGCAAAAGTTCGACTATTTAGCCTTTCTCAAGCGAAATAGAAGATAATTTCGGAACACACACACACACAACCACACACACACTTCGGAAAACACACACACAAAACACACACACTCACACACACACACACACACACACACACACCACACACACACACACACACACACACACACACACACACACACACACACACACACACACAACACAAGCATACCACAAGTAGTGTGTTACAGACATACAGGTCGTCAACCTTTATTTTTTATTGCATTAATATGAAAGAAAACTCGGTCGGGTCTCTTCACTTAAAATACAGTTACAAGCAATCTAACTACAATTTAACAATAGTCTCAACGACTAGAATTACAGATTAACCAGCGGTTCATTTATCAGTTATCCATTTTTTTTCGTAACTCTTACAGACTGGAAACAATAGACAGCATTCGACAACTTTCCTAAACAACCGAATGACACGCAGTTTTCTTCAAACCTCATATTATAACATTTTTAATTTGAAATGTTTTTTTTTTTTTTTAATAACCGACTCTTACTGACTGAAAATAAAACCTATCAGTTGACAAGAGTAACCGCGCCTTGTGATCTATGTCTCCTTTGTAATCTCCCTTTTTTCCTTCCGACCTACTTAACTTTTTTATGCCTTACATCTGTTTGTTATTCTAAAGCTAGTATGATACAGGGGTCGTTTGCATAACACGATAGGTCACGCGTCCCATTGCTTAGAATATCACAGTGTCGTGGGATGATGCAGAAGGAGCTAAAGAAAGAAAGAAAGAAAGAAAGAATAATCAAGAAAATAATTAAAACGTCAAGCCCTTTTAACAATCTCCCTTTCCTCGCAGAACCAGATTTTGCACTTCTTTAGAACAAGATGGTCAAGCCTTTTAAACAATCTCCCTTTCCATACAAAACCAGTTAACAGATGTTCCAGAGTATTGTGCTTCTCAAAGTCACTGTGACCTTGAAGAAGTTTCGGATGACCTTGAAGAAGTTTCAGGTGAAATATATCTTGACGTGCTCCGAGATGATATAATGCAGCCTATCACAGCAGTGAAAACAGAAGAATTAATAAGAAACTCTGAAGAGAACCAGACAGCAGAAGGTCCTCAGAGGAGAAACCCCCGTCAAGCAAGTGTTTCGGCCGTTTAGTCCTGACACTCTAAGGGGGCCGGGCCGCATCCAGGCCTGGATTTAAGAACATAAGTATTGACAGAATCTCCCGAGAAAGTGCCGTTCACATACCTTCATCAAAGATAGTTGATTTAAGGCACTTTATTCGGTGCATATAAACTCGATCTTGACGACTTTGACTTCCAAACTCACGCACACATGATTTATCAACGGTCCACACCTTTGATCCAAATCAAATTTTGGTAAAGATCCAACCACATACAGCAGAGAGAATTATGTGAACGTTTAAGAGATAGACAGACAGACACACACACATCTCTCCCAGGGAATATGAAAAAAAATCTTCCTTTTGAAAAAAAGGGGAGAATACAAAAATAAAAAGAGAAAATAAGAAAGAAGCTAGGAGAGAGAGAGACAGAGACAGAGACAGAGGACAGAGAGACAGAGACAGAGAGACAGAGACAGAACAGACAGAGACAGACAGAAGAGAGAGAGACAGAGACAGACAACAATAGACAGACAGACAGATAGACAGACAGAGAAGAAGAGAAGACAACAGACAGACAGAGACAGAGAGACATAAACAGAGAGAGAGAGAGCGAGAGACAAGGGGAGAGAGAGAAGAAAGAGAGAGAAAGCGAGAGAGAAAGAGACAGAGAGAGAGAGATAGGGAGACAAAGAGAAAGAGAGACAGACAGCAGAGAGGGGGGGGAGGGAAAGAGAGAGAAAGAGACAGAAAGCGAGAGAGAGAGAGAGGAAGAGAGAGAAAGCGAACAAGAGAGAGAGAGAGAGAGAGAGAGAGAGAGAGAGAGAGAGAGAGAGAGACATCGACAGAGAGAGAGACATCAAGAGAGAAAGCGAACAAGAGAGAGGAGAGAGAGAGAGAGAGAAGAGAGAGAGAGAGAGAGAGAGAGAGAGAGAGAGAGAGAGAGAGCAGAGAATCTTGTGATAACAATGGATGGCATTTCAGCAGTTTGCTTATGATCCCTGTAAAGCGAAATGCCAAGACGTTTGAATGAAAGAGTTTTTTTTTATGGACTTTTGAAAGAGAATCCGACGATTGCGAAACTCGATGGTTGCAATTGTTTTGTTCAGTAAACTGCGCCAAGTAAAACGGTTACCGCCGGTTTCTTGAATCGGATACTTATTATAGAGTAGTTAAGAAACGTAACCAACAAGGAAAAAAATAAAAAGAGACAGAGAGAAAAGGAGGGGGGGGGGGGCGGATAGAGAAGAAGAAGAAGAAGGAGAAAGAGAGAGAGACATACATACATACAGACTGACAGACAGAGACAGAGACAGAGACAGACAGAAGAGAGAGAGAGAGAGAGAGACAGACGACAGAAATAAATATATGTATATATATATATATATATATATATAGATATAGATAGATAGATAGATAAATATAGATAGATAGATAGATAAATAAATAGGTAGGTAGGTAGGTAGATAGATAATAGATAGATAGATAGATAGATAGATACTAAGATAGATAGATAGTTAGATAGATAGACAGACAGATAGATAGATAGATAGATAGATAGATAGACAGACAGATAGATAGACAGATAGAGTGACAGAGAGAGAGATAGGGAGAGAGAGAGAGAAGACAGACAGATGATAGAGAGAGAGAGGGAAGAGAGAAGAAAGAAAGAAAGAAAGAAAGAAAGAAAGAAAGAGAAAGAGAGAGAGAGAGAAAGAAATAAAGAGAGTGAGAGAGAGAGAGAGAGAAAGAAAGAAAAAATTAAAGAGAGCGAGAGAGAGGAGAGAGAGAAGAAAAATGAGGAAATGGAATGGAAGGGATAGGAAGAGAACTGAGACTACGGTTATGGTGGTCCCATAACCCTCACAACCTTTGTGGGTGAGTGTGGTGGTAGTGATCACAACTTGTTTCTGAACCAAGTTTATTTTACAATTTTATTTATTTATATTTAATTTTTTTTTATAATTGCGCACTTATTA
>CM060308.1:69948010-69965510 GCA_030674185.1 Monoplex corrugatus
CGGAGACAGGCTGCAGAGGGGGGAGGGGGGGTTGAGTGAGGTTAGGATTTTATGCAGAGGAGAAAAGGTGGGTTTTGAGAGCGGACTTGAAGGAGACAAAAGTAGGTTGCTGACGGACTGAGAGAGGAAGTTTGTTCCAGGAGAGTGGACCAGAAACAGAGAAGGCTCGTGGACCATAGGTATTGAGCTTAGTGCGTGGAAAGCGAAAGTCAGAGGATCGGAGGCAGAGCGGAGGGTACGTGAGGGAACATAGATCTCAAGTAGGCTTGACAGGTAATCGGGGGCTGCGTTATTGAGGCTTTTGTAGCACATGGTGTCTAGTTTGTATTGTATGCGCTTTGATACAGGGAGCCAGTGAAGTTGTGCCAGGAGAGGAGATATGTGGTCAGCTTTTTTCTTTTTGAGTACAAGGCGTACAGCATTGTTTTGAATGCGCTTTAGGATGTGAATGATGGAGGCAGGAAGACCAGACAGGAGTGAATTGCAATAGTCAATGCGAGACATTATGAAGGAGAGAACGAGTTTTGCAGTTGTTTCGACAGAGAGATACTTCCTGATCAGCCTTATACGATGGAGATGATAGTAGCAAGATCTGGCAGTTTGAGAAACAAAGTTGTTCATGGAGAGGGTAGAGTCAATGCAGACACCAAGGTTTTTAGCTGAATCAGAAATTGGGACTGATGTGTTACATAATGGGAGAGAAAGAGGAGGCAGCTGAGAAAGTTTCTGACTTCAGTATCATTCATCATCATCATCATCAGGTGCCTTGCCGCATGGCGTTGGCGATCATGGACTTCCATCTGTCTCTATCTCTTGTTGCCCCAAGCATCTCCTCCACCCTCCTCGTCTTCAGCCACTCCGCAAGTCCGTCTAGCATTTTCTCCCTGGGTCTACCTGGTGATCTCTTTCCCTCCAGCTTTCCCGTTGTGAGCAGGTGCTCCAAATTCAGTATCATTAGAGTTTTTAAATTGTATCTGTTTTACTAACAGCACACGTTTCTTCTCTATTCTGTCTAAGGTCTGCATAACAAAAGAACATGTTGTTAGTCCTTCACTTGCTTTTAACAGACACGATACAAAGCAACTGTTTGGGAAAGATAGCTTTTTGATAACTGAGTGTGCGCAAAAGAAGGAAATATCCCCAATCTAAATTATAGATTGTATAGATAATCTCTATTTTCAGAGCTCAGCATTTGCAATAGATATATATAGATTGTATAGATAATCTCTAATTTCAGAGCTCAGCATTTGCATATAATCAACATATTGTTGACAGGCGTGGAGGTCAAACGCGTAAACGTCCCAATTCTAATGGGAAGTTCCTGGGTTCTGTTCTGCCTGAATACGTCCGTCTGATAGGAAAAGGGTGGAGAGTTTTCGGATCTGTAAGGCCAAGATGGCACAACCTTGACATAGGTTGATAAATTCAACTACCTGGGAACGATCATTTCATCAGACGGCAGATGCACATCAGAAATAGCCAGCAGAATCGGCCAAGCCAAAACAGCATTCAAGAATATGACAAGCATTCTTACCAACAAATGCCTGTCAATTAACATCAGGAAGAGAGTTCTTGAATGTTATATAGAACCAATACTGTTGTACGGATGCGAGGCGTGGGCAGTCAACAAACAAAGCCAGAACAAGATTGAGGCAGCCGAGATGTGGGTTCTAAGAAGAATGTTGAGAGTTCCATGGACAGCAAAGAAAACAAATGAAACAGTCTTGATGGAGGCAGACACAAGTAGATCACTCATAAGGAAGATTAGGAAAAGACAGGCCACATTTATAGGCCATAGATTAGGAAAAGACAGGCAACATTTATAGGCCATTTTATGATGAAGGGGGATTTGGAGCACCTGGTCACAACGGGGAAGCTGGAGGGAAAGAGAGCACCGGGTAGACCCAGGGAGAAAATGCTGGACGGACTTGCAGAGTGGCTGGGGACGAGGAGGGTGGGGGAGATGCTAGGGGCAACGAGAGATAGAGACAGATGGAAGTCCATGATCGCCAACGCCATGCGGCAGGGCACCTGATGATGATGATGAAGGCCAAGATGTGTACAGACCTGCCAATGCCAACCCGCCCACCCTTCGTGTGTCTACGCACGCAGAATATCAAAATATGCTTGTTAAAGATCATGTCAGCATCACGAGGCATGTGAACACATGAAAACACCAAGCCTGTATCCTCCACCGGAGATTCAGAATGTGCATCAACATTGTGGAGTGTGGTCAGCTCGACTAACAGGATGAATTCTCCGTGTCTCACTGAAAAGAGTCTGAATTTTGTGTGTAAAAAATCGCAGTGGGTTCAAAACAGTTTGGAGAACAGTACAACGCCAGAACGGTTTACAACAACATCTTTTTCTATGTGCCTTTAAATCTGATACTTGTATTCCATTCTTGCATGTGTTGGCCGAAATCTCTTTGATACACGTAGAAATAGAAATCTGTTGACATTATGAACACTTAGTTGAAGCCACGTAACTCTAAAACCATTCTTGCATACCAACAATTCTTTATCTGATAGACCTATGTTTTTGTCTTCCCAGTATCTTATAAATGATACAACATGTCATACGCCTTCTTGGGATTTTTCTTCTTGTAGACTAGTAACTTTCAATCAGTACTTGAGAGTATGAGAGAAAGAGCGAAAGAGAGACAGCGAGAGAGAGGGAGACAGAGAGAGAGGGGAGACAGAGAGAGAGAGAGACAGAGAGAGAGATATTCAAAGAGAGACAGAGAGAGACAGAGAGACACAGACAGAGACGGACAGACAGACAGATAGAGAAGGAAAGAGAGAGAGAGAGAGAGAGAGAGAGAGAGAGAGAGAAAGAGAGAGAGAGAGAGAGAGAGATAGACAGACAGACAGACAGACAGACAGATAGAGAGGCTTCCTCATAAAAAAAATATATGTTACATGTCTTGATAGTTTGTTTCTCCTACTTTTACGTGCATGCAAGAGTATACGTGCCAGCGTGCTCCCACGCGCTCGTGCGCGCGCGTGTATGTGTATCTACATATTGCACGTGCACTATATACTTGCACCACTTTCTCCACCCCCACCCCCCCACCCCCCTCCGACAGTATCTTGTTATCACCGTAGCTTGATTTGTGCAATCAGCATGTTTGTTGTCACATCGGGATCGATCGAGGAGGAAGTTACTTAATGCATCAGGAAATACCTGGCATTGTCATATTAGCATCTGCGCTTTCGCATAACTAGTTTAGGTCATGTCTTGGGGAAAATGCTCAAGGACGAAGGTACGAGCTGAAAATAATAATTATCGATTGCATCTTAGGAGGGGATGTGTGCGGGAGTGGAAAATTTTTCAGTACGTTGGCATGAGTTAAGTGCCACATATCTACTGAAAACTTTTCCACTCATACTTAACCTTATGTGTGTTAGGTGTTCATTCGCTGGTGTAGGTATGTGTCTATGCTATGTTCGTATGCAATTGTCTATACATGTATACTTGTATGTATGTATGAATGTATACTTGTATGTATGTATGAATGTATGTATATGTGTATGTATGTATGTATGTATGTATGTATGTATGCATATATCTATCTATATACACATATATGTATTATATATGGTTGATTCCAGCACCCAGTCCACCAGCATCCTGCGTCGTCAACCATGCCAGCAAAGGAAAAAAATTAACCCTTTGACTCCCTCATCCTATCCACCAGCTTTCTGCGCAGTAAGCCAGTGGACAGAATGAAGGAAATAAAGAGTCAAGTTTTTGCAGTTGGTGGATAGGGTGCGAGAGTCAGAGGGTTAAATGCCTGGCCAGTCTGAACAGCGGCTGTACAAGAATAGTGTAATATTTGTAAGTACTCATCCCAGTCAGCAAACGGCACAACCTTGAGACAGCGTGATAAAGTTAAATACCTGGAAACGATCATTTCACCAGACGGCAGATGCACATCAGAAATAGCCAGCAGAATCGGCCAAGCCGAAAACAATATTCAAGAAGATGGAAAGCATTCTTACCAACAAATGCCTATCAATTAACATCAGGAAGAGAGTTCTTGAATGTATATAGAACCAATACTGTTGTACGGATGCAAGGCATGGACAGTCAACAAACAAAGCCAGAACAAGATTGAGGCAGCCGAGATGTGGTTTCTAAGAAGAATGTTGAGAGTTCCATGGACAGCAAAGAAAACAAACGAGACAGTCTTGATGGAGGCAGACACAAGTAGATCATTCATAATGAAGATTAAGAAAAGGCAGGCAACATTCATAGGCTATTTTATTAGGAAAGGGGACTTGGAATACCTGGTCACAACGGGGAAGCTGGAGGGAAGGAGAGCAACGGGTAGACCCAGGGAGAAAATGCTAGACGGACTTGCAGAGTGGCTGAAGACAGGGAGGGTGGAAGAGACGCTTGAGGCAACAAGAGATAGAGACAGATGGAAGTCCACAATCGCCAACGCTATGCGGCAAGGCACCTGATGATGATGATGACTCATCCCAGTCAGAATTAGAGCATTGCAACAGGCGAAATGGTCAAGTGGACAAGACGTGGAATTTCCCATCACAGTGTCTGAATTTGATCCTTCCTGGGTACCTTCCGTCTTGTAGGTAAAGGGTGGAGATTTTTCCGACCTCCCCAGGTCAACCTCTCTACAGACCTGTTAGTGCTTTGTTCCTCTTCGCACGCAGAATATCGTGTATGAACACTGAAAGATCCTGTAAGTCATGTCAGTTCCTCGTGACTTATGGAAACCTGAAACACCCAGCGTGCGTGCCCACTGAAGATGGACTATGCTGACAGTGCAGCATATGGTGGGAAAAATCTCGTGCACACATGCATTAGAGAAAAATGGAATGCCCCCCAAAACAACCAACCAGCCAACCAACCATCCAACTAACCAACCAACCAACCAACCAACCAACCAACCAACCAACCAACCAACCAACCACAAACAAACAAACAAACAAACAAACGAACAAACGAACAAACAAATAAACAAACAAACAAACAAACAAACAAACAAACAAACAAACAATATTTATCAAATAAAATATAGAAACCTTTATGGAAAATATACAGGTGAATGGGTCAGCAAGGCAAGAAACGATAGAAAGAGATGTAAGAAAGCAACAAAAAAAAAGAGCGACAAAGAAAGATAGTGACATGAAAGAAGAAATTAAGGAACAAGGAACAAAGAAAGATAGTGACATGAAAGTAGAAATTAAGGAACAGGGGACAAAGAAAGATAGTGACATGAAAGTAGAAATTAAGGAACAGGGGACAAAGAAAGATAGTGACATGAAAGTAGAAATTAAGGAACAAGGAACAAAGAAAGATAGTGACATGAAAGAAGAAATTAAGGAACAGGGAACAAAGAAAGATAGTGACATGAAAGAATAAATTAAAGAACAGGGGACAAAGAAAGATAGTGACATGAAAGAATAAATTAAGGAACAGGGGACAAACAAAGATAGTGACATGAAAGAATAAATTAAGGAACAGGGGACAAAGAAAGATAGTGACATGAAAGAATAAATTAAAGAACAGGGGACAAAGAAAGATAGTGACATGAAAGAAGAAATTAAGGAACAGGGAACAAACAAAGATAGTGACATGAAAGAATAAATTAAAGAACAGGGGACAAAGAAAGATAGTGACATGAAAGAATAAATTAAGGAACAGGGAACAAAGAAATATAGTGACATGAAAGTAGAAATTAAGGAACAGGGAACAAAGAAATATAGTGACATGAAAGAAGAAATTAAGGAACAGGGAACAAAGAAAGATAGTGACATGAAAGAAGAAATTAAGGAACAGGGGACAAACAAAGATAGTGACATGAAAGTAGAAATTAAGGAACAGGGAACAAAGAAAGATAGTGACATGAAAGTAGAAATTAAGGAACAGGGAACAAACAAAGATAGTGACATGAAAGTAGAAATTAAGGAACAGGAACAAAGAAAGATAGTGACATGAAAGAATAAATTAAGGAACAGGGAACAAACAAAGATAGTGACATGAAAGAATAAATTAAGGAACAGGGGACAAAGAAAGATAGTGTCATGAAAGAATAAATTAAGGAACAGGGAACAAACAAAGATAGTGACATGAAAGAATAAATTAAGGAACAGGGGACAAAGAAAGATAGTGACATGAAAGTAGAAATTAAGGAACAGGGAACAAACAAAGATAGTGACATGAAAGTAGAAATTAAGGAACAGGGAACAAACAAAGATAGTGACATGAAAGTAGAAATTAAGGAACAGGGAACAAAGAAAGATAGTGACATGAAAGTAGAAATTAAGGAACAGGGAACAAAGAAAGATAGTGACATGAAAGTAGAAATTAAGGAACAGGGGACAAAGAAAGATAGTGACATGAAAGAATAAATTAAGAAACAGGGGACAAAGAAAGATAGTGACATGAAAGTAGAAATTAAGGAACAGGGGACAAAGAAAGATAGTGACATGAAAGTAGAAATTAAGGAACAGGGGACAAAGAAAGATAGTGACATGAAAGAATAAATTAAAGAACAGGGAACAAAGAAAGATAGTGACATGAAAGTAGAAATTAAGGAACAGGGGACAAAGAAAGATAGTGACATGAAAGAAGAAATTTCGTACACAGAATTTCAAGAAGAGGGGGATACTATTTATACGTGAGGCAGACCCTGGCATCCCCACAGAGTGAAAAAAAAAGAAAAAGAAGGAAGATAGAAAAAAAAAAAGAAAGAAGGAAAGAAAACAAGAAGAAAGAAAGACAGAAGAAAGAAAGAAAGAAAAGAAGAAAGAAAGAAAGAAAGAAAAAGAAAGAAAGAAAGAAAGAAGAAGAAGAAGAAGAAGAAGAAGAAGAAGAAGAGAAGAAGAAGAAGAAGAAAGAAGAAGAAGAAGAAGCACTCATCAAACTGGAAAAACAAGCAAACAGGCTGATAAAGAAACAAGAAAAGATATGTTTTTTTACAGACAGACAGCGAGACAGACAAACACGCAAGAACAAAGAAAAAACCAACAACCAAGTTTGTATTTTTTACGATTAATTCTTTTGAAAAATCAGTTATTTTCCACTGTAGTCTGCACCGCTTGTAAGACGTAAACACCGTTTACCCTGCTCCTGTGGAGTGAAAGAGAATCTTTGCTGTTATTTTTAACCATATAGGAAATGGACAAAAATAATGCCTGCAGTACTCTCTCTCTCTCTCTCTCTCTCTGTGCCTCTCTCTGTCGCTGTCTGTCTGAAATGGACAATGATGATGCCTGCAGTACTCTGTCTCTATCTATCTATCTACCTATCTACCTATCTACCTACCTATCTATCTATCTATCTATCTATCTATCTATCTGTCCGTCTGTCTGTCTCTGTGTCTCTGTATCTACCTCTGTGTCTCTTTCTCTCTGTCTCTCTCTCTGTCTCTCTCTGTGTCTGTGTGTCTCTCTCTGTCTTTGTTTATTTGTCTCTCTATCTTTCTGTGTCTGTATCGCTCTCCTATCCCTAGCTGTCTGTCTGTCTTCTCTGTTTGTCTGTTTGTCTTTCTCTCTGTCTGTCTCTGTCTGTCTGTCTCTGTTTCTCTCTGTGTCTCTGTCTGTCTGTCTGTCTATCTATCTGTCTGTCTGTCTGTCTGTCTCTCTCTCTCTCTGCGCTTTTCTGTTTTGTCTAGCTGTATTAAATAGGCGTTTTGATTCTATTTTCATGTTTTTTTCCTCTCTGATTCCCAAAGTTCTAGGTATTCTATGGACGGACATTTATGCTGCAGACGTCCCATGGATTATTAATTGTTTACTGCTCTCCCTTTGGTTAAAAAAGGACATTGCTTTATACTGAACAGTGAGAAGTCTATTGTGTTTATTTGTGAACAAAATACACGAACAAGCTTTTTTCGGCTCTTTATTCGTAGATATTTACAAAATGTTGAACAAAGGCTGTGAACTGCTGCAAACTCGCGAAAACAAGCATTTGGAAGCTAAGGCACCAAAACAATGTCACGTAGACTTGACAGGTGTCTACATTTAGCATTTTGCAGGACGGGTGTTTGGATAGCACGTGCACAGAATTTGTGACATGGACAATGTATATTTTCACTGTTGTGACAATTTCTTTTACTGTTCTCAATGCACGCCAAATTTTTATTTCAATTGAAGGTTCTTCTAAGGTCTCGATGACTCTTAGAAATACAATGTCCTGATTTTTCACCATAAATTTTGTATGAAAAGGGACATTGTTAGAATGGCTTGACCAGCTTATTTCTTTTTGTTGCAGAAATCATATTCGTGCACACACACACACACCACACACACACACACACACACACACACACACACACACAACACACACACCCCTGAACAGAGAACAGAGGGAGATTGAATCTGCGTTCCTGACCCTCTCAACCCCCCTTATCCCCCCCCCCCCTAAACAAAAATCTTGTTGCACCATCTACATGCCTGTATGTGCTAATTACACAACTGACGACAGTGACTTATGGAATGGCAAATTATGTTGCAGATGGTGTTTTCCAGTGTCCAGTATGTTGCAGATGGTGTTTTCCAGTGTGCAGTATGTTGCAGATAGTGTCTCTCAGTGTCCATGTATGTTGCAGATGGTGTCTCTCAATGTTCATATATGTTGCAGATGGAGTCTCTCAATGTCCATGTATGTTGCAGATGGCGTCTCTCAAAGTCCACGTTGCAGATGGTGTTTTTCAATGTTGATGTATGTTGCAGATGGTGTTTCTCAATGTTCATGTATGTTGCAGATGGTGTCTCTCAAAGTCCATGTTACAGATGGTGTCTCTCAATGTTCATGTATGTTGCAGATGGTGTCTCTCAAAGTCCATGTTGCAGATGGTGTCTCTCAATGTTCATGTATGTTGCAGATGATGTCTCTCAATGTTCATGTATGTTGCATATGGTATCTCTCAATGTTCATGTCTGTTGCAGATGGTGTCTCTCAATGTTCATGTATGTTGCAGATGGTGTCTCTCAATGTTCATGTATGTTGCAGATGATGTCTCTCAATGTTCATGTATGTTGCATATGGTATCTCTCAATGTTCATGTATGTTGCAGATGATGTCTCTCAATGTTCATGTATGTTGCATATGGTATCTCTCAATGTTCATGTATGTTGCAGATGATGTCTCTCAATGTTCATGTATGTTGCATATGGTATCTCTCAATGTTCATGTCTGTTGCAGATGGTGTCTCTCAATGTTCATGTATGTTGCAGATGGTGTCTCTCAATGTTCATGTATGTTGCAGATGGTGTCTCTCACTCAATGTCCATGTATCCTGCAGATGGTGTCTCTCAATGTTTATATATGTTGCAGATGGCGTCTCTCAATGTCCATGTATGCTGCAGATGGCGTCTCTCAATGTCCATGTATGTTGCATATGGTATCTCTCAATGTCCATGTATGTTGCAGATGGCGTCTCTCAATGTCCATGTATGTTGCAGATGGTGTCTCTCAAGATAAGGCACCAAGACAATGTCACGTAGACTTGACAGGTGTCTACATTTAGAATTTTGCAGGAAAGGTGTTTGGATAGCACGTGCATGGAATTTGTGACATGGACAATGTGTAAGATACATTTTCACTGTTGTGACAATTTCTTTTGCTGTTCTCAATGCACACCAAATTTTATTTCAATTGAAACTTCTTCTAAAGTCTCGATGACTTTTACAAATACAATGTTGCAGATAATGTTGCAGATGGTGTCTCTCAATATCCATGTATGTTGCAGATGGTGTCTCTCAATGCTTATATATGTTGCAGATGGCGTCTCTCAATGTTTACATATGTTGCAGATGGTGTTTCTCAATGTTTATATATGTTGCAGATGGTGTTTCTCAATGTTTATATATGTTGCAGATGGTGTTTCTCAATGTTTATATATGTTGCAGATGGTGTTTCTCAATGTTTATATATGTTGCAGATGGTGTTTCTCAATGTTTATATATGTTGCAGATGGTGTTTCTCAATGCCCATATTTGTTACAGATGGTGTCTCTCAATGTTCATGTATGTTGCAGATGGCGTCTCTCAATGTTTATATATGTTGCAGATGGTGTTTCTCAATGTTTATATATGTTGCAGATGGTGTTTCTCAATGCCCATATTTGTTACAGATGGTGTCTCTCAATGTTCATGTATGTTGCAGATAGTGTCTCTTAATGTTCATGTGTGTTGCAGATAGTGTTTCTTAATGTTCATGTGTGTTGCAGATGGTGTCTCTTAATGTTCATGTATGTTGCAGATGGTGTCTCTCAATGTTCATGTATGTTGCAGATGGTCCCTCAATGTTCATATATGTTGCAGATTGTGTCTGTCAAAGTTCATGTATGTTGCAGATGGCGTCTCTCAATGTCCATGTATGTTGCAGATGGTGTCTCTCAGTGTTCATGTATGTTGCAGTTAGTGTCTCTCAATGTCCATGCATGTTGCAGATGGTGTCTCTCAGTGTTCATGTATGTTGCAGATGGTTCTCTTAATGTTCATGTATGTTGCAGATGGTGTCTCTCAATGTCCATGTATGTTGCAGATGGTGTTTCTCAATGTTCATGTATGTTGCAGATGGCGTCTCTCAAAGTTCATTTATGTTGCATATGGTATCTCTCAATGTTCATGAATGTTACAGATGGTGTCTCTCAATGTTCATGTATGTTGCAAATAGTGTCTCTCAATGTCCATACATGTTGCAGATGTCTCTCAATGTCCATGAATGTTGCAGACGATGTCTCTCAGTGTCCATGTATGTTGCAGATGGTGTTTCTCAATGTTCATGTATGTTGCAGATGGTGTCTCTCAATGTTCTTGTATGTGCAGATGTATATCTCAGTGTTCATGTATGTTATGGATGGTGTTTCTCAATGTTCATGCATGTTGCAGATGGTATATCTCAGTGTTCATGTATGTTATGGATGGTGTTTCTCAATGTTCATGCATGTTGCAGATGGTGTCTCTCAATGTTCATGCATGTTGCAGATGGTGTCTCTCAAAGTTCATGTATGTTGCAGATGGTATCTCTCAATGTTCATGTATGTTGCAAATGGTGTCTCTCAATGTTCATGTATATTGCAGATGGTGTCTCTAAATGTTCATGTATGTTGCAGATGGTGTCTCTCAATGCTCATGTATGTTGCAGATGGTATCTCGTAATGTTCATGTATGTTGCAGATGGTGTCTATGTCTCTTATTGTTCATACATGTTGCAGATTGTGTCTCTCAATGTTCATGTATGTTGCAGATGGTGTCGATGTCTTTTATTGTTCCTACATGTTACAGATGGTGTCTTTCAAAGTTCATGTATACTGCAGATGGTATCTCTCAATGTCCATATAATTATGTCGCAGGTGTCCCATGGGTTATACGGGTGTCCGATGCGAAAGGATCGACCCACAATACTTGATCAGTTTGCTGACTGGCTCCATGTTTCTCAGCTGAAGATCACAGTTCCAGTGTTATGGCGAATTACATCGTGTGTGTCGAGGTAAATGATGTATACTTTATCTGTCTGTCTAATTATCTTTCTGTCTGTGTCCTTATCTCTCTCTCTCTTTCCGTCTGTCTGTCTGTCTCCTCTCTACAGCTCTCTCTCTCTATATATATACTATCTGTCTATCTATCTATCTGTCTATCTATCTATCTGTCTATCTATCTATCTATCTCTCTATCTCTCTATCTATCTATGTACATCCATCCATCCATCCATTCATCCATCCATCCATCCATTCATCCATCCATCCATCCATCCTCTGTCTGTCTATCTATCTATCTATCTATCTATCTATCTATCTACCTACCTACCTACTATCTATCTATCTATCTATCTAATCTATTTATCTATCTCTATTTATCTATCAATCTGTCTATCAATCTATCTGTCTGTCTGTATGTCTATCTATCTATCTGTCTGTATGTCTGTCTATCTGTCTGTATGTCTGTCTATCTATATATTATTATATTATTATTATTATATCATCATCATCATCATCATCATCATCATTATGATTATCATTGTTGTTGTTGTTGCTGCTGTTGTTCGCCGTCTACATGGTCAGTCACATCTGAATGCAGCCTTTCACTCCAATTTCTGCCAACTGCCACGTAACTTGGTGGTCAAAGGAGCTGTGGCCGGCCATGTTTCCTAGCGATCCACTTGAAAGAGGCAACATGATTGCAGTCAATATGTATTCAGCTGTTTGGTCCTCTTGACTGTAAGGGGTAGGATGGTGATGGCGTAAGTTTGAAGTTGCGGGTCACATGGGCGTTGAGCCAGTTGCGGCCTGTGGGAAGCCTCATAAGGACCACTTGGCTGCTCTCTGGACAGAAGTGTAGTCTCCTTTTCCATCCGTGGCTTTAACAGTGGTCTTATGATGCTCCTTTTCTCGCTGTGGCTTTCCATCCGTGGCTTTACATGATCTTATGATGCTCCTTTCTCGCTGTGGCTTTCATCCTGGCTTTAACAGTGATCTTATGATGCTCCTTTTCTCGCTGTGGCTTTTCCATCCGTGGCTTAACAGTGATCTATGATGCTCCTTTTCTCGCTGTGGCTTTTCCATCCGTGGCTTAACAGTGATCTTATGATGCTCCTTTTCTCGCTGTGGCTTTTCCATCCGTGGCTTAACAGTGATCTTATGATGCTCCTTTTCTCGCTATGGCTTTTCCATCCGTGGCTTAACAGTGATCTATGATGCTCCTTTTCTCGCTGTGGCTTTTCCATCCGTGGCTTAACAGTGTCTTATGATGCTCCTTTTCTCGCTGTGGCTTTTCCATCCGTGGCTTAACAGTGATCTTATGATGCTCCTTTTCTCGCTGTGGCTTTTCCATCCGTGGCTTAACAGTAATCTATGATGCTCCTTTTCTCGCTGTGGCTTTCCATCCGGGCTTAACAGTGATCTATGATGCTCCTTTTCTCGCTGTGGCTGACGCTGATGTCTGGTTAACCTTCGTAGGCATAGTTTATATTGTAGTCGTCTTTTTTTTATATCCATGGCTTAACAATGATCTTATGATGCTCCTTTTCTTGCTGTAGCATGACGCTGATGTGTGGTTAACCTTCGTAGGCATAGTTTTTTGTGTGTGTGATTTTCTTCCTCTCGTTATAACAGAAAGATAAGATAAAGGTTACCCGTAACCCTGAGATCGCAGGTGGCAGGGATCCCAACTTTTATTGCGGTCAGCATTATGATATAGTGGTGCCTATATCCTCTTTATCGTTGCTTTATCTTCCCCAACCCCAAACCGGTTCAGATATCTATTCACAGGTGGTTGAGTTGAAGTCCTCAAGCACGATGTTTTTTATTCTAAGTTAGACTCGAGGTCTCCCAGGCAGATAGGAAGGGGTGGGGGTCGGGGGTGGCGGGCAGCTTTGCCCCCAAGCCAGGCAGTCCCCTCTCCCTTCTTTGTTTTTCATTATGACTCTCATTTATGTATATTTTTCTTTTTTCTTTCTGTTTGTTTCTTTCATTCCTTCTTGCCCTTTTTATTTTTCTCTCCTTTTTCTTTCTTTCTTTCTTTCTCTCTCTCTCTCTTTCTTTCTTCTCTTTCCTCTTTGTTATTTGTTTGTTCCTTGTTTCTTTCTTTCTTAGACATTCCTTTTCTGTCTTTTTCATCTGTTCTCCTTTTTTTTTGTCTCCGTTGTGTTTTCTTTTCTCTCTCTCTCTCTTCGTTTTTCCTTCTCTTTTTAGCTCTTTTTCTTTCTGTTTATGTTCTTTTCTTTTTTGTTCTCTTTCTTTCTCTCCACTTTCACTTTTTTCTTTATTGTTTATCTTTCTTTTTTCTCGCTTCTCTCTTTATCTTTCTTTCATCCCTTTTTTCTCTTTTTTTTCTTTCCTTTCAATTTCTTTTCTTACTTTGGCTTCTGTTTACTTTCGTTTTTTATTTTCTTCTTTTCTTGTCTGGTCTCTTTCTTTTTCTTTTATTTTTCCTTTCCTTTAATCTTTTCCTTTTTTTTTTTTTTATTTCCTGTCTTTTTCTTTTCTCTCTTTGTTTCTTCTTCTCTCCATCTTTATTCTTGTCTTTCTTTTCTCTTCTCACTCCTTTTCTATTCGCCACCCCCCACCACCCAATCCCCGACCGATTTTTTGTGGTTTTTTTTGGGGGGGGGAGGTTGATTTTTGTTTTTTTAACAATGAGGTTATGTTTCCAACGAATACATAGTGAGTTTTAGACAAAATGGTGTTGTATCTCTGGCTAGACGATCTGTGTGTAAGCGTCACCAACTCTTAAAGTGGTGATAATTCTGTTTTTAATTTCTTTATCTATACAACGTGGGAGGTCTTACTTGGCGTCGAGGTAGAGTGTGTTTTTGCCTTCTACTTAAACTGCAAGAGTTATGGTTTTAAAAGAATTTTGAACAGGATCCATTCTCCGGCCTTTGATTTCGTTCTAGAAACAGGCAAACATCACTCGCGAAAAATAACGTCAGTTAACTTCTCTCTCTTTTATGGTAAACTGTTATGTGTCCCGTTAACATATTGCCCTCCTCCCCCCCCCCCCCACCCACACCACTGCGCCATCAATCTTGTCTAAACCCCTTCACACAAACACGAATGTAGGTGAGAGAGAAGAGAGAGAGAGAGAGAGAGAGAGAGAGAGAGAGAGAGAAGAGAGAGGAGAGAGAGGGAGAGAGAGAGAGAGAGAAGCAGACGACAGAGGAGGACAGGACAGAGACAGAGACAAAGAGACACAGGAGAGACAGAGACAGAGGGAGAAAGAGAGACGAGACAGAGAGACAGGAGACAGAAGAGAGACACAAGAGAGAGAGAGAGTGGAGCAGTAGTGAGACGAAGATGTGTGAGTGTGTGTGTGTGTGTGTGTGTGTATGTGTGTGTGTGTGTGTGTGTGTGTGTGTGTGTGTGTGGGTTCGTTGTAATGTCTTCGTATAGTGATATTGGGTGAAAAGGTGTGTGTGTGTGTGTGTGGTGTGTTGTTGTTATGTTACGTCTTTTGTATAGTGTGATGTGAGACGTGTGGTGTGTGTGTGTGTGTGTGTGTGTGTGTGGTATGTGTGTGTGTGTGTGTGTGTTGTGTGTGTGTGTGGTGTGTGTGTGTGGTGTTGAGGCATCTGTCACCTCTCTACCCTAAGATTCTAGGGTCTCAGTATTACGAGACAACTCATCTATACCTTATATTACCTTGATGTTTCTTTTATGTGTTACGGGGCTATTTGGTATTAAAGAAAATAATGCACGCAAACCTTGTCGTTATGTTAATGGGCAAAGACTGGAAACTAAATAATTTATGAGTTTGATACATCGTCATTCATCCGTTTCCCAAAGTAAACAGGGCTGACACCGATTCTTGTTTTCGTTGGACATTGCATATTTTTTTTTTTTTAGAATTCACAATATGGAATATCTTTGCCATTGTGGTGTTGGAAATACTCTTCATTTTTCTTGAAAAATATATATACAAATATTATGCACCACACACAATTAGGACAAAACCACTCACTTTAAAACGCACAACGTTTCGGCCACACCGGCCCTTGTCAAGTGCACTTGACAAGGGTCGGTGTGACCGAAACGTTGTGCGTTTTAAAGTGAGTGGTTTTGTCCTAATTGTGTGTGGTGCATAATATTTGTATATATATTTTTCAAGAAAAATGAAGAGTATTGCATATTTTACTGATATTTTTTCTTTCTCCCCCTCCCCCCCTTTTTTTTTCTTTTCAATCTTTTCTTTTTTTCTTTTCTTTTTCCTTTCTTTTTTTTCTGCCGTTTAAGAAACAGTGATCTAACACCGCTCAGTCCGACATTTTAATGCACCACCAGCCCCAACGTCGTTCAGTCGTAGTCTCGATGCCAGAAAGCCCATGCGAGAGCTTTGTCAAACCTCCGAGGGGCAATGCACCAGAAAAGACCCTGCGCTACTGCCGCGCGCCGGGTGTCTTCCGTGGCGTTCAACGGTGCATGTTCCAGTGCAACTTATTAAGGATAATGCCTGCTAAACCCCTATTAATCCTTTTGACTCCCGCACCCTATCCACCAACTGCCAAAGCTTAACCCTTTGACTTCCTGACCCTATCCATCAGCTTCCTGTAGGAAGCTGGTGGATAGGGTGAGGAAGTCAAAAGGGTTAAGTTAGGAAGCTGGTTGATAGAGTGAGGAAGTCAAAAGGGTTAAGTTAGGAAGCTGGTGAATAGTGTGAGGAAGTCAAAAGGGTTAAGTTAGGAAGCTGGTGAATAGTGTGAGGAAGTCAAAGGATTAAGTTAGGAAGCTGGTGAATAGTGTGAGGAAGTCAAAGGATTAAGTTAGGAAGCTGGTGAATAGTGTGAGGAAGTCAAAGGGGTTAAGTTAGGAAGCTGGTGAATAGTGTGAGGAAGTCAAAAGGGTTAAGTTAGGAAGCTGGTGAATAGTGTGAGGAAGTCAAAGGATTAAGTTAGGAAGCTGGTGAATAGTGTGAGGAAGTCAAAAGGGTTAAGTTAGGAAGTGGTGAATAGTGTGAGGAAGTCAAAAGGGTTAAGTTAGGAAGCTGGTGAATAGTGTGAGGAAGTCAAAAGGGTTAAGTTAGGAAGCTGGTGAATAGTGTGAGGAAGTCAAAAGGGTTAAGTTAGGAAGCTGGTGAATAGTGTGAGGAAGTCAAAGGATTAAGTTAGGAAGCTGGTGAATAATGTGAGGAAGTCAAAAGGGTTAAGTTAGGAAGCTGGTGGATAGGATGAGGAAGTCAAAAGGGTTAAGTTAGGAAGCTAGTGGATAGGATGAGGAAGTCAAAAGGGTTAAGTTAGGAAGCTGGTGGATAGGGTCAGGAAGTCAAATAGTTAAGTTTTTGCTTTGCTTTTATGGTTGGCAATACAGCATGCTGGTGAAGAGGGTGCAGGAGTCAAAGAGTTAACGACAGTCGCTCAGTCGTTCCCTTGGAAAGAAACCACCGCTACGGTCCTATAGCGACAACCCTCATCAACCACTGACACCCAAAACCTGAACTTGAATTTTACCTTTGCCCATAAAAGTGTTAGAAGACACAAGTATCAGAGCATGCATGGAGGGCCGCAAAACTGGGTTATAATAACCAGAAGAACAAGCAAACCAAAGTGAACGCGTATTAAACACAACAAGACAAGAAAGCGCAAATTTTCGGCCAACCGGCCTTTGTCAAGCGCGAATGCACGGTCACAAACAGACCACAAACCACCAAACAACGGATATAAAAACAAGATGTGATACGAAGACGCTTATACTGACAAAAAAACAATCTTGGGGTAACACGAGATCCAAAACAAGTGCGACTGCCCGCGCTTGTCTTGTCTTGTGTTTAATACGCGTTCACTTTGGTTTTACTTGTTCTTCTGGTTCCTGTTTGCTTGGGCGCGGGCAGTCGCACTTGTTTTGGATCTTGGGTTACAATATTCACGATATTTTAGTGATTGATTATTTCATGATAATGAGGATAATGGTCATGTTGCCATGGCGTGACAGGGTTGTATTCGACGGTATTTTTTTTTTCCATCATATATCCTGGCGTTAAATCAGGTCCGAGAGTTACAGACACCTGCAGTGTTGGTCAGTGGGACTTTA
>CM060308.1:69970510-69985510 GCA_030674185.1 Monoplex corrugatus
CAATGCACCTACACGCCCATACTCGCGCACATACATACACGCTCTCTCTCTCCCTCTCTCTCTCATACACACACATACACATACGCGCACACACACGCACGCGCACTCACACACAAAGGTATGCACATGCACGCGCACATCGCAGACGTATAAGTACGCATCACACCCAAAACCACAACTATCATCCATTCTCCTTCACCACTACCATCACCATCCCAACTCAACCGCAAAAACATGCTCATTGTATAACCGCTGGCACAGATTTTTTACAATGCAATGATGATGATGTCGATGAGGATAACAATCATGATGATATGCTGTTCCATCTAGGTTTGAGACTGCGTAACTCTACGCTTACTAATATAATGTATCCTGACGTCAACCAGGCCTGAGAGATACAGATATCTGCGGTGCTGGTCAGAAGATTTAAGCAACACCCTCAGTGACGCGTCCGTGAAATAGATGAGACTCGACTGTGTGGTCCCAGACTTCCCAGTGAGTCCATATAGCACGCCCAGCTCTGGGTAGGAGCCGGTTAGAGCCGAAAAATTCCTACAATGAGTTTTGAAGGGACTGATGCAGATTTGAACCCACAACCTTCTTGTCGGTAGTCCGTTGCCTTAACCGCTACACCACGGCGGCTGATCGACAAAGTAGGATGATAGTGGAGAGGGTGCGGGAGTCAAAGGGTTAATTGCTCACTCTCGTCTTGCCCCCGGGGTCTTCAATCACACGCCTTCTGTACACACACGTCTTTACCACCCATGTTTGCACCAAGTTCTGGCACCATGTAGGAAACATCTATAGACTACCACTTATGTCAAGTGATTTGATACTCATCATGACAGGGACGATAATTGAGTGGTTATTATCATTATCATTAATCTTCAAAAGCCCAGCCGACTGCGTAAAGCCATATCAGGGCTATAACCATCTCAGTTTGAGCCGGATAAAGAAGAAAACCCCGGAAAAGAAAATTAGGTTTGTATATCAATGCATTACGCACACATAATCTAAGGAGGTGCCCCTGGCTTTGACCCAATATGTTCATTTACCACCAGGGTGTTTAAGAACACAAACATGAATACAAGAAATTAAATATAACTAATTACCAAAGGAAATGAGGGAAGCAGGGAGAATTTTAAATATCAACAAAGTAACATAACTCTTGAGAGTCACGGAGTTATTTCCCATGTAGAATTTCTCAAAGAAATGTTCTGTCTTGTCTATGTGTGTGTGTGTTTGGTCAGTTCAAGAATAAAAGACTATGTCAATGTTGAACATAAGACCAATATATTGTATGAATTTCTGTATATGCTCTGTCTTGTCTATGTGTGTGTGTGTTTGGTCAGTTCAAGAATAAAAGACTGTGTCAATGTTGAGCATAAGACCAATATATTGTATGAATTTCTGTATATTTCTGTCTTGTCTATGTGTGTGTGTGTTTGGTCAGTTCAAGAATAAAAGACTGTATGTCAATGTTGAACATAAGACCAATATATTGTATGAATTTCTGTATATGTTCTGTCTTGTCTATGTGTGTGTGTGTTTGGTCAGTTCAAGAATAAAAGACTGTGTCAATCTTGAACATAAGACCAATATATTGTATGAATTTCTGTATATGTTCTGTCTTGTCTATGTGTGTGTGTTTGGTCAGTTCAAGAAAAAAGACTGTGTCAATGTTGAACATAAGACCAATATATTGTATGGATTTCTGAATGGTAGCGCAAAACTGTGTTGGATTTGAGAAATTCTGCATGGGAGATAACTCCGTGTCTCTCAAGAGTTATGTTAGTTAGTTGATAACTAATTATTTTAAAACACGTATGAACACTGGCTTTAATTACCTAAAATTGCTTCTGTACGTCACGTTTCCCTTATAGCCAAAACTACAGTTAGTGCATTGTGCCCAATTATCAATTCTAAGAGGAAAAAGTATACGAGACTCCATGGAACACATACAGGTGAATGGCCCAGCAAGGCAGACAATGATAGGAACAGACAGTGCAAAGCTAAAGAGCAAGGGAGAAACAAAGAGAGAGAGAGAGAGAGAAAGAGAGAAAAGAGAGGGAAGAGAAAGAGAGAAGAGAAAGAGAAAGAGAGAGAGAAAAAGAGAGAGAGAAAGAGGAGAAAAGAAGAGGGAGAAAGAGCAGAAGAGAAAGAAAGAGAGAGAAAGAGAGAGAGAAAAAAGAGAGAGAGAAAAGAGAGAGAAGAGAGAAAGAGAAAAGAGAAAAAAGAGAGAGAAGAGGAAAGAGAGAGAGAAAGAGAGAAGAAAGAAGAGAGAGAGAAGGAGAGAGAGGAGAGACGAGAGGAGGAGGAGAGAGAGAGAGACAGAGACAGAGACAGAGACGAGACAAAGAGAGGTTAATTTCTAGATTTCTAGCACAGAATTTCCAAAAGGCTGACATACTGTTTATACTGAAAGGGGAGATAATCGAGAGGTTATGACACAGGTCTTTAAGTGAGTTCGAACCATACCTTGGATGTGTGCCGTCTGGTGGGCATAAGGTGAAGATTTGTTCGAACTCGTTGGTCAACATATGTGCATACCTGCTAGTACCTTAACCCTGAGACTCACGCAGGCTGTCCACCAGCACCTTGTATTGCCAACCATGCAAGCCAAGCAAAAACTTAACCCTTTGATTCCCTCACCCTATCCCTAGGGTGCGGGAGTCAAATGGTTAAGTTTTTGCTGTTGTTGGATAGAGTGCGGGTGTCAAAGGGTTATTCCCTATCGTATGTAATGTAATCAGAACATCAAGTAAGCAAATCAAAGATTCTGTAAGCCACACCAGTGTTGGAGGGCTTATGGAAACATGAAAACATCCCAGCACACACACACCTCTGAAGACGGAGAATGACTTCGTGAATGGCGGAAATTAAAAGAAAAAAGGAAGTGGGAGGCAGGGGTAGGGGTGGGGGGCATACACATAAACACCTGCACGTATATTCGATAAGTTTACGAACGGAAAACAAAATTAATACTGGCCCACCCAAGCGGAACATTTATAAGACATTTTATGAGGCAAGAGAAATTAAAGCATCTAGTCACAACAGGAAAGCTGGAGGGAAAGAGAGCACCAGGTAGACCCAGGGAGAAAATTTTGGACGGACTTGCAGAGTGGCTGAGGACAGAGAAGGTGGAAGATGTACTTGCAGCGACGAGGTATAGATTTATATGGAGGGCCATGATGGCCAGCGCCATGCGGCAGAGCACATGATGATGATGATCACCCAAGCGGTGTCGACAGGATTGTAAAATATGCAGTCTTCAGTCCATGGATTGCAAGTATATAGCCCACACATCCCAAAAGACATACGTGTTGCCTTATTTCTCAATTGCAATACTTTGTTTATTTATTTTTCGAACGATACTTGAAAGACAGCACGCAAGCGTGTGTGGTCCTTTATTATCCTTTTTTTCCAAAACCGAAACGGAAAATAATGTTGCTTTTTTTGAAAAAGAAGAGGAAGGGGTCTCCTTCATGGAGCACCCTCCTCCACTCTGTTTTCCCTCCATAATAGTTGAGTTTAGTGTTTGAAATTTTCTCAGTAGAGATTCATTGCTCTCGGACAATTCCATATGTGCTCCATCCAAGTAATTATCTGTAGACTCTTTAATAAGCTTGGGTAACAACTTGTGCGTTGGTCTTTAAATTGGGAGAGAGGGGATAAGAACGGAACCTAGGAAACATTGTTCTCAGACCACCAAAATGATTGGAGCATCAAGATGGAAGGCAAACATGCCAGTTTTTATGTTCAGACTGAAATCGAACTCCAGACATCAGATCTTAAATCCCTGGCTGTATAAACTGTAAAAGCCAGCTCACAGTTCAATAGGGGACAGAAAACTGTCACAGGAAATCAGACTGCTCGAATGCCTTCATCGTCTTGTTTAAAACCCTTTGACTCCTGCGTACTATCTACCAACAGCAAAAACTTAACCCTTTGGTTCCCTCATTCTATGAGGGGAGGGGAATCAAAGGATTACGTTTTTGTTCTGCTAGCATGGTTGACAATGCAGAATGCTGGTGGATAGGGTACGGGAGTCAAAGGGTTTTAACGGTATGAAATACTGCAGTAGCGTAATGTCGCAATGCACTCTTCCCTTGATTTTAACTGACGCGCTTGTCTTCAGCTTCTGGTGTGAGTCTTCATGTGGAATACAAGTCTAGTCCTGAGGCACATGTTTTATTTACTCGTACATGGAAAGAAGTTCTAAGGTCTTGAGGTCTGTTTCCACCGGTCCCTCTTTTGTTGAACTGAAGCTGTTATGCGCTGTGAGTGTGTATTGCATACACTCGCCGTCTCTGCTGCGGACAAAATCTTCTCGGTTGCTAATGTTGATGCTACAGCTGATGATGTAGGTTTTCAGAGTACACTTGTATCGCTTCAGTGACCTTCCATATTCGTGATATCCTGCATTTTTGGAATGCTGTTACGTTTCGTGCAGAAATGTGTCTCTACTTGTTGCAGTTTTCTTTGATGTTATTATTATTATAATCTTTAATGTGATGATGTTGATGATGATGATGATGATGACGCAAGTGATGAAGATGGAGGCATAGATGAAGGAGATGATAACGATAATTTTGATGACGATGACAATGTTTATTTTTTATGTGGTGTGGTATTCAAACTTGTATTCCTAAACAAACAAAAACATTCCAAAAACACACTACACCACACACACACACACACACACACACACACACAACACCACACACACACACACACACCACACACACACACACCACACACACACACACACACACACCACACACACACACACACACACACACACACACACACACACACACACACACCAAACACAAACACAGCAGACAGAAGAACAGAAGAAAAGAAGAAGAAGAAGAAGAGAAGGAGAAGAAGGAAAGAAGAAAGAAGAAGGGAAGAAGAAGAAGAAAGAAGAAGAAGAAGAAGAGAGAGAAAGAAGAGAGGAGAAGAAGAAGAAGAAAGAAGAAGAAGAAGAAGAAGAAGAAGGAAAAGAAAGAACAAGAACAAGAACAAGAACAGAAGAAAAGAAAAGAAGAAGAACAAGAAGAAAAAGAAGAACAAGAAAGAAGAACAAGAAGAACAAGAAGAACAAGAACAAGAAGAACAAGAACAAGAAAAAGAACAAGAAGAACAAGAACAAGAAAAGAACAAGAACAAGAAGAACAAGAACAAGAACAAGAAGAACAAGAACAAGAAGACCAAAAAGAACAAGAAGAAAAAGAACAAGAAGAAGACCAAGAAGGAAAGACAGCAACAAGAGAGACCGAAAGGAAGAAGAAGAAACAAAGAAAGAATAAATAGCAGACAGGTATATTACATATTCTCCTTTCCAATATAACTAATCCTTTGCTTCGTTTGTTTCAGGCACCAAGAGGCCTACGACATTGGTACCAGACACCAAGGATTCAGCAACTGATGCCACCTCCCAGAATCCACCGCAGTGCTATGATTTGTAGATTCCTATAAAAAAAAAACGGTGCCCAAGTGATGCGTGTCCTCTACGAGCCTGAATATCATTTTTTTTCTCAAATTCATTGAAAAACGAATTTAAAAGATTAACAAAGAAAGAAAAATGAATGTCGAAGTGGGAACAGTTTTATTTATTATGTTATGCAACCAATGCCGCTATTTCTGTTTGTATGCTTTGTTGCTATTGTTTTTCTTTATCCTCTCCGCTTTAAGAACTGAAATCTTTACACAGAAAAGGAGGGTTAGACAGATATGACTATGACAAGGAATGTCGTACTCTGAAAACACAGTGCAATGTATTTAATCACTTGGGTTTCTAGAGAAGGGTTTCAACCTTTTTGAGTCCCACACCCTGTCTATCAGCATCCTGCATTGTCAACCATGCTAGCAAAGCAAAAAAATGTAACCTTTTGACTCCTTCACCCTATTCACCAGCTTCCTGCAGGCAGCTGGTGGATAGAATGAGGGAGTCAAAGGGTCAAGTTTTTGCAGCTGGTGGATAGGGTGTGCGAATCAAAGGGTTAATCTGGAATTCTGAATTTTGGACCTTGTTTATTTGAGATTCATTGCACTTGCACAATCCCATATACGCTCCATCTAGATTTGCTATTATTTGATTTGTCAGACTTCTTGAGCCTGCCAAAAGCAGCATGCCTGGTAAAATCTGAAAATGGGAAGAGAGAGAGAGAGAGAGAGGGGGGTAGGATTAGAAGAGACCTATGAAATATCAATCTGACACCCCCAGAATGACCGAAGCATTAAGATGGGTAGTAAAACAGACCAGGCTGATGTTGGGACTGGGAATAAACTTAAGACATCAGATTTGGGGTCCTGGCTGTATCATCAGAACCGTCTTGCATGCATGTGAAAGTCTCAACCTTTTGACTCCCGCACCCTATCCACCAACTGCAAAAAATTAACCCTTTGACTTCTTCACTCTATCCACCACTTTCTTGCAAACTCTTTGGCTTTCTCACCCTATGTACCTTCTTCCTGCAAGAAGCTGTGGATAGGGTGAGGGAGTCAAAGGATTAAGGTTTTGATTTGCTAACATGGTTGACAATGCAGGATGCTGGTAGACAGGTGCAGGAGTCAAAGGGTTAAAAGTTACATATCCTTCACCATGGACTCGTACGTTTCAGTCTTCTGTGTTTTTTCCCGAATTTTTTCAGCCTCATTTAAAGTATTCTACACACATACTCACACACGCACGCACACACACACACACACACACACACACACACACACACACACACACACAGCACCACACACCACAACCATTCACATACACACAACATGCACATACACACACGCGCGCACGCACGCACGCACGAATACGCACACACACGCACGTACACACACATTCACACACACATACACACACACGCGCGCGCGCACACAACGCCAAGGTATAGTCATTGTAAATGGCTACAAGAATTACGTCCCTTTAAATGATGGGAGAAAGTTACGTTTCTTATTTAGCTGCATAAATGTGTGTGTGTGGTGTGTGTGTTGTGTGTAGTGTGTGTGTGTGTGTGTGTGGTGTGTGTGTGTGTGTGTGTGTGTGTATATATATAATATATATATATATATATATATACATATGTGTGTGTGTGTGTGTGTGTGTGTGTGTGTGTGTGTGTGTGTGTGTGTGTGTGTGTGTGTGTGGTGTGTTTTGGCGCAAGGATGTTGTCTTAAAAAGTTGTTGCCTGATTTTACTCGTGCCTACCGGCCTTACGATGGTCATTCAGTAACTAGCGAGAATGTTCTAATCACCCCAAAAAAGTCATGGTCTCTGAGCTTTGAATTTAACACACACCTTTCTTGAATAAAATGATTAAATGAAATGAGCTGCGCATTTCTTGTCAAGTTGTATTCTTTTCACTTTGCTGTACCCTTGGATCTAAACACAAGTTCATTCAAAACACTGGACGGAGCAGCAGGGAAGTTTCAGTCTTTAACTCCTCATTTTTTGTATCTGGTGTTTGTTTGTTTGTGATCTTACAAAGCTTGACAAAGGCCGGTTGGCCGAATATTTGTGCCTGTCTTGTCTTGTTGTATCAAATACACGTTGGTCGAGTTTTTTTTCTCCTTTTTTTCGTGTTTTTCTTTCCTTTTCTTTTCTTTTTTTTTTCTTTTTTTTTTTTTTTCTGATTCCTACAAGTTCATTCGTTTGTACGATGTCTTGATGTCTCCGGTGGGGATGCATGCAGGGGACTTTTCAATATCAATGCTATCTTCACTTTCTCAACGTTACTTTTGTGTTAAAATGTTTTTTTGTTTTTCGTTTTTTCTTTTTCTATTGCTTATTTTTTTCTACATATGCCTGTCTTCTTTTCATCCTGTTGTGTTATTCTTTCTGTTTTTCTTCTTTAATGGTCTGTTTGGCTGTAGTTTCTTTCCCAAGAAATGTTTGCACATTTCTCTCTGTCTCCGTCTCTTGTCTCTGTCTCTGTCTGTCTGTCTCTGTCTGTCTCTCTCTTTCTCTCTGGCTGTCTTTCTGTTTCTCTCTCTGTCTCTGTCACTGTCTCTGTCTGTGTCTGTTGTCTGTCTGTCTGTCTGTCTCTCTCTCTCTTTGGGAGCGTAATGCGCAGGATTATCGCTTATGGCATGATCATTTTGGACCTTCTCCTTCACATGGCATTAGTGGTTTTATTGCTTTATCTTCATCATGGCGTTTGGATCAAAGCCCTCCGTACGAATCCATCTGTTGTCGCTGTAAGCATACCTCCTACCTTTCTTGTCCCCACCCACCCTGAAAACTTCCATTATTTCCTCCTTAGGTCTACCGGTGTTCTTTTTCCCTCTAGCTTTGCTGTTGTGACTAAATGCTCAAATTTCTCTTGCCTTATGAAATGTGCTATAAATATTGGTTGTCTTTTCCTAATCGTCTTCATTAATGTTCTTTTCGTGTCTGCTTCTTTTAAGATTGTCTCGTTTAGGAACCAGAAAGAAACACGAAAGAAGAATACGAACGCGTATTCAATTAACAAGACAAGATAGGCGCAAATTTTCGGCCAACTGGCCTTTGTCAAGCGTAAGATTACAAACAAACAAACACCAGACACAAAAATTATGAGAAAAAGACTGAAACTTCCCTGCTGCTATGTCCTTTTTTTTACATTGGACATAGCAGCAGGGAAGTTTCAGTCTTTTTCTCAAAATAGGACATAGCAGCAGGGAAGTTTCAGTCTTTTTCTCAAAATCTTTGTATCTGGTATTTGTTTGTTTGTAATCTTACGCTTGACAAAGGCCAGTCGGCCGAAAATTTGCGCATGTCTTGTCTTGTTGTATTAAATACGCGTTCGTATTCTTCTTTCGTGTTTTTTTTTCTCTGGTTCCTGTTTGTTTGAACGCGGGCAGTCACACTTGTTTTGGATACTGTCTCGTTTGTTTTTCTTTGTTGTCCGTGGAACTCTTAACATTCTTCTTAGTAAACCACGTTTCAGCTGCTTTAATCTTTTCTGACTTTGCTTGTTGATTGTCCAGGTTTCGCATCCCTATGACAGTATTGGTTATTTATAACACTGAAGTTTTTCTTGATGTGAGTTGATAGGATTTGTTGATGAGAACGCTTTTCATTTTCTTGAATGCTGTTTTAGCTCGGCCAATTCTGCTGGAGTTTCTTATGTGCATCTACCGTCTGGTGAGAAGGCTGTTCTCAGATATTTTAACTTATCAGCTTGTCTCAATGTTGTGCCATTTGTTGCTAATGTACATGAAGGGCTTTCTTGTTTTTTGTTTGTGTGTGTTGTTGTTTTTTTTTTTACTGATTATCATGACTTCAATCTTCTTACCATTTAACTGTAGCCCTTTGTTTCTGCTTTTTATTTCTATTATATTTACAAGACTTTTGTGGCATTGTGCCATTTCCTACAATTCGAACGATATCATCTGCAGAACGAAGATTTTTTATCACTTTTTTTAATCCAATTTGTATCCCAGGGCATTCTGTTAGGTTTCCTGTGATGGTTTCGCTGTAAACTGAAAACAAATCTGGTGACAGAACATATCCCTGTATAATTTCGAGAGTGGATAAAGCACTTGAGAAACTGAAACTGAAACTGAAACTACCTGTCTGTTAGTCTGTCTGTCTGTCTGTCTGTATGTATGTCTTTGTTTCTACCTGTAATGTCTCAGTCTCTGTCTCTCTGTTTCTATCTCTGTCTCTCTCTCTCTCTCTCTCTATTTCTCTCTCTGTCTCTGTCTCGATTTCTCTCTCTTAACTCTTCTCTCTCTCTCATCTTGACAGATACTCTACAAACGCATTATAGACGCCCTAACAGATTACATGCAAACTATATTTGTGATTGAATTAAGCTTGCTTATGCTAAGAATTTTTGTTTGTTCCTGCTTAAAGCATATAACGCAAAGAAATTTGGTTTGTTCTAATGTGTTCTTTGTTTTAACGTTAGCTACTGATCTTATTTGCTGTATCATTTGATTATTTTCTCTAGCGTATAAACACCCTTTCAGCCCGGTCTTATGGTCTGTTTTGAATACATACTCTGAAATCTCTCTCAGCATTCGACTTAGCTCTAAGAAGGTCCATTGGGACCTAATACTACTATCCTTCAGCAAAGCAGTGAATTCAAGTCTAGCTTCATTATGAAATGTCAAGACAATGTCACCGAAATCGTTTGATGACAGATTAGTACAAATGTAAGATATAAAACCACTACGTTTGGCAGGACCTCAGGACCTTGCCAACTCATAGGCTTATGTGCAGGCTTAAGGCTTATATCATAATAATGATAATTTTATACGGCGCCAAATCTTCACAATTCAAATCAAAGCCTCTCACGCACCAGGCGTACGCATACGATCAACAAAGACTACCTTACAATATTCAATACACAGACTGAGGGTAAGAAGTAGTTGTAGGCTGACGGTCCTGAGACAGCAAAAGAACGCTGGCAAACACTTGATTGTTTAAATTTAGGGACCTGAAGGGAAAGAGTGTCTGAAGCTGAGCGCATGGTGCGAGTTGGCCTAAAAATATTGATGTTGTCGCAAATATATGATGGAGCAGATAGGTGAATAGACTTGTAACACAAGATATCCAGCTTATGGTCAATTCTTTTTAAGACAGGCAACCAGTTAAGAGAGCGAAGGAGAGGACTGATATGATCAAAATTGTTTCTTTTTGAAGACAAGACGAGCAGCTATGTTTTGTATACGTTGCAGACACAGGAGAGAAGAAGCTGGGTGTCCAGTAAGGAGGGCATTACAGTAACCAAGACGAGACAAAATGAGAGATATCATAAGGTTAGATGCAACCTCAGTTGAAACATATCTTCGAATATAACCAATGTGTCGAATCTGATGGTAGCATGACTGGCAGGTCTGGGTCAAAAACTTGTGCATAGAAAGTGTGTTGTCTAAGATCATACCCAGATCCGTGACAGAATCAGAGAGAGAGAGAGATGCTGTTAGCACCTAACAGGATAGTATTCAGCGTGATAGAGGCAAGTTTATTTTTGGTACCTACAAGCATGGCTTCGGTTTATCACCATTTAACTGTAGTTTAATTTGTGTCATCCAGTTCTGGATATCAACGTATCATGACCGTTTTGGGATCTTGTCCATCACATGACATCAGTGTGGTCAGTGGATAGGAATTCAATCCGAGCGGTGGAGACGTTCGTTATCTTCATAAACTGAAACAGAAACTGAAACTGAATTGTCAGTCCCGTCTTTCATTCTTTCTCTTCTCTGTCTCTCTCTCTTCCCTCTCTCTCTTTATCTCCTAAATTCTTATTCCCTTATTCCTCTCCCTCATCTGGTGTTTTTTCTTTTTTTTATCTCTCTTGTTCTACTTTTCCCTTCTAAAATTGTGACTTATGATTGTCCTAATTATTTTTACTCTCTCCGTCTGTTTTCTGTCTCTTGTTCTCTTTCCCTTGAAATTGTGAACTGATGATTGTCTAATTTTTTTACTCTCTCCATCTGTTTTTCTGTCTCTTGTTCTCTTTCCCTTGAAATTGTGACTTTTGATCGTCCCAGACTTATTTTTAATGTGTTATAACATTATTTATTTTTGACAATTATATTGTTCAACGTATTCTTCAATAAACGGGTAAACTGAAGGACTGTGAAGTTGGCATGTGTTTGTGTTGTTGATGCTTAGTTTTGTGTTCATGATATCATCTTCTTATTACATTCTCACTCTTATCCGGTGTCTGCCTGTTTCTTTATTACAGTCAGAAAGACACACACAACACAAACACAAACACACACAAAATACACACACAACACACACGCACACACACACACACACACACACACACACACACACACACACACACACACACACACAACACACACACACACACACACAACACACACACACACACACACACACACACATACACACACTCACTCACTCACTCACACACGCACGTGCCCACACACAAACAGACACACATATAAAAAACCAAGATGACGAATCATACTAATAGTCTCAATTTCTACAAAAATAAAATGAATGAAACGAAATCAGATGAAATAAAACAAGAGAAACGAAATAGGATAAAATAAACAAAATAAAATAGATCATAAAATGGAATAAAATAGAAAAACAAAACAAAATTAAAAAATACCAAAAAATCAAGAGTTGATTCTTTTCAAGATCATCATGACATTATAGAAACTTCAGTTAAAATAACACTTGAGAATTGAAATAATTTTTTGTTATTTTATTGTTTGTTGATGTCTATTCATTGTTAAAAATGAATTTAAAAAAAAAGGTCGAAAAAATAAAACTTGAGGTAATGCGCGGATGAATGTAGACTGTTGTGAAACACTGAAAAAGATTTCTGATAATAATTGACAGAAATTCCAGGAAAGTACTGTCTACTCGCCATTTCTTTTAAAGAAAAGTGTCAGTTGTAGACACTTCTTTCGTTTTTTTGTTTTGTTTGTTTTTGGTTTCATGACCCTCACCTTGTTCCTTACCTTCCAAACTTATGATTTCTCGAGTCTTTAACAATCCACACCTATGAACAAACATTTGGTTAAGGTGCACCTATAAAGAAGTTTGAAAATCAACCTTTTTTTTAAAAAAGTATTAATAATAGGTACTTTTTCTTTTTTTGGTCCACGTAATTTTGATTTGAGTCCTTATCTTCAAAACTGCAAGGTTTACCGAGTCTTTTACAGTCCACATGTACCTGTGAACAAGTTTTAGTAAAGATGCATCTGTAAATAGATGAGAAAATCTATCTTTTTGGAAATTGTAGGCAATTATTCTTTCGGTCTGCATGATTTTCACTTTCGTGTCTTACATTTCAAACTTATGCTTTAGGGTGTCCGCGATAGTTCACATTTTTGCCCAAAATTTGGTAAAGGTGAATACATAAAGAACTGAGACAAGCTTACTCACACATTTTTCTCACAGACACACATACGCAATGACATACCCCCACCCTCTCCGATCAATTTAAAATGATCCTTCCTCCTAAAAAGAAAAGGATACGAAAAAATACCAAGCGAATTATAAAACTAGCAGTATGTTTTTGCCAAAAGCTTTCGTTTAATGCGCTGTTTATGCCACAGTGACAGAAAAGATATCTTGACAAAAATGTACAACAAGATGGAACGCTTCTCTCAATAGTCATTTTATATATGCGTTATGCTGAACGAAAAGATTAACTTAACCCCTTGACTCCCTCACCCTATCCACCAACCGGAAAAAGTAAACTCTTTGACTACCTCACCCTATCCACCAGCTTCCTGCAGAAAGCTGATGGATAGGGTAAGGGAATCAAAGATATACGTTTTTGTTTTGCTAGCATTGCTAGCATGATTGACAATGCAAGAAGCTGGTGGACGGGTGGGGGGGGGGGATCAAAGGGTTAAATATCCTGCCGCAACAAACCTACTGTCAATAAAGCTCACGTACAAAAAGAAAAAAAAAAAAAGAAAAAAAGCGGCGCTTAGTATGGTAACAGGATTTCTCCGTAGAAAGCATCCCACATTTTTTGTGAAAAACTTTCTTTGTAACAAAAAATAAATCTATCCCTATCTAATCTAATTCCATTTAATCAGTACAGAGCAAATGTACAAGCATTGCAAACATAGCAAGTAACCAATCGTAATAAACAGGACACGAAAACGTTCATTGTATACAAGGCAAGTGAACAGTCATAATCAACAGGAAAAGTGAACAATAATGACAAACAGGACACGTAAACAATCGTTACAAACAAGGCGAGTGAACAAACATAATGAACAAGGCAAGTGAACAATCATAATAAGCATGACACGAAACAAACCATAATGAACAGGGTGAGTGAACAATTCTGGGGTTTCACGTTTTCTTCACCCCACCTTGCCATTCGGTTTGTAAACAAAATAACTGATGACTGGGTCCGAATATCATGCAACACATGGGCAGCCCCTCCCCTTTTTCTTGATGAAATGGAAATTGAATCGTGTCAGGAGTTTGGGAGAGTTCTTGAATGTTATATAAAACCAATACTGTTGTACGGTTACGAGGCGTGGACAGTCAACAAGCAAAGCCAGAACAAGATTGAGACAGCCGAGATGTGGTTTCTAAGAAGGATGTTGAGAGTTCCATGGACAGCCAAGAAAACAAACGAGACAGTCTTGATGGCCGCAGACACAAGTAGATCATTCATAAGGAAGATTAGGAAAAGGCAGGCAACATTCAAAGGCCATTTTATGAGGAAAGGGGAATTGGAACATCTGGTCACAACGGGAAAGCTGGAGGGAAGGAGAGCACCGGGTAGACCCTGGGAGAAGATACTAGACGGACTTGCAGAGTGGCTGAAGACAAGGAGGGTGGAAGAGATGCTAGAGGCAACAAGAGATAGAGACAGATGGAAGTCCATAATCGCAAACGCCATACGGCAAGGCACCTGATGATGATGATGATGATGATGATGTCCGGAGAATGGCGAGGCATTGGTGCTCTGGATTCCATCCACACCCTTGGGGTGTTTCTTGTTAACTTTGACTTGTGGCTTGGTCACTGACTTCAAGGAATCAGGCCTGATGACCGCAGGGAAAGACCTGCTGGCTGTTTGGAAAGACGACAAACCTGGGATCCCTTTAGGGGGATGTCAGACCTTGCTGAACAGCAAAATCGGCTGTGTCTGGCGCGTCAAGTTTGGTCACTTTCGCGGCCGTTCAAACACCCCCTGGGTTGCTGTGAAGCAACATTTGGAGCTTCCGACTGCTAACTGTCGATACTATATGTATAATAAGGGGAAAGAGCTGGCAGCTATGCAAGCTGGTGGCAGGGCGGGCCGCCCAAAAGAGAGAAGAAGAACCAGAACGGGGCGGCGAAGGATTCTTCCATTCTGTTTTGGTCCAGAGGATGGACTTGGACCCAGCTGGAGCGCGTTGTGTGGCCGTGTCCAGGGGTTTGTCATTTCCCTATCTTGCCATTCGATATGTGAACAAATTAACTGATAAATGGGTCTGAATGGGCCATGCAACTCACGGACAGTCCACAGTCACTTGATGATATGACTTTTATCGAATGGC
>CM060308.1:69998010-70005510 GCA_030674185.1 Monoplex corrugatus
TAACTAACTAACTAACTAACTAACTACACTAACTAACTAACTATTTTACTCACTCACTCACTCACTAACTCACTACCTACCTGCGTACCTACCTACATACCTACCTACCTACCTGCCTGCCTGCCTGCCTGCCTGCCTACCGACCTACCTACCTACCTACCTGTCTACCTACCTACCTACCTTACTAACTAACCAACTATCTAAGTAACTAACTAGCTAACAAGCTAAGTATCTAACCAACCAACCGCACCAACCAACCAACCAACCAGCCAACCAACCAACCAACCAACCAACCAACCAACCACCGAGTGACTGACTGACTGACTGACTGAACTGACTGACTCACTCACTCACTCACTGACTCACTCATTCATGACTCACTGACTCACTGACTCACTCACTCAGTTACTAACTAATTAGCCAACTAACTAACTAACTAACTAACTATTAACTAACTAACTAACGAACGAACGAACGAACGAACTAACTAACTAACTAACTAACTAACTAACCTAACTGACTACGACTGACTAATTAACTAACTAACTAACAAACTAAACAAACAGATAAATAAATAAACAAGCAACAAACAAATAATCAATAAACAAACAAGGAAACAAATGCATGACTACAATAAGGAGAAGAGAAGTAGAACACAACAACTTACAGTAAATATAAAATGCAGCAACTAAAGGGGGGGAAAAGCTTGCAGCCCACTAGTGCATTATGACATGGCAGAAAATGATCACTTGTCATCAACTTAATTAAATTTCGATCCTATGGGTTGCACTCTTTATATGTAAACTAGAGCCTGCATGCTGCGGTTCGTTGTGTATGTCAAGTGCCGCGTTAGTACAAGTAGCCTACTGTGTAGTAGTAGTAGTAGCCTTGTCCTTAAACTGGACTGTAGTCTTCTTACATATATGTATGAAATGCGTGGTGAGCGTGAGGTAGTCGGTTTCTCGTGTATTCGACGACGTTGGATTTTTCTTTCATCATCATGATAATCTTTTTTTCCTTTTTGTCTTCTTGTTCTTGTTCTGTTTTGTTTTCTCTTCTTTTTGTTCTTGTTCTTGTTTTCTTCTTGTCTTGTTTTCTTTCTTCTTTTTCTTTTTCTTTTCTTTCTTCTTTCTTTCTTCTTTCTTCTTTTTCTTTGTCTTTTTTTCTTGTTGTTGATTTTCTTTTTTGTTGTTTGTTTTTCTTTCTTGTTCTTCTTTTTCTTCTTCTTGTTCTTGTTCTTCTTGTTCTTCTTTTTCTTTTTTCTTTTTTCTTGTTCTTCTTTTTCTGTTCTTTTTGTTCTTCTTTTCTTTTCTTGTTCTTTTCTTCTTTTCTTTTCTGTTCTCTCTTGTTCTTCTTGTTCTTGTTCTTGCTCTTGTTCTTTCTTGTTCTTGTCTTGCTCTTGCTCTTGTTCTTGTTATTGTTCTTCTTTTCTTTTCTTTTTCTTCTTTGTTGTTTGCTTTCCTTCATTTCTTTCTTTTCTTTGTTCTTTTTCGTCATCTTCTTTTTCAAACGGTAGTTATGACCCAGCCGACCTCTTTGGTTTGTTTTAAGAAAGTAAAGATGTAAATCAATATGATGAAGCCATTCAAATAATCTTCCCTTTCATACGTAAATTGTTACTGCTCCACACCACCACCACCACCACCACCACCACCCAAAAAAGAAAATGAAAATCAGATTTTTTATTTTTCAAGGTCACTGTGAACTCCAACAAACATCGGATCAAGGGAAGGGAGACAACAGTGAAAACAGAGTATAACTATTGCAAACACAATGTCAAAAGGACATACACATTTCAGTCAAAGAGATTACTGAATTATCTTCCCCATCCCCAACACACACACACACTGCATGTTCAAGGATGAACCATGTTAATGACGTCGGCCTTGACGCTGAAGGTATAACACCAGATTTGACGGAAAGAAAGAAAAAGAAAAAAACAGGAAAGAGAGAGAAAGAGAAAGAAAGAGAGAGAGAGAGAGAGAGAGAGAGAGAGAGAGAGAGAGAGAGAGAGAGAATGAGAGAGAGATACAGACAGAGACAGAGACAGAGACAGACAGACAGAGACAGAGACAGAGACAGACAGACAGAGAGAGAGACAGACAAACACACAGAAAGAGAGAGAGAGAGAGAGAGAGAGAGAGAGAGAGAATGAAAGAGAGATACAGACAGAGACAGAGACAGACAGAGAGACAGAGACAGACAGACAGACAGAGACAGACAGACAGACAGACAGACAGAGAGACAGACAGAGAGACAGACAAAGAGAGAGAGACAGACAGACAGACAGACAGACAGAGAGAGAGAGAGAAAACAAAAACCACTTCTTGCTTCAAAGATAAACCCTCTTATCTTTTCTTGACAGGGCTGAGAGCTTCATCTACCCAGGATAGATTTCAATCCTTCTAGTTAATCCTATCAGTAAGCTTACAATATGTAAACTAGGTGGCACCTATCTCCTTTCTTAAGTATTGTAAACTTTTTTTCACCCGGACCACTGCTGACGGTCCCATGGGAGGGAGAGAGTGGGATGGATGGGAGAGAAGGACTGGAACACTCTCTGGGTGTCTGGGTGTCTATGTGTCTGTCTGTTTGTCTGCCTGTCCCTGTGTCTGTCTGTTTGTGTGTCTGACTGTCTGTCTTGGTAGCTATGTCTGTCTCTCTCTGCCTCTGTCTGTCTGTCTCCCTGTCTCTCTGTTTGTCTGTCTGTCTGTCTGTCTGTCTTTCTGTCTGTCTGTCTGTCTTTCTGTCTCTCTCTGTCCTCTCTCTCTCTCTCTGTTTGTCTTTCTGTCCGTCTTTCTGTTTGTCTCTTACTCTCTCTCTCTCTCTGTCTCTGTCTCAGCCTGTCTGTGTGTCTGTCTGTGTGTCTGTGTGTCTGTCTCTCTCTCTCTCTCTCTTTCTCTCTCTCTCTCCCTCTCTCTCTCTCTCTCTCCTATTTATTTTCAACTAGTCTGAATTCGAACCTCCGCCTTCTGGATTTCTTACTTCAAGACTCAAGATTCAAGACTTTTTATTTGTTCTTCCAAAACAGACAGGAAATTTGGTGTACAGGCATGTCAGTGTCCTAGTATGTTACACACACATACACACGCGCACGCGCACACACACACGCACACACGCACAGACACACACACACATACACACAAACACACAAACACGTGTGCACAACAAACACAAAGTGTCCACATCAACCTCATCAGATGTTTGATCCACCTAACCCCACTCCCCTCATCCAACCCACATCCACACACCCAAACGCACACAAGTACGTACAAATGCACTCGGACACATACGCGCACACTTGTGTGCAAGCTTACAGGGATGTCGAGCCATCGGCTGATGTAATACTGATGAACTGATTTAAATATGAAGTGGGAATTCACTTCCCAGCACAAAGATAAGCGCACAAAAAAAGTTTTAAGTGATGCAAGATCAAGAATTCCTGAGGATCTGGCTACGTTATAATTTTCTTTTCAGAATCAGATTCTTATAGTCAGCCGACTACTACTAGAGCCATATCAGGGCTAACACTACCTTAAAAACGACACCCAAGTTTAAGATAAACGCAACAGTTAAAAACCAAACTCACCGCTATCCTTGCAAGTCTAACATGTAATGAAAGAAAACATACTCATATGTCTCACGATGTGAGACATAAGCACCACACGGCGGACTTCTTAAAGGAATTCTTGATCATGCATCACTTAAAACTATTTTTTGTGTGCTTATCTTGTGCTGAGAAGTCCATGATCGCCAACGCCATGTGGCAGGGCACCTGATGATGATGTAAAATCATATCAGATGAAATCTATTGATCTCTCGTAAAAACTGGAAAACTGCATCCGAAGGGACGTCTCTAAAGAGGTTCTTTAAGGCGTCCACCGTGTAGTGCTTATGTCTCACATCGTGAAAAGTCTAAGCATGCAAGCAGGAGGTGTCTGATGCTCAACGGCTCGTCACATGGTATACACCACGGTGCAAATCAATATTAAAGTTATTATGATATACAAACAAACAAAAAAATTAATGTGAAAGAATGTTCAGTAGCCAACAAGAAACGCCCGAGGGCACTGTATGGGACAACAGAGCAACCATGCCTCAATACTGACCGGACAATCACCTCCCATCTCCCGACGGTAACCATTGCGTCAAGCAAAAGGGATCTGTCTTTGCGCTGTATGACCCATTCTGACTCCAAAATAAGTGTGACTGCCCGCGTCCAAGCAAACAAGAACCAGAAAAACACGAAAATAGAATCAGAACGCGTATTTAATACAACAAGACAAGACAGACACAAATGTTTGGCCAATTGGCCTTTGTCAAGGTTGAATGTAAGATTACAAACACCAAATACACAATTAGGAGAAAAGGACTGAAACTTTCCTGCTGCTTTTCGTCCTCTTCTCCCAATGGACGAAGCAGCACGGAAGTTTCAGTCCTTTTCTCCTTTTCTCCCACTATATTGCAACAGATGAGACAGGTCTGCTTTCTCTAGCCAGACGTGTGCCAAGGAAGACATGGATGGACAGGCTGAAAAGATCTTGATGTCACACATCCGTTTCTCCAAGTCAGCGCTATCAGCTCTCTGCTGACCGTCAACTCTTGTCTTCCCGCGACAACAAGATGGTACATAGCGGCGTTGATCCTATGTCGCTCATTCTAGCTCCTTAGTACAACACCAGCTCCAAGATCATTCAGTGAAAGTTCCAATACCAGGAAGGCCATAGGAGCCAGTGATATCAAGCTTCCACGAGGCCATTCACCAGAGGCCACCATGCACCGCCACTGGATCACTTCGGTGGAGTTCAACAGGTCGTGTACTGATCGATCCAGATTATCAAGGACACTATCTGCTAAGCCTTCTTTTAACAACGATAATGGTTCAGTCGCTAAGCAATCATCATCATTATCATCATGTGCCCTGCCGCATGGCGTTGGCGATCATGTCTCTCCACACGAGTCTATCCCCATGTCGTTGCAAGTACATCTCCCACCCTCTCTGTCTTCAGCCACCTTGTGAATCGCTCCACTATTTTATCCCTGGGTCTAGCTGGTGTTCTTCCCTCCAGCTTTCTTTAGCAAGCCCAAGCGAAAGACCACCCGGTAAAGACAGCAACTACCACGGCTCTGTAATGACAGTCCCCACGAACCACTGACCCGAATTTGACGTTACGTCAGTCGCATGGACGCGGGGAAGACAACCCAGGATGAGGTCACCACGAGATCAGGACATGAAGGCCACTGAGTTGTCTTTCTTCCTTCTCCCTTCATGTTAGCCATTCTCGACAATTCTTTGCGTTGTTTTTGCAGACAATTGGAATTTAATAATCATCATGCTCAAAAGACCTACATTCAATATTCGTATAGAGACTTGGCCAACGTGAACATTACACATTATTATCGGACAACGCTACTCTCTTTCTCTCTTTGTCTGTCTGTCTGTCTGCCTGCCTGCCTGTCTGTCTGTCTATCTGTCTCTCTCTCTTTCTCTGACTGTTTCTGTCCGTCTCTGTTCTCTGTCTTGCTCCCTCTGTCTTGCCTGTCCTGTCTGTCTTGTCTTCTCTGTCTCTGTCTGTTTTTGTCTGTCTGTTTGTCTGTCTGTCTGACTCTGTCCTTTCTGTCTCTCTCTCTCTGTCTCTCTTTAAGGCTGAGGCTGAGGACAAGTGCCTGCATTTACTCATACTACTACAATGTTATAACAAGCAAAACCCTTGTTCGCTTCAAAGCGAAGGTTAATGGAGTTGTGGCCGAAGTTGTCCAGATCACACAGAGAACTGTCCTCCGGTCAGGAACTGGTGACGATGACTAACGTCTCCTTCAAACCGTTATCGCTGACCACCACCACCACCACACGCGATAAGGACCACAGCGAAGGGACATCACTCCATCACTTTATCTGTAGAGTCGGACATCCTGGCCGGATTAAGTCACCTTGACCAGTGGATTTGGAATAGTTAATTGCTGGCTTTATCACTCTGTACACTCAGACACTTATCTCTCAAACGTCTACAAGTAAACAGAAGCACATTTCTGCCCCCGAAATCTAGAAAACATTTAACAAGCGTTGATATAATTATTCTCTGTGTGTGTGTTCGCTGGACGAACGCGAAGACCAATCGGGGGAAAATTCGTTGGTTGAATGATTGACACTGAGAGAAGGGCAGTCTGGTAATAGAAGAATTTTATCAAAATTGACACAAGGCTCAAAGGGGAGATTTTAATGGCGTTTCACAACATGATTTTCTCCCCGCCTCCTTCGAGATTCCAAGGACATCATGTTATCTGTGCAGACTTTGAACAGCCCCATAACCTGAACTTGAATTCACTGATAGAAAATCAAAACAAAACAAAACAAAACCCCCCGAAAAACAAAGAAAAAAAGGAAAAAAAAGGTCATCAGAAGCCAAGCTGCTAGGAAATGTAACTTTGATCAGGACCGCACGAGTACTGCCGTTTCAGGAGTAAGTATCTAGAACTCTGAACTTTGCCACCTGGACTTTGGCACACTGCAGACACGCAGAACAGGATGCGCGCGGACGTGTGATCGGTAATAATAGTACAACTAGTTTTTATCAGCGAGTGAGCTAAGGGCGGGATAACCCCTACAGAAAAACCTCATCATTATCATCATCATGTGCCCTGCCGCGTGGCGATGGCGATCATGGCCCTCCATATGCATCTATCCTTGTGCTGCAAGCACATTCACCCTCTCTGTCCTCAGCACTCTGCAATCGCCAGTATTTTCTCCTGGTTCCAGGTTCTCTTTCCTCAGCTTTCCTGTTTTACAGTGCTCAATTCCTTTCCTCATAATGCCTATAATGTTGCCTATCTTTCCTAATCTTCTTATGATGATCTGTGTCTGCCTCATCAGACTGTTCATTTCTTTCTTTGCTGTCCATGGAACTCTCAATATTCTTCTTAAAAATCACATCTCAGCTGCCCCAATCTTGTTCTGGGCTTTGCTTGTTGACTGTCCATGCCTCACAACCGTATAACATTATCGGTTCTACATAACATTCAATGAACTCTCTCTCTGATGTTAATTGATAGGCATTTGTTGGTAAGAATGCTTTTCATCTTCTTGAATGCTGTTTTGGCTTGGCCGATTCTGCTGGCTATTTCTGATGTGCATCTGCCGTCTGATGAGATGATTGTTCCCAGATATTTAAACTTATCAACCTGTCTCAAGGTTTTGCTATTTACTGTTATTTTGCTGAGGGATTTCATGTTCTTTACTGATTACTATGACTTCAGTCTCCTTGCTATTTAGCTCTAACCCTTTACTTTTGCTCTTTATTTCTATTATATTCACAAGATTTTGTAGGTCCCTTTAATTTTCTGCAATTAGCACGGTGTCATCTGCATGTCGAATGTTGTTTATCATTTTCCCTCCAACCTTTAATCCAGGTGTTCTTCTAGGCTTTTTCATGATGTTTTCGCTGTAAAGTGAAAACAGATCTGGTGACAAAACACAACCTTGCCTGACTCCTCTTTTGATAT
>CM060308.1:70008010-70015510 GCA_030674185.1 Monoplex corrugatus
ATGTCTGTATGTATGTTGTCGTATATATATGTATGTATGTGTGTATGCATGTATGTATGTACGCACGTGCGTGCGTACATACGTACGCACATATGTATGTATGAATGTATGTATGTACGTATGTATGTATGTATGTATGTATGTATGCCTGTCTATATGTACGTATTTATGTATGTTTTATGTATGTGTGTATGTATGTATATATGTATATATGTATGTATGTATGCATGTATGTATCATGTATGTATGTATGTAGTATTATATGTATGCATGCATGCAGGCATGGATAGATGGATGGATGGATGGATAGATGGATGGATGGATGGATGGATGGATAGATGGATGGATGTGTGTGTGTGCGTGTGTGTGCGTATGTGTGTGTGTATGTGTGTGTGTGTGTGTGTGTGTGTGTGTGTGTGTGTGTGTGTGTGTGTGAGTGTGTGTGCGTGTTGGAGTGTGTGTGTTTGTGCTTGCGGGCGCAAATGTGTGCGAGAGAGAAAGAGTGACAAAAAAATGAATACATGAATGAAAATGAAACATAAGCTGTTTCTGGTGAGATCTTTACCAAATTTTGGACAAAGGTGTGGTCCATTTAAGGAGTCTCAAACGCTTAAGTTCGTAGGACACTGTATTAAGGTCAAGATCACTTAGACAAAACAACAACAACAACAAAAAAGAAACAGTGATTATAATAATGAGTACTTTTTGAGGAACTTCTGACGATGATTAATGTCTTGTTTCCACTGGTTTCCATTTTTCTCGTTTCATTTATTTTTTATCACGACTGACACTTTTTCAAGGTTACAGGGGTTTTGAGAACTACAAAATCGTGTTCTTCCGTACTAAGTTTTGGCATAAAAAGAGAGATTGTTGGAACAGCTTGATCATCTTATTGACATTAACGTTGCCACTCAGTTTGTTCATGACAGACGAAGACGAAGAGACCACTTCATGTTGAGAACAGTCGGATAATTCTGACATAGCGGGCCGGCGATTGTTAATTTTGTTCAAGACTCAACCGACTGCGTAGAGCCATATCAGGGCTATGATCGTTTCAAAACGTACGCAATACCTAAATAAAGAAAAAGGCCATAAAAAAAAATTAAGTACACATGTCAATGCAGTCATGCACATAATCTAAGGATATGATGCCCCTGGCGTTGATCACTCCTTTCCAATTTATCACCGATGGGGTTAAAAAAAAAAAAGAAAAGCAAACCTTAATACAAATTTTAATATAACCAAGGATACTGAAACGTATATAAAAACGGGCCTAAATTATTCTAAAATTGCTTCTGCACATTGCATTTTCTTAGAACCAAAGAGGCACTTTATACATGTACCCAGTTATCACTCCTAGTAGATAGTGTGTAAGAACTTATCGAACACAAACAGTTGAATGGACCAGCACAGTGGAAAATGTTAGGAAGAGATGATAAGGAAGCAAAGGAGCAAGCCCTGAAACGAAGACGGTGACAAGACAGAGGAAATTTCCAGCACAGAATTTCCAGATGGTGGGGACGCCATTCATACTGAAAAGAACCCCAAGGAGAGTCGGCGGGTCGGCGACATAGAAAATGACACAGTGACATAGCGAGCCGCAAACATAATGTGTAGGCCTTACCTTCCGGTGACATGACCTTTGGAATTATACTCTCACAGTTTACGACACTGTTCTTTACTTTGAACTTGTGGAATACTTTTGTTTGTTTGTTTTAATCTCCTTTCTTTTCAAGCGATACTACTTCATATCGACTACTCTCTCTGTATCTCTCTGTGTTTCTCTCTGTGTTTCTCTCTCTCTCTCTCTCTCTCTCTCTCTCTCTCTCTCTATCTGTCTGTCTGTCAATCTCTCTCTGTCTCTGTCTCTATCTCTTTTCTCTCTTCCTCTGCTGAGGTTGTGAAAATTTGTGGACGACTTAGTTCATTGTGCCCTTCTGTTGAAATACAACAACACACACAAAGTATGAAGTAAAAAAAAAAATAGTGCGTAAAATTTGCGAACAACACGTTTTTAAGAACTTCTGAGATCATTCACATTCTAGTCTACCATTGTCTTGAAAGCACATCAAGGTTGTACTTTAATCGAAGTGTCTTCAAGGTCAAGGTGATCTTAACAAGTACAAAAATCTGGATGATTGGGTGATTATTTTTGTATAGAAAGGGAAATTAGTAGTATGCATTTCAGTGATTATTTTTGTATTGAAATAGAAATTAGTAGTATCCATTTCAGTGACTGTTTTTGTATAGAAATGGAAATTAGTAGTATGCATTTCGGTGACTGTTTTTGTATAGAAATGGAAATTAATAGTATGCATTTCGGAGATTGTTTTTGTATAGAAAGGGAAATTAGTAGTATGCATTTCGGTGATTATTTTTGTATAGAAATAGAAATTAGTAGTATGCATTTTAGTGATTATTTTTGAATAGAAATGGAAATCAGTAGTATGCATTTCGGTGATTATTTTTGTATAGAAATGGAAATCAGTAGTATGTATTTCGGTGATTACCTTTGTATAGAAACAGAAATTAGTAGTATGCATTTCGGTGATTATTTTTGTATAGAAAGGGAAATAAGTAGTATGCATTTCGGTGATTGGTTTTGTTTAGAAAGGGAAATTAGTAGTATGCATTTCGGTTATTGCTTTTGCATTGAAAGGGAAATAAGTAGTATGGTTTAGCCAGAGTGGTTTTTCTTTTTTTTTTCTTCTTTCAAATCAAAGCAGCCAGAAGATGTTGTAGCAATTTGGTTGCTTTCACTTTTTGTTTTCAATCTTTTCTATGATCAAGTTTGGCGTTCTAACATCTACACAAATTAAATTTTACAAAACATTGGGGGAGGGAGGCGGAGGTGGGAGCGAAAACTCATTTGCACGCTTCCAGTGTGATCTTTGAGCACATGCATAATATACTGTTGACCCCGTGTCAAACGCTTGCATGACCTTGCCCTTGTCTGTCATGCGTGTAGCCTCCACCTCCTTCTGTTTGCTTTTTTTACACTTGTGAATTAACCACTGTCACTTAGACAGTGAAATAACGGGCACGTGATATACGGCTGTTCAGATTTCCCCCAGAGTGGTGGTACCGGAAGACAGTGTCATCAGAGTACATTCTCCACCCCACCGTCTTACCCTCAACCCCTCTTCCTCTTTATCCTCATACTCTCCTCTTTGTGCTCTACTTACTATGTCATACACACACACACACAACACACACACACACACACACACACACACACACACACACACACACACACACACACACACACACACATACGCATACAACCTCAACTTCGAGGGCGCTCAGAAATGAAAGCTGCCACCTCCTTCCTAAACTGTGGTGGACTCTCCACTTTGGTCCATAACTTTGTTTGAACGATTATATAAAGTCTATGCTTCGAGTACCTGGTCTGATAAACCGTTGTTTGGAATACAGTTAGGAATTATCACAGTCAGCGAATACTGATTGCTTTTTGTTGTTTTTTTTATGATTTTTTTTATGTCCAACATTTGCCCCAGGAGTGCTTTACTACACCTAACTAAAAAATTACAAGATATATGATATAAACTTATATGTATAAACACACATATGTGCATCTCTCTCTCTCTTTTCTGTATATATACATCCATACATACACACACATATACATATGAATATATACACATATATGTAGATAGACATATATATATGCATATACATTTATACATTATCTATGTATTATGTAAAATATACATGTACATATGTATTATTTCAACAGCTCTCAGCGACACATTTGGCAGAAGATGAATCGGTAAAAAAAATACAAAGTCGAATTATTACTGCTACTGATACTGATATTACTGCTACTATCATTGCTGTTGCTGCTGCTGCTGCTGCTGATTATACTAATACTAATTTGAGAGAGAGGAGAGAGAGAGAGAGAGAGAGAGAGAGAGAGAGAGAGAGAAGAGAGAGACAAACGGATAGAGAGAGAGACAAACGGAGAGAGAGAGAGACAAACGGAGAGAGAGAGAGAGAGAAGAGAGACAAACGGAGAGAGAGAGAGAACAAACGGAGAGAGAGAGAGAGAGAACAACTGAGAAAGAGAGAGACAAACGGAGAGAGAGAGAGAGAGAGAGAAGACGAGAGAGAGAGAGAGGACACAACTGAGAGAGAGATAAACGGAAGAGAGAGAGAGAGAACGGAGAGAGAGAGAGAGAGAGACACAACGGAGAGAGAGAAAAAGGTAGAGAGAGAAGAGGAGAGAGAGAGAGAGAAACGGAGAGAGAGAGAGAGAAGGAAGAGAGAGAGACAAACGGAGGAGAGGAGAGACAAACGCAGGAGAGAAACAACGAGTAGAAGTGAGACAAACGGCATGAAAGAGAGACAAACGGTAGCAGACGGAGAGGCTCTTAATATCTGTCTTATGTAAAGTGCAACGAACACGCTTTGACAGAACTGTTTGTGCTTATAAAAGATACAAATGGAATTATTGTTATTATTGTTTGATGAGTCACCATAGAATCCAGGCTGTGTATTGATACTGACCATCATTGAAAGGTGAGGGGTTAGAAGATAATAAAATTCATTCTGAGCCATAGCTGAAAGGTGAGAGGTTAAACCAATATGCTTACTGTTCATTCACTCTGAGTTAGTTGAAGGTGAGAGGTTATACAACAGCTGACTGTTCTTTCATTTTGAACCATAGTTGAAAGGTGAGAGGTTAGAAGATCATTCATGCTGAGCCAGAGTTGAAAGTGAGAGAGGTTAGATCAACATGCTGACTGTTCATTCATTCTGAGCCATAGTTGAAAGGTGAGAGGTTAGACCAATATGCTGACCGTCATTCATTTGATTCATGTGGAAAGGTGAAAACTTAGAAACATCATTCATTCTGAGCCAGAGTTGAAAGGTGAGAGGTTATACCAACATGCTGACTGTTCTTTCATTTTGAACCATAGTTGAAAGGTGAGAGGTTAGAAGATCATTCATTCTGAGCCAGAGTTGAAAAGTGAGAGGTTAGATCAAGTTGCTGACTGTTCATTCATTCTGAGCCAGAGTTGAAAGGTCAGAGGTTAGACAAATATGCTGTGTGTTCATTCATTCTGAGCTATAGTTGAAAGGTCAGAGGCCGGACCAACATGACCAATCTGATGACAGCTCGTCCATTCTGAGCTTAAGTTGAAAGATAAGAGGTTAGAACAACATCTGGCTGCTCATCCGTTCTGAGCTAAATTTGAAAGGTGAGATGTTAGAACAACATGGAAAAATCTTTAATTAACCAACGACAAGCTGTAGACTGTAAAAGCTAACGGATGTAATGGAATGGTAGTCACAAAGATAGTCTGTCATGCACAGACTGTATTGGCGTTGACGTTCCGGCCGGTTGTATGACAAACTAAAGTTACTCCCCTTTATCACCCTTCCACGATCCTGAATATGTAATGGATAAAGTTTCCCTGAACGAGAGCCATAGTATGTCCAGTTTTGAAGAACAACGAGTCCTGGTTATGAAACATTTTCCCTGTTGCTATTCTTAGCTGACATACGCGGGAAAAAATAGAAATATTCCTGACAGGTGCGATAGGCACGCTGATAAGGATCTGGAATATTGAATCAAAAAGGCTGAGAGTTTGACCTGTCTGGGTAATGCCTGACTGGTATAGGGTGGTGATTTTTTTTCCAGTAACACCCGATTGGCAAAAGATGAAAATTTTTCCAATTTCCCATGTCAACATACGTGTAGACCAGTTAGTGCATTAACGACGTTATGTGTGTGTGTGTACGCATGTAAAAGATCCAACACGCACGTTGAAGATGCTGTAAGCCATGCCAGTGGTCTACGGCTCATGGAAACTTGGAAATGCTGAGCATGTATATGTTTGTGTGTGTGTGTGTGTGTGTGTGTGTGTGTGTGTGTGTGTGTGTGTGTGTGTGTGTGTGTGTGTGTGTTTGTGGCTATGAGTGTATGTGTGTGATGTGTTTGTGTGTGTGTGTGTGTGTGTGTGTGTGTGTGTGTGTGTGTATGTGTGTGTATGTGTGTGTGTCTATGTGTGTGTGTATATGTGTGTGTGTATGTGTGTGTGTCTATGTGTGTGTGTATAGTGTGTGTTGTGTGTGCGTATGTGTGTGTGCGTGAGTGTTTGTGTACGTGTTTGTGTGTGTGTGTGTGTGTGTGTGTGTGTGTGTGTGTGTGTGTACATGTATGTGCGTGGGCAATCAGAGTGATAAAACAATGTCTCTTTTACCATAGCTCTCTCCTCAGCCCTTTTTTCCCACTGGACGAAGCAGCAGGGCAGTTTTGGTCTTTTTTCTCCTAATTTTTGTATTTGTTGTATATTCTTTTGTAATCCTACTTTTAAGCTTGACAAAGGCCAGTTGGCCGAAAATTTGCGCCTGTCTTGTCTGGTAGTATCAAATACGTGTTCTGATTGTATGTTCATGTTTTTGTTTGTTTGTTTGTTTTGCTGGTTCCTATTTGCTTGAACACGGGTGGTGGCACTTGTTTTGGATAGCTCTCCCGGTCTGTTGTCCACCTCCGAGACAAAAAAGGGTAGATACTTAAATGGACAATACACATTAAAATAACAAATGCGAACAAACACACACGCAAATGCATATTCGCACTTGTGTACAATCACACGTACACCCCCAAATACAGACTCAAACATCACGAAGCCAGAAACAATACAATGGAATCACGCAAGTACACACAACAAAACAAAACAACGAAACAAAATAAGAACAGAAATCAAAAAGAACACACATACACACACACACACACACACACACACACACACACACACACACACACACACACACACACACACACACACACACACACACACACACACACACACACACACACACACAACACACACACACACACACACACACACACACATACACACACACACCTCACGTGAGCGCACACACACACCCTCACTGAGCGCACACACACACACACACACACACACACACACACACATACACACACACACACACAACATCACACACACACACACACACACACACACACGCCGCATCGTGAGCGCGCCACACACACAACACACACAACACACACACACACACACACAACACACACACACACACACACACACACACACACACACACAACACACCACAACACAAACAGACACAAAAAACAAAACAAACACAGACAATTACCATGACAAACTAAGACATACAGAAAACATAACAGCAAACAAACCACGAACAGCATGACAGCGTTCACCGTTATCCATTTATTCACATTTCTTTATCTCCGTTTCAGGAAGAGCCCAAAAATTATCCGTTCCACGTTTTAGGAGTCCGCACATGTTATTTTTTGAGATGGTACCAATGTTTGTGTGATTGATAGTGGTTCTTGTTTTCATTTTCATAGAAGATTTTCGGTCACTTCGTCTTTTTCATTTAGAGTATTGCTCTTTGTGAGTGGTTCTTGATCAAATTGCTTGGTCAAAATTGTGGATTGCTGAGGATTCGAAAAAGAGAAAGTTT
>CM060308.1:70018010-70020510 GCA_030674185.1 Monoplex corrugatus
CGCACCACCTTGCCGTAAGTTTCTGACGCTGTTGAGCGAGTTATCGATCTTAAAGCAAAAAGGAGAGGTAAACTGTTCTACCTTTCGTGTTCAGATGATAAGAGTTTTACGAGTTATTTTACACCGCGGATATGAGTCAAAGCTTTCCACGTTCTACAATGAGTGAGTTTTCCTTTCCCTGCTATCAACATTTTCCGTTGGTGGAAAATGTTTAAAAAAGATGACATTTGTGCAAAAACACGTAATTGGCAGCTTGTGTTTTTTGCTTTTTTTCCCACCTTCTGCTTGCTTCATTTGTTCAGCTGGCTATAGCGCCGCGCTGATAACGCAGATGGTGGTCACAGTTTTCTTGTCTTTCTTTTTGTTGTTGTTTTCTCTGTCTCTGTCTGTCTGTCTATCTCTCTGTCTCTGTCTGTCTGTCTGTCTATCTCTCTGTCTCTGTCTGTCTGTCTGTCTATCTATCTGTCTGTCTCTGTCTATCTGTCTGTCTGTCTCTCATCCTCGGTCTGTATGTGTGTGTTTGTATGTGTGTGTTTGTGTGTGTGTGCCTGTGTGCTTTCTCAACGTTTGCTAGCTGGCTCTTTGGTAGAGCTATGGATTCAAGATCTCCCGTTTCGAGTTCAGTCCCATCCCACGATATAAAGCTGGCTCGTTGACTGCCCACCTTAATGCTCTAAGAGTTTAACCACTACAGCAGCATCAGCATTTCAAAGGTCCCATTCCATTCCCCACTTCAAGGCCTTGCCCCTGCACAGGGTTGTGTGCAAGCTCAAGGAGTCTGCAAAATAACAGGTGGCAGATTTGGGTCGAGCTCATATGGAATTGTCCAAGCTACGAGTGCTGCGAATCCCTCTTGAACAAAGTCCACGACTCCTGTATGTCTGCGTATTGGAGAAATGCATTATTCTGCTTTTAAATCCAAATTAAAAGCCCATCATTTTTCCCAACAATCAATTCTACAACTACTTCTTTCCCCAGTTTTTTTTCTTCTTAATATTAAATATTGTAAGGTAGTCTTTTTCGAGTTTATGCGTATGCCTGGTGCGTGAGTGCGCTTTGATTTGAATTGTCAAGATTTGGCGCCGTGTAAATACTGTAACTGAACTGAATTGAAATAGCGGTGCACACGGCAATTGTCATCGCCAGATGTGTATTGACGATGTACACGGTTTCTAAGAAGAATGTTGAGAGTTCCATGGACAGCAACGAAACAAACGAGACAGTCTTTATGGAGGCAGACACAAGTAGATCACTCATAAGGAAGATAAGGAAAAGACAGGCAACATTTATAGGTCATTTTATTACGAAGGGGGATTTGGAGCACTGGTCACAACGGGAAAGCTAGAGGGAAAGAGAGAAAACCAGGTAGACCCAGGGAGAAAATGCTAGACGGACTTGCGGAGTGGCTGAAGACGAGGAGGGTGGAGGAAATGCTTGGGCAACAAGAGATAGAGACAGATGGAAGTCATGATCGCCAACGCCATGCGGCAAGGCACCTGATGATATGATGACGCGGAGAACGAAAGGAGAAGTTGGCGAGCGGAAGAGGGAAAAAACTCCTGATCTGATCCGTGATTCAAACCCAGGTTTTATCGCGTCTTAGACAAGTGTTTTAACCATTAGGCCACACGCTAGTGAGTAGTTACAGTTGCACGGGTCTAAATAAAGATTTTTAGACAGCTATAGATACAAACGTAAACAGAGCAAAGTGCCTTAACATATTTCGGTTATCATAAGTTGATTTGAATTCTGTTTGGGTCACGTGCTTATGTTATCTCGGAAAACTCATCGCTGAAAAATTCGTGGCCCTGGTGTTTGTTTATCTGGTTGGTTGATTGCTTTTTTTTTTTATTCCGAGGAAAGCGTTCTGGTTGTGTGTGACACCACAGTAATTATCTCTGCCACTATTTTGCAGAAAAACCAACTTTCAATTTCACTGCCACTATTCTGTTATAAAAAACAAACTTTAAGAGGTAAACAGAAATAACACATATACAAAACAAAAATATGAGAAGCTCAAATTCCACATGACTTTTGCGGACTGGTTGATTCTTGTGATGGAGCGTGTGGACTGTGTATCTGATATACAGGGGGGGGGGGGGGGGGGTGCAAAAGTAGATATACAGTTACGAAAAAAGAAAACACGTACAATACTCATTGCATTTATTATACAAACAAATAATATTGCATATACATGTAATAACAAGCACAGCCTTAATCCCTCAGATACTCAAACTGCTTGCCGTCGGTATTCACACACTCCTTTAATCGAGAGCGGAATTAAGCATTATAATAATGATGTGATCCTTACTGTATACCTACTTTTGCATCCCCCCTGTATATGGAGTTGAATCCCAGCCTGCAACATTAAAAACTGACCTGTTCGATGCCCATCTTCATGTTTCCATCATTCTTGTGGCGTCCACTTAGTGTGCACTATTTTACAACTTACAGATGTTTATGCAGTGTTAGACTGCGGCGAGTTTAGGTTTATATTTCA
>CM060308.1:70025510-70055510 GCA_030674185.1 Monoplex corrugatus
ACGCATGCGATAAGAGCGAGCTCCCAGTATATTACCGGCGGAGACACGCGGGTTGAGTCACTTTTCTTATTGCAGCTAGTAAGGCGGTGGACGGCTCCTGTCCAGAGGCGAGATTAAGGTGCTTTCCCAAGCTTTGTAGAATTGGCTTTGGTGTCATCATCAACTGTTCTAACGACCTTAGACAGCCTATTCGTTTGGAATTAATTTTGTAAGTATCCGGCTTTCTCTTCTCTTCTTTCTTTTCTTTCTTTTTTTTTTTTTTTTTTTTTTTTTTTCGTTTCTGCTTTTGATTCGGTTTCGTTTTAAAACTTGTGATTACTTTTGGTTTTTGTTCGTAACTTTATTGCGGTTTATAGTTTATAGTGTGTGGATGTATTTATCTATTTATTAGAATTATTCATTTTTCTTTTTTTTCAAAAATTTAGTTTCTTTTAAAACATTATTGTCTGTGAAACAAGGGAAAACTTTACTGAGGTAGATGATGTTATGTGCTCATTCCCATTGCCTACGGTTTTTTTTTCCTCACATTTCTTTTTGCTCTCTTGTCTGTCTACCTGCTTTTCTCAGTCTCTCTGTCTAGATCTATGTCTTTGTCTCTGTCTCTGTCTCTCTGTCTCTGCCTCTGTCTGTCTGTCTCTCATTCTCTTTTTCTGTCTCTCTCTCGTTCAATACTGAAAGACGTAACCGAACACCATGTAACCCCAAATGACTGGAATAAGTCCCTGTTTGTTCAAGCTAATTATGTTCATGTCATCAGAAAAAGAAAAAAAAGAAGTCGTGTAGTTTGCTTTTTCTTAACTAAAGCCATTAAAATACCTAACTGTGTTAAATTCATTTTAGGTTTTTTTTTTATGAATATACAACCACGTCTTTTTTGAATTAATCATGTGAAGTCTGAATTTTTCTTTCTCAGTCTCTCTGGCTCTGTCTCTCTGTGTCTTCTCTCTCTCTCCTCTCTCTCACCCCCTCTGTATCTGTCTGTCTGTCTGTCTGTCTGACTCTCTCTCTCTCTCCTCTCTCTCCCCTCCCTACTTTAAGGTACGTGGCATAAAATCTGAAATCTTTATCCCACTAAGATTTTTACACTTTTTAACAAGTGTACAAAACAATCTTGCTAGTAATCCCGGTTATGATTTTGACCACGAACCACACACACTTCCGAAGCAAATCAAAACGACTTCCTTTCCTGTTTTATCAGCAGGCTACTGCGTGCTTATTTCCATACTTTACGGACACGTGCGGGTCACAGCGCTTGTCGGTTGCTTGCTTTTAATTTGATACTCGGCTAAAAAAAAAAATCTAATTTCAATCTGATATATTATGACAGCACTATGGATTCAAGATTTGATGTGTCCGAGTTCAATTCCGGCCTCTGGCATAAATATTCGCCTGTCGCCCGTAGTATAGTGATTATGATAATAATGATGATGATAATGAAGAATTAAGAATGACAGGCGTAATGATAATTACTGTCAGTAATAATGATAATAATAAAGCGCATTTACAGTGCGCTTCTCAGTGGTCTAGGCACTTACAATTTTACAGTTCAGAAATGAATGAATGAAATATACATCTAAGACCATTCATTTTTTTAATCCATTAACATCATGCACACACTTTAAGCAACATATACAACCTACTACAGAAACGCACTAACCTAGGGTAGAGACAGTACCAGTATAAACAAAGTTAATTTAGATCGAAAAAAGTCACGGAAAAGATGGGCATGAAGTTGAGTCTGAAAAAGAGGAGAATTTAGACAAAATTCTCAGATCAAAGGGCAGATTATTCCACGGGAAAGGTCCAAAATGGGCATAAGATCTGAAAGCATGAGTCTTGTGCCTGTATCGAGGGGTTTTACATAGCTGGGTACCAGAAGAAGAGCGAAGAGAACGGGAAGGAGTATAGGCATGGAGCACTTCAGAAATATAAGCAGGACCACTACCAGAGACAACATTGTAACACGTATTGTACGTGCAGTCTTGTATCTAATACGCTGTTGAATAGGAAGCCAGTGGAGCGTACAAACAGGGATATTGAATTCTCATTATCCGACCATTCTGCTGATACCAGCTTGGTATTTTATGGGTCCTTTTTCCCCTCCTCCCAGCTTTCATTTCAAGGGCTTGCTAGTGTCCAGTGTCATGTGCAGGCTCGTAGAGTTTCCCAGATTATCACCAGCAGGTTTGGGTGGAGTGCGTATGAAACTGTTCGCGTGCCATGAACCCCCCTTGAACGAATTCTTCGTAAATATATTTGGCTGTCTAGTCATTGTTCCTTGATGAATACAGATATTTGAGGAATTTCATTCTGGTTGTGTGGGGATGGTCAACAGTGAACAACATCCGTAGTTCATCTGTAATGGATTTGCTTGTTTAAAACCCTTTAACTACTGCACTCTATCCACCAACCGCAAAAACTTAGCCCTTTGATTACTTTACCCTATCCTTATGGAAACTCTTTCTCTCTCCTCTCTCTCTCTCTCTCTCTCTCTCTCTCTCCTCTCCTCTCTCTCTTTCATTCTCTCTCAAAGGGAATACACTCCGAGAACTTAGTATACCACACTCGGGTTAGAAAAATAGAGCAGAACATTTAAATAAAACTTCCCTTGAAGGAAAGGAATGATCTTGCATACTCTTACGGTTAACTCGACTTACGAAATACAAAATGTACTCAAGTAAAGGTCATAGCCCCGTTTGAAGGGTTTGATTGTATGTACACAACACAAAACATTTGGCAAACTTCACACATACTTTGGTTGGAGTGACGGTGGGAGTGAGGGAGGGAGGGAGGAGGAAGGGGGTAGGTCAAAATCGGGGCTATCCCATAATCTTAAGGCATTAGGGAAGTGAGGTGGTCGAGGCCTGAACCTCGACCTCAATCCTTATCGGGACCAACGTTAAAAGATGGCGGTGCCAGTCTTTTCTCCTCCCTCGCTGCTTCACCTTCCTCCACCCTGAAGAGGATCAGGTAACCCGGTCACAGCTGGGTGTGGGACTGGAGAGAGCCACACACATCAAAAAATTCTTAGAACGCGATTCGAACCCATACAAAACAGGTTTCACTGATTTGGTTCAGTTTTTACGTCGACACCCATCTCGTGATATTATGGCCAACGGGGTAACCATCCCAGGGAAGTGGGGGAAGGGGGGGGGGACTTATCTAATCCTGTACGGACACCACCAGAACTATAACAAAACAGGTTGAAAAACGGGGAACTTACCTCTCGACCAACCAGTTCTCGTAACGGAGGAGAGGGGGGGGGGGGGAGGAAGGGAGGCGAGAGGAGAGGAATGGGAAGGGGGATATCTTGTCTGACGTTGACACGGCTCGCTTTCGACGAAGTGGACTGACCTGATGACGCTGTGTACTTAGCATACTCAATACATACGATGGTGTTATCACATACAGGTTGTAACGTCTTCGCGTTATCACTATCACGCCCTCCTCTTTGTTCCGTGAAGTCAACGGTACGGTATTTTTCCATCGGGTGGCGAGCTGTCCAGTGGCTTGGGTGTGTGTGTGTGTCGGGGTGGGGGTGGGGAGAGTGGGGTTGGGGTGGAGGGTGGGGGTCTAGGATGTGAGAGAGAGAGAAAGAGAGAGAGGCAGACAGACAGGCAGACAGGCAGAGACAGAGACAAAGTGTAGTTTAGACCTACGTGTGTGTGTGTGTGTGTGTGTGTGTGTGTGTGTGTGTGTGTGTGTGTGTGTGTGAGTGTGTAAATTTGAAGGATGTGCGTGTGTGTGTGTAAATTTGAAAGGTGTGTGTTGCGTGTGCGTGTGTGTGTGTGTGTGTGTGTGTGTGTGTGTGTGTTGTGTGTGTGTGTGTGTGTGTGTGGTGTGTGTGTGTGTGTGTGTGTGTGTGTTTTAAACCCTTTGCTCTCTGGCCCCAACTCCAACCACTCTCCAACCTTATTTATTAAACCATCTTTATTTAAATCACGACCTGAGGTCATTCATCCCCCCCCCCCCCCCCCCGCCAAAGTACAAGAAAAGGGACTACAAGAAGGAGGATAGGAAAGTTAGGGCAAAAACAACCGATGACATTAAGTAGTTGATAAGTAGCCTTCTTAAGTAGGTACACAAGTCAGTATGGATAAGCCAACCCCCCTCACCCCCTCCCACCCCCCAGAGCAAACGTACCGCCACCATTGATCCCAGTCAACTTTCCACTTGAAAAGGAAAAGTACGTCACGTGGCGCGAGTTCTTGCTAGGTAGGTCAAGGTAAATCATTTCGTCCAAGGTCATTCGTGACGCCGTGTCGGTTTTATCTTTTGTCTTGCCAGTGATGGGAAAGAGATCATGGACTGACTCAAATTTGTAGGGAAAAAAGTTCATAAAAAAAAAAAAAGGAAAATATATTAGCCCTTTGATTCCTGCAGCGTATCCACCAACTGCAACAACTTAACTCTTGGACTCCCTCACCCTGTCTACCAGCTTCCTGTGGGGTGCTGTTGAACAGGATGCGGTAGTCAAAGGGTTAAAGTTTAGAATTGTTCGTTGTCTTAGCTCTTCCAGACGCATTTGATTAAAGCCATACAGTTCTATGAATTATGTTGAAATGAAGTAAATGTAGCACCATGTACACACACACACACACACACACACACACACACACACACACACACACACACACACACACACACACACACACACACACATATATATATATATATATGTATATATGTATATATATATACACGCAGATAAACCAAAAAAAGAAGTGAACAATTCAAATTTGAGCCTGCTTTCAGCTTTCAGCAAATTGTGCGTGTGGTCAAGAAGACCAGAAAGCTGAACATTTAAGTCAACAATGTCGCCTCTATCGACAAGAGACATGGACGACTAACAACACTTCTGACCACCAAAGTTCCATGGCAGTCGGTAGGAATTGGGAAACAAAACAAAACAAACAAAACAAAAACAGAAACAAAACAAAAACACCACCACTACATGAACTAGCCAACCAGTAGAACCAGAAAAACAACAACAACATCAAACAAACCCGGCCACATTCACCACCAGATGTGACCTGACCGCACACTAAAGCAGAGGAGGAAGATGATCTCGAGGGCAGAGCACAAAGGGCACCCAGAACCTGGGAACAATTTTATTACAGTGCTATGATGATAAGAATGAAGATGACAGTGATGATGCAATGGCGTTCCATTTCGGTTGGAGACTGCTTGATAAGGACTGTACTTTACAGTACGCTTGCTACCATAATCTGTTCAGGCGTCAACCAGGCCCGTGAGATACAGGCATCTGCAGTGTTGATCAAGAAATTGGAACTACCAGTCGCCGTGGTATAGTGGTTAACGCAACAGACTACTGACTGGTGGAAGGTTGTGGGTTCGAATCCCCATCAGTCCGTTCAAAAATTATTGTGGGATTTTTCGGCTCTAACCAAGCTCCTACCCAGAGTTGGGCGTGCTATGGGCTCATTGGGAAGACTGGGACAACACAGTCGAGTCTCATCCACTTCATGGATGCGTCATAGAGAGTGTTGCTCAAATCTTCTGACCAGCACCGCAGGTGTCTGTATATCTCAGGCCTGGTTGACGCCATGATATATTGTGATAGTAAGCGTAGAGTACAGCCCTGTCACGCAGTCTCAATCCTAGATCGCACTCCATAGCACCATGATCATCGTCCTCATCGACATCATCATCATCGCATCGTAAAAAAATTGTGCCAGCTTCTGTGGCCGTTAAGGTGCCGCGATGGTAGCCTCCCTGGGTGCGATGATCCTAAAAAAATAAATGAATAAATAAGAAATTGGAGCTAAACATCCTCAATGATGCGCCCGTAAAGTGGACGAGACACGAGACACGACTGTGTGATTCTGGTCTTTCCAACGAGTCCATAACACGTTCAGTCTTGGAGGACAGACGCTGGTCCGAGCCTAAAACTTGCCACAATATTCCATTTCGTCTGAACAGATGGAGGGTTTGAATACACGACCTCCGGATTGGTCGTATGTTGCGCTAACCGTTTTGTCACCTTGACTGGTTCTGTCTGTCTGTCTGTCTGTCTGTCTGTCTGTCTCTCTCTCTCTTACTCACTCTCTCTTTCTATTTTTCTCTGTCTCTCTCTCCCTCCCTCTCCCCCTCTCTCTCACACACACTCCTCTATCTCTCTTTCTCTATTTTCCCCCTTCTACCCCTCTCCCCATCTCTTTCTTCTCCCTCTCTTCCTCTCCCCATCTCTCTCCCTCCCCATCTCTCCCTCTCTCTCGGTCTCTTTCTCTCTCTCCCTCCCTCACTCTCTCTCTCCCCTCTCTCCCTTTCTCTCTCATTTCCGCCCCCCCCCCCTCTCTCTCTCTAGCTCAAGTGGACAATTGTGTGCCACGGATCGCCACGAGAGTTACCCATCGTTAGTGATGTCACCTGTTCCCGTTCTGTGTTCTAAATGTGGGCAGTGAGTGTTTGGTCACGTTGGTGGTCCAGTCTAGCCACACTACTGACAAGCCAGCCAGGTGGTCGGGTCCCATGGTGGTCAGATCATCACAAGGACGTCTGCTGATATTTTAGCCAATAACAAGGCACTTCTGCAGAGTCAGAAACTGAAAAGCGAATAGTCTGCCAGCAAAAAAAAAAAAAAAAAGAAGAAATAAAAAAATTAATCAATTAATCCATTAATTAATTAAAATAAAAATAAAATAAGATCAGAACTGGTACTTATTCAACAAGGATTCATCCAAAACAAGAGTGACTGCCAGCGCCCAAGCAAACACAAACCAGAAGAACAAGAAAACCAATGTAAGCGCGTCTCCAACAAGACAAAACAAAACAAGCGCAAATTTTCGGCCAACTAGCCTTTGTCAAGCGCGAACGCACGGTCACAGATAAATCACAGACACCAAACAATGGATAAATAAAAACGGGACTAAAAACTTCCCTGCCGCCTCGTCCAGTGGGTAAGAGATGGAATGCCCATGTCATCATGAGCAGTAGTAAGAAAAGGGGAGAGGGGAGGCAACTGTGATGTCAAAAGGGAAGTGAGATGAGTTCTGCAATTTTGAGAAGTGGCCATGCTATATCGGTATAGCCCTGTTCTGAAGAAGGCACAGGGCAAGAGCCAAGAGATAAGGAGTAATTGTGCCCGGTGCCAAGAATCTGGTAGGCGTGGGAACAGGAAGAGACATGAAACGGATTCATCGCATTCAGATAAAGCCCCGTATACATTCAACCCGAATTTTCAAGCAGTTATCGGCTATGCCAGACACCTTCAGCCTGCTCAGGGAATCCTATGTGCTGGTTATGTCCTGAAATGGGAGAGGTGAAAATGACTTCAGTTTTCTGTATTTAAAGCAGGAATGTAGTAGGGTCTAGAATAGATAGCGCCACACCCATATTCCTTTGTAGAACCTCCGCGGCAGCGGCAGACACGTTCCTGTATTCCAATAAAAAGATACAGCACTGGTACCGCAGTACCGCGGGCCTCAGTAGCTCAGTTGGTTTGAGCGTCAGATTCACATGCGGGAATCCCGGGGTGCGCTTAAATTAAAACTGGCCTTCTCACTGTCCCATCTTAACATCGTTGTTGTTCTGGTGGTATCGGTATAGGATTAGATAGCCCCTCCCCCCCTTCCCCCACTTTCCCGGGATGGTTATCCCCGTCAGCCATATCGCCTGAGGTGGGTGTCAACGTAAAAACTGAACCAAATCAATCAATCACTGCAAGCTGTTGATGCTGTACGATGCCGTTCCGTGGTTATGGCTTCTTACAACGACATTTTCGCTGAAGCGATTCATATCGTGCTGTTGCCGTTCAGATGCCATTCAGTTTCGTGCTTTCGGATTTTCCCGTTAAGTATCGAAGCTGTTCGTCTACGTTTCGTCGGAAGATTTTGGGATTTGTCTGGCTCGAGTATACTGAAATCAATCCAAGGGAAGCAATCATATTCCGGGAACTCTCAATTTTGAAGCAGTTCTTTCCCTTTAAACGATATCGTCTCACAAACATCGCACTTCTCTGAATGTTTGAATCGGCCCAATGCGACCGAGTTCCCAGAAACATATATATGTGTTTCAAAACAGCGACCCAAAGGCAAAAATTTAACAATGTAGTGTGGATTTGTGGCTGTTTTTGTGCTTTATGCATGACCAGTATTCCCAGTGGAACAGAAAAACTGAATACATGTGGTACTGAACCTGTGTGGAAAGATGGGATGCCTTATAGAAGTGAATGACAGTGTGCCACGAAATTGTTGTTTTTCGGCCTTTACCACATAACCTACCTTTTAAGTATTACTTAAAGCAAGAAAGCTGTCTGGAATATTCCGTTCGAATTAAATTGTTTGAAAAAGTTCAGTTCTTGTAAGTTTAGTGGTGCTTGTTTCATCTCTCTCTCTCTCTGTCTCTCTCTCTCTCTCTCTCTCTCTCTCTCTCTCTCTCTCTCTTCTTTTTTTTTTTCCATTATGTTTTTACCTTTGGGTCAAAATTGTGCGATTTGAAGTGGAAAAAGTTCCGCTCCATTACTTGCAATTTGATTAAATTAAGCAAAATGCTGACATGACGCTCCTGGAATGACGTTGACCTCGAATTTTTTTAAATCAAATAGGACTGTAGAGTTCATATTATGCGAAAAGCTGGCACTATCAGAATGATCTCTTGACCTCGATTTTATATCGAATCGGAATATATGGAGTCTATGTTAAGAGGGACCTCAATAGTTCAGTTGCTGGAGCGTTTAGTTCACATGCTGGTTGTGGGTCTTCCACCACGGGGTACGCTACATTAAAGTTGGCTGGCCTTCTTACAGCCCATCTTAGTGGGACCTACTAGTATCTAATCCTATACTGACACCACCAGAACAACGATGATGTTGAGATGGGATATCATCATCAAGTGCTCTGCCGGATGGTATTGGCGATCATGGCCCTCCATATGTATCTACTACACCTTGTTGCCGCAAGCACATCTTCCACCTCTCTGTCCTCAGCCCACCTTGCAAGTCCCGTTTAATATTTTCCTCACTGGGTCTAGCTAGTGCTCTCTCTCTCTCTCCAGCTTTCCTGTTGTGACCAGATGGGACAGTCAGAAGCCAATTTCAATATATCGCACCCCGGGATTCGAACTCACAACATTAACATGTGAATCCGACGCTCAACCAACTGAGCTATCGAGGCTCCTCTCCCTTCCCCCACTTCCCTGGGATGGTTATCTCCGTCGGCATATCACCTGAGGAGGTGGGTGTCGACTAAAAACTGAACCAAATCAATCGATCAATCAATCAATCAATCAATCAACCATCCCGTCTTAACCTGTACGCTTTCATCATTCTAGAGGTGTCAGAGTTTCTTTGGTTTCCTCTCTTTTATTTCAATTTCTGAAGATGACGTCTCCGCGCTCGAAGTGAATTCCATGTGCACTAACGTCACAGGTGTGTCATGTGATGGAAGAGATACAGAATGATCACGGCACGTCTTATTAAGCCTGCACATTAACCCACGAGCTGGCAGGTCCTGACGTCCTACCTTAGTTCCATAACCCTGGGTTGTAGGGGAGTGAGGTGGCAGAGACCTCAACTTTGCCCGGGGCCAGCACCACGAGTATCCATTACCTTCCTGCTGTACTTTGGTGGTGAGGCAGGAGTTGATAATTTCTCATGCGTTTGGTGTGAAGGTTAGGGATAAGAATAGGATTAATTGATTAGCCCCCCGGTTGATGTAAACAACTTTGTACCAAGTTTGAATCTAGTGGGGAGCAGCAAAGTTCAAGTCTGCGTTGTGGACACATGAGTCGAAAGTTAATTAGCGGGTCACGCATACGGATTTTTGGTCGCTGGACGTGGCGAATCCAACCCGATGAATTTTTGCTCATCATATCGCACGCAGTAATGCAGGACAGAATCCTGAAAGCTGTCGGTAAGTATTGCCAGGGTACTTCTTATTTCAACATAATACATAAATTGCATTTCTGTATCAAATTTATAAGAAAATCGCGGTTCAGAAATGTTGTATTTGTTCTAGATTTGATGCTTGCAGAAATGTTATGTCAAAAAACATTCTGATTATTAATATTTTCTCTTCTTTTCCTTTTCAGACTTCAGGCTTGGAAACATATCACTTGATAAAAACTTGTGGTTTTTGTTTAATTAACTAAGAAAAGTAACACATGATTTAGTTCCTTTCCCATCTCCTATTTGTGGAAAGGTAAAAATGGCACCGCACAGCATCGGCCTGATCTTTACCATTTCTTTGAACATATTGTTCATATTCATGCTTTTGACAACCAAGTAACTTAGAAAAAAAAAAGAAGAAAAATAAAGTGGGAGGGTGGGGAGGGATGAGGAAGGGAAGCTGTTAAGACTATTTAGTAATGATTCAATGTAAAATTGTAGTATTAGGTCTCTAAAGTTGAAAAATAACAAAGACCAGAATATTTTATTTGTCTTTTTATAGTCTTTCGAGACATCTTCGCTCATCATTAGATGAATGTTTCCTCTGTCGGGATGCCGGGGGCTCTTTCAGTATAAATAGTATCCCCAAATCCCGTATGTGTTCGATAAAGTCTTGCGTATTGTTTCTTAAGATTGATAATTGGGTACATGCATTAAGTGTATTTTTGGCTTTAGGGAAGTGAGATTTGCGGGAGCAATTTTAGTATTTTAGGTCCGTTTTTATGAAGGTTTTGGTGTCACTTGGAGAGGGAAAAAACTGGAGGGCAGCGACCTAGAGGATTACGTAGTAAACGCCTTCCAGTTAACGATTGATTTTATAAGCATGATGTCGTACATACAGAATTACCCTTTGTTTTTTTTTTTTTATTTTTGTTTTTTTTTATTGCCGTCTTGAGCAGAGAGAGAGAGAGAGAGAGAGAGAGAGAGAGAGAGAGAGAGAGAGAGAGAGAGAGAGAGAGAGAGCTTCTTTAGGAATGAAGTTAATCCGGATCTGAAGGATTGTTTTACTTCAGTGTTCATGCGCGCACGGGTGTGTGTGTGTGTGTGTGTGTGCTCGTGCGCGCGCGCGCGCGCGCGCGCGCGTGTGTGTGTGTGTGTGTATGTGTGTTTGAGAGAGAGAGAGAGAGAGAGGGTTGGAGGCAGAGAGAAGTTCATCTATTTATTTCTATATCTGTTTATTTATATACTTATTTTAATTTTTTCAGTCGTTTATGTACTCATCTTACAGTCGTTATGCCCATCAAGAATATTGCACATTCTGGATTGCAGAGCGAGGGAATCAGAGAGAGAGAGAGAGACAGACAGACAGACAGACAGACAGAGAGAGAGTTATTTGTTTATTTATTTAGCTATTTATTTAGCAGTCTGTTTATTTCGCTATGTATTTATTTGTTTACAGACACCATCGCCATCAAGAACACAGACAATGTGTTTACCATCGGAGACTTTGGATGTGCCGATGCGGCTGTCTCTATACCTCTTATCAGATCCATCATTGGTATGTTTCTGTTTCTTCTTTCTTTCGTTCTTTCTTTTTTCATCGTTGTCGTATCGTCGTCATCTTCAAACATCATACTCAGTATCAACATAATGCACCATAATGCACCATAATGTTACGCTGGACGAAAATAGAAAGAAGAAGAAAAGAATGATAAAATATGCCAAATTCAATGTAAAATGTATGGTTTGGTTTTAAACTGAGAAACATATACGCCATGTGGTTTTAAGGTTAGAAAGTATGGAAAGAGAACGGAAACAAAAATAATTGATTAAATAAACCAAACTGACAAATTCCATACTGAGTATAGATACAATAAGGTTACACCAACCAACACCGAAATAGTTACGGAAGACTTTGCCAAAGTCACTTTGTAGTCAAACACTATGCTGCATTTAGTGTACGGTTTTCATAAAACAGAAAACCCGTATCATAACCAGTATACATCACTACTAATTAAAATCTTGTTCTTAGAACGCTTTAAAAATCCCCCTCCCCATTTTTTTTCAAACACGGGAGATTATTCAATATCCACTGAAGACAGCTGTGTGTGTGAGTGTGTGTGTGTGTGTGTGTGTGTGTGTGTGTGTGTGTGTGTGTGTGTGTGTGTGTGTGTGTGTGTGTGTGTGTGTGTGTGTGCGCGTGTGTGTGTGTTCGTGTGTCTGTGATGAAAACGTGTCTGCTAGATATTCTAGGCTCTGGATCGCTGTAACGCTACTAAATTTTACTCAGAGCTGTGGGTCGGTTTTGATAGTCGCAAAGACACAAGTTTTGGAAGGAAAAGCTCCGCTCTCAAGGTCACACGGTCCAAAACAGGTGTCTGAAATCAGCACTTTTTTGTCACTAGCTTCTGAAAACGAATTTTCGTTACTGTAACAGTCTACCATTCTCCTCAATGCACATCAAATTTTATTTCAACCGAAGTTTTATCAAGGTCACAGTGACCTTAAGAAAAACAAAATCCTGATCTTCTGTAATACTTTTTTTTAAATTAAAAGATATCTTTAGAATGGCTTGACTATTTTGTTTTTGTTTTGTTTTGTTTTTTAAAGTTGAAAAATAGACACATGATATAGTTGAGCATACTTTTAATCCGTTTCTGTTATTGTGTCGGCTGGTTCCACGTTGATATTTCTGAAAAAAGTGTAACATTGTAAGTTTGTAGTTTGGATTTTTTCAAGAGAAATTTACTGCACACGGTCAATGCCAGTGTTACGCAATTCACCCAAATCTGCCAGCAGATATCTGGCAGATTCCCTGAGTCTGTGTAAAATCCTATGCGTTGGCAAGATCTTGAAAAGTAGGGAGGGGGGGGGGAGCAGATGGTAAATGGGACCTTGGGACCTACGAAAAACTAAGCAGAATGATGGAAACATGAAGATGTACAGTGAACAGACAAGTTCTTAATGTTGCGGGCTGGGACCGAACAAGAGATAGCAGATCTTGAATCCACAGCTCCGTCAAAATAGTAATACCTGAGTATAATTCTCTATTTCCATTGATCGTTTGTTTACCTGTTTATTGGTTCTGAAAGGTGGGAATGTTTCTGTTCCACGCACTAAGCTCAATACCTATGTCCACGAGCCTTCTCTGTTTCTGGTCCTGGTCCACTCTCCTGGAACAAACTTCCTCTCTCAGTGCGTCAGCAACCTATTTTTGTCTCCTTCAAGTCCGCTCTCAAAACTCACCTTTTCTCCTCTGCATAAAATCCTGACCTCACTCAACCCCCTCTGCAGCCTGTCTCCACTTGGAGGGGGAATCACATTGTAATATATAATTGCATATAATATGCTCTCTATAATTTTCCATTGCTTTTATTCTTTCTCCCCATTTATAGCCGTGTGTGTTGTGTGTGTGTGTGTGTGTGTGTGTGTGTGTGTGTGTGTGTGTGTGTGCGTGCGTGTGTGTGCGTACGTGCGTGTGTGTCTGTTTCAGCGCTTAGGTTTGATTTTATCAAGATTTTGCGCTATATAAATAAAATATTGTATATTGTATTATATCATGGCATAATTGGCATTGTGTGTGTTGTGTTGTGACAGAACATGTACGGAGGAAACAGAAGAAGAACATGCCTATCCAGGTGGTGTATGAGGACCAGCCCACCAATGACTTCAACTCCGTCTTCAAGCGTGTCCATGGTACGTGAACAAGTGACCATCGGGTAGTTTTAAGGCCTCGTTTTGGCCATCCATCACTATCTGTCTTGTTTTCCATTACACCATTGGCATGAAAGGCAGATTGCTTTCCCCCCGAGGGGTTACCGGGGGGCTCTTTCAATATATAAATAGTATCCCCAACTTCTAGAAATTCTGTGCCAGAAATTTCCTCTTTTCTGTCACTCTCTTTGTTTCTGCCTTGTTCGTGTGTTTTCTGTCATTTCTTCCTGTCATTTTCTGCCTTGCTGGTCCATTTACCTGTATGTGTTGGATAAAGTCTTGCTTACTTTCTCTTCAGATTGATAATTGGGTAGGCCTACATGCATTAAATGCATATTTGGTTTTAGGGAAATGAGATGTGCGGAAGCAATATTACGCAATTTAGGCCCGTTTTTTACAGATGTTTTAGTGTCCTTAGTTATGTTTAAATTTTATACAGGTATGTTTTTTAAATCCCTTGAGCAATAAATTGGACGGAGTGGTCAACGCCAAGGGCATCTCTTTAGATTATATGCGCGAATGCATTGATATGTGTATATAATTCCATTTTTGTCCTGTTGAAGCATGGTGCATGTTTTGAAAGGTAGAAAGAAACTCTAGGGAGAGCTAGACAACAGAAGGTCTTCAGAGAAGTAACCCCCTTTAGACAAGTGTTTCGGCCCTGAATTCCTTACACTCTCGGGGGGCCGGGCCACATCCAGGTCATGACTCCTGGATGCCCTTCTGCTGTTGTCTATTTTTTTTTTCCCACGCCGGGGATCGAACCTGGGCGATTCTGCGCTTCAGAACTGCGGTACGCGGTTTTACCAATGTGCTAACGGGGCACACATCATCTGTAGTGAATTTAATCCTTATGAAGTTCACTTTTTTGGTTCCTCCTTGCCCAGATCCAGCTTGAGCTCCTTTCTGCTGCCTCTGCCATCGCTTTAAGGGCTCTAGTCCTCTTCTTCCCAGAAATGGCGAGTTGTTTCATGAGATCATAAGCGGAGGTGCCCACAAACCCTCTTGCCCCGACCTCTATGTCGAAGATTTTGACCCGCAGACCTGCTTTCTTCAGGGTGCTGGCAAGACCGGCGTATTTTTCGGTCTTGTAGATATGTGCTTCTTCCATTCTGCTTTCGTATGGCACAGTGAGTTCTATCAGAATCACTTGTTTCGAGGAGTCAGAGTGGAGAGCGATGTCTGGTCTCATGCCTGTCTTGCTGATGACATCTGGGTAATTTCTCCACTCTGGGAGGTCTGCTGTACACTCCCAGTCGACTGCTCCATCCAGAAGACCCTTTGGCAATGTGCTGGTTGTCATAGCCCTTTCGGGCCAGACCTGTTTCCCTCCTGCTTTGTAGAACGTTGTCATAGCAATTGGTGCGTTTGGGGTCATGGTTTTTTCGCTAACCACATCTGTGATCACTTTCAGAACTTGGTTGTGCCTCCATGTATACCTTCCTTGGGCTAGCGCTACTTTGCAAGAGCTTAGGACATGTTCCACTGTTTGTTTCTTCTGACAGAGCGGACATGCTGGGTCGTCTGCTTTCCCCCATTTCACTAAGTTTGCATTCGAGGGGAGCAGGTCATATACAGATCTGAGGAGGAAGCTTATCCTTAGAGGAGCCATGTGCCACATATCGTTCCAGCTGAGACTTCTTTGGAGTGCACTGTCCCATGTTGTCCATTGCCCCTGTTGACCTTGCTGGACTGCCTTCTGCACTCTTTTGACATCTTCTTCTTCCTTCAACTCCTGTATGATCATGTCTCTTTTTTCCTTCCCTTTGGCTTTGGACCACCACTGCATTTTTGTTGCTCCCAGTCCCTGTCTGTTGGTTTGCGTGTGTCCAATTATTTCTTTGATGCTGAGGTTTCTCTTGGCATTGTTTACAGCCTCTTGGACTTTCCACTTTCTGCCAGTTCTCAGCTTTGGATGAACTGCTCTCACGATATTGTCCTCCGATTCCTCCAGCATGCTCAACAGTCTTGCTTTTCCAACTTTGTATTCCTCCACTATGGATTTCAGAGGTAGCTTCAGCATTGCTTGATATGGCTCTACGCAGTCGGCTGGACTTTAAACAAAAATAAAAAATAAATAGGGTAGAAAAGACACAGTTCTGGTACAGTCTCAGCTTGGGTTTTGCTTCTGAACTGGGGTGGGGGGGTGGGGGGGGGGGGCGGGGGTGGGGGAACTTCCACCGTTGTTCAGCATTTTGATGATGATTGTGACCTCCGCTGAGACAGCTCTTTGACTTCACTGCCTGTTCCTCCGTCGCGTCTGATAATGCTGTCAAGATGGGTGAACTCTTCATATGTGGTGAATAGATCTGTTCCATCTGGTCGGTTTAACCCCTTGGCTCCTGCACCCTATCTACCAACTGCAAAAACTTAACCCTTTGACTTTCTCACCCTTTCCACCAGCTTCCTACAGGATTAAGATTTTGCTTTGTTGGCATGCAGGATGCTGGTAGACAGTGTGCGGGAGTTAAAGGGTTAAATCAATGAGGGGTTTGGGGATGTTCAGAGTCATCGCCTTCGTTTTCATCTTGCTGATTTTTCGGCTAATTTGTTATGCAAAAGTGTTAAGACGAGACGTTTTCCCCCAGTGTGTGCCAGTGAGAGTGGGAGACTAACGCCAGGCCGTCTACAGTGTATACGTCATATTAGTTAATGCTATGTGGGTCTCTTGTGTCAAAAACTATTTGTTGAATACTTTTTTAAATGAACTGACATGTGGCATAGTCTCTTTATAGACTGATATGTGGCATAGTCTCTTTAAAATTGCATTTGTAAATACTGATTTTTTTTTGTGAAACATAACTTGAGTCTTAATCTCCTCTCCCCCTCGTACGAGGGACTTCGTGTTTAATTAAGACGTCGCCTGGTTTTAAATTGGTGTCATGTCCAAGCAATGAAGTCGTTTCGGTAATATCTAAAGAAGTAACATACGAGCAAACATCACTCAAGACTGCTCTGAGTTGTCTCCAAAACGCCTGCACCTCGTACATTCCCAAAACATATGTATCGCAATGTGCTGTATTCATTGTATTGTGTTTACTTAATTGCATTGCAGCATGGTACTTTATTTCATTGCGTTACATTGCATTGCATTGCGTTGCGTTTTCTTGTGCTGCATTGTGTTGTGATGTATTGTACTGAATAGTGCTGCATTTGCAATGCATGGTACTGTGTTGTACGATATTGCATTGCATGCTTTGCATTGCATTGCATTGCTTTGCTTTGCTTTGCAGTGCAGTGCAGTGCAGTGCAGTGCTTTGCATTGCATTGCATTGCATCGTATTGTATTGTATTGTATTGTATTTTATTGTATTGTATTGCATTGCATTATATTGTATTGTACTGTATTATATTGTATGGGTGTTGGCAGGCCTGATTCCCGAGCCCCCCACATATCTGAAAGACTTCTCAGACGTCTTCGTGCTGGCATCGGGCACAGGATTCTTCCAGCAGATCCTGCCTTCAGACAGTGCTCACCTTATCTTCTCCTTCATCGCTGCCCATTACCTCTCTGTGCCGTGAGTAGTGTAGCATTGTCCGTTTATATTTACTTGATAGTTTTATTATACGTTATTTGATTTATTATGTTTGTTTATTTATTTCATGCTGTTATTAATTTTATTTCAAGTGATTTCATTATATTTTGTGTTTATATTGTTTCCATTTATTTTATTACAAGTTATTTCGTTATATTTTCTTTTTGTTTAGTTTATTTTTTTTATCGATTTTGTTACACCTTATTTCATTATATTTATTGTTTTATGTTTCTATAAATTTTCATATATATAACTTATTTCATTACATTTTCTTTTTGTTTAGCGTTTTTTTATATCAGTTTTAGTGTACGTTATTTCATTACATATTTTTGTTTGTGTTAAGTTTCTATTAATCTTATTATAAGATATTTCATTAATATTTTCTTTTTGTTTATTTTTCTATCAATTTTATTATGCGATATTTCACTTTGTTTTTTTGTTTATTTTATGTTTCTATTAATTTTGTTATAAGTTGTTTCATTATCTTTCATTTTGTTACCAGAGAGCATAAGGTTTTGCACAATGAGTCTTCCATATATTTTTACTGAAATTCTTATTCTTCTGCAATTTTTTTTTCATGCCTGTGGTGCAGTCTGTATCAAAATTTTGATGAGCTGTTTTGTCATGAAACCGTTGAACGGGGAAACACACACACACACACACGCACATACACACACACACACACACCACACGCACACGCACACGCACATACACAAACACACACAAACACACACAAACGCACACACACACACAAACACACACACACACACACACAAACGCACACACATACACACACACACACACACACACACACACACACACACACACACACACACACACACACACACAGAGCAACATGTCTATGAGCGCACTGTTGTAAGCTTTGAGGCTTAACGACTCAGAAAAAGGGGCGCTTATCGACACTGGAAGCAACTCCAGTTTTACAGTAATATCCTTAGTCCAGTAAAAGTTGCCTCTCTTCTCAACCTCGATCCCCCTTACCCCAGCCTTTTTTTTTTCTTTTCTTTTCTTTTTCTTTCTTTCTTTTTTTCTTTTTCTTTTTTTCTTCTTCTCTTTTTAAAGAATCTTCGCTGTTTAATGTGGAAGTTTTAAAAGGTAGCCTAACACTTTTATTTTCTACTTGCAACCGAAGTTTCGATGGGAAACATCGTAAAAGGTCTGGTCTACCTACAGCTTGCTGGTCATAGTACTATTATTCTCGTCAATTTGTGATTCATTTAAAGACTGTTTGGCAATGCAGCTTCAACTATTAACTACTTGGTCTGTACATGTGTGTGTGTGTGTGTGTGTGTGTGTGTGTGTGTGTGTGTGTGTGTGTGTGTGTGTGTGTGTGTGTGTGTGTGTGTGTTTGCAGGGTGACCAAGTACAAGGACTCGTTCCACAGATTCCCCAACGCCACAGCCGAGGAGAAACAGCTGGTGGAGGCACAGGCTGCCAAGGACTGGGAAACCTTCCTGCTCCAACGGGCCCGGGAACTCAAGTCGGGTAAGTGGGTCTGTTTCACACAGAACTCAGTATTGATGGACTCGTAAAACTTCATCTGATCCTTTAGTTTTACAGGCCTCCCTCTCTCTCCTTTCTGTCACTCGTGTGCGCGTGCACGTGCACACATGTGTAAATACATACATACGTACGTACCTACATACGTACTTACGTACGTACGTACATACCTACCTACGTACCTATCTACCTACTACTACCTACCTACTACATACATAACATACATACATACATACATACATACATACATACATACATACATACATACATACATACGTACATATAAAGGGGCATACACCTATTATCTGTCTGTATCAATATTTACCTATTTACCTATTCATCTCTGTCTTTGTGTCTGTCTGTCTGAATTATTATTATTATTACTATTATTATTATTATTCTTACTATTATTATTCTGCAGGTGGGATGCTGATTGTGTCTACCCCTGCTCACGACCCGGAGGCCAAAATCAAAGGGGTGCGTCACTGGGCCCAGCACTGCGAGGAAGGCATGCTCAACATGTGGAGGCGCATGCGTGACGAAGGGAAGATCACTCCGGTGATTACATTTTCCACTCTTTCCTTCTCGTGTCTTTCCGTCTGTCTGCTGCCTGTTTATTTGTCTGTCTGTCTGTCTGCACCCAACAGGGCCAAGGTTGGATGAAAAAACAAATGCACTTGTGGCTTTATCCGTCATCTTTGAAAATAAAAATTCTGTCAGTCTGTCTGTCTCTGTCTGTCTTTGTGTATATGTATGTGTGTGTTTGTATGTGTGTCTGTGTTTTTTGTGTGCATGTGTGTGTACGCACGCGCGTGCACGCGTGGTGTGTGTGTGTGTGTGTGTGTGTGTGTGTATGTGTGTTGCAGGAATGTGTTAGCAAGATTTTGAATTTCTGTGCTTTCGCTGTTGTAACAGTTTATCATCATCCTTTGATGCATATTAGTTTTTTTTTTTATCGAGGCTTATTTAAGGTCACAGTGACCATAAGAAATACAAAATCAGGATTTTCTGTAATATTTTTGCACAGGGAGATGTTAGATGGCTTGTCCATCTTTTTATAGGAGCATAGTAGTAGTTTGTTGTTGTTGTTGTTGTTGTTTTCGTAGGTGTGATGAGTTCTCTAGATGTATCATCCACATCTGAATTGAAGTACGGAAACATCCGACCGTAATACCTATGAATTAATTCCTGATCACAACTTTAGTTCTTTTAGCATTACCCGTAGCACTCGTCATTATAGTTATTGTTGCTTAATGTCAAACTGACTGCGCAGAGCCATATCAGGGTTACAACTATATCAAAAAGTATACCTAACACCCGAAAAAGAAAAACCATATCAAAAACTACACCAAACACCTGGAAAAGAAAATTAAGTACTCACGAGCACATAATCTTAGGATATGCCCCTGGCGTTGTGCACTCCTACCAGCCTACTGCAAGGGGATTTAAAAAAACAGACCTGATACAAACAACTAATGGCACTAAAACATACATAAAACGGTCCTAAATTATCTAAAATTGCTTCTGCGCATCACATTTCCTATAGAGCCAAAAAAGGCAATTAATACACGTACTTAATTACCAGTCTTAAGAGAAAGGATGCAAGGCTTTATAGAACACGTACAGTGAATGGGCCAGCAAGGCAGAAAATGATAGGAAGAAATGACGGAAAGCAAAGGAGCAAGGCAGAAACAAAGAAAGTAACAGAAAACAGGAATTTTTTTTTTTGCATAGAACTTCCAGAAGGTGGGGATACTATTTATACTGAAAGAGCCCCCGGCATCCCCACAGGGAAAATTCGTCGTCATAGTAGGCGCCTACTATACTGATAGTAGTAGTGATAGCAACAGCAGTAACAACTGTACCTGTATGTATGTCTCATTGTCTTTATTTACCTGTTGCAGCAGTTGTATCTGTAGTGTATGTCTCATTGTCTTTATTTACCTGTTGCAACAATTTTACCTGTAATATATGTCTCATTTTCTTTATTCACCTGTTGCAACAATTGTACCTGTAGTGTATGCCTCATTGTCTTTATTTACCTGTTGTAGCAATTGTACCTGTAGTGTATGTCTCATTTTCTTTATTTACCTGTTGCAACAACTGTACCTGTAGTCTATGTCTCATTGTCTTTATTTACCTGTTGCAACAATTGTACCTGTAGTGTGTCTCATTGTCTTTATTTACCTGTTGCAACAATTGTACCTGTAGTGTATGCTCATTGTCTTTATTTTACCTGTTGCAACAATGTACCTGTAGTGTATGCCTCATTGTCTTTATTTACTGTCAACATGACGTGTGTGTTGTCTATTGTCTTATTACTGTTACAACAATTGTACCTGTAGTCTATGTCTCACTGTCTTTATTTACCTGTTGCAGCAAGTGTATGTGTAGTGTATGCCTTATTGTCTTTATTTACCTGTTGCAACAATTGTACGTGTAGTGTATGTCTCATTGTATTTATTTACCTGTTGCAACAATTGTACCTGTAGGGTATCTCTTTTTCTTTATTTACCTGTTGCAGCAATTGTACCTGTATGTATGTCTCATTGTCTTTATTTACCTGTAGCAGCAATTGTACGTGTAGTGTATGTCTCATTGTCTTTATTTACCTGTTGCAGCAAGAATTTTTCGACACCAACATGCACCGATGTCCCAGGTATCTGGAGGAGTACAAGGCGCCATTCATGAGTGCAAACTCTCCAGTCAGGAAGGCGGGTTTGGAGCTGATCAGCGCTGAGTTGATTGTCGCCCCTTGCGTGGCACAGGTGGCGTGGAAAAACAAACTGGAGAAAGGTTGGTGTTGTGATGTACTTCTGGTCCTTTCTGGACAGCAGCATTTTCTATTTCTGTGCTTCACATTTTCTTTTCTGTGTTGTTTGTTTTACATTTTCCTTAAAAAACAAAAAACAAAACAAAACCAAAAAGAAAACAAGAAAATCAGCTTACATCAACGGAAAGGGCGGCGTGTTTTGACTCTTTGTCTCTCTGTCTGTGTCTGTCTGTCTGACTCGTCTCTGTGTCTGTCTCTCTCTCTGTCTGTCTCTCTGTCGTCTCGTGTCTTCTGTCTCTGTCTCTCTCTCTTTTCTCTTTCTCTCTTCTCTTTCTCTCTCTCTGGCTCTCTGTTTCTGTCTGTCTGTCTGTCGTCTGTCTGTCTCTCTCTCACATTCTCTCTCTCTCTCTCTGTATGACAGAAAGATTCTAGCAAGATTTTCCCAGTTGTTTATGGGACAGTTTACCATCAATATGACGAAATGATTAACGCAACGGACCACTAACTAGAAGATCGTGGGTTCGAATTCCCACCAGCACAGGGAAAAATATGTGTGATTGTTTTGGCCCCTACCGGCTCCTACTTGTTGAACGTGTTACGTTTCTGCAATTGGTGGATAGGCTGCGGGAGTCAAAGGGTCAAAACTATACAGAGGGGTGCAAAAGTAGGTATACAGTAAGTACCACATCATTATTATAATGCTTAATTCCGCTCTCGATTAGAGGAGTGTGTGAATACCGACGGCAAGCAGTTTGAGTATCTGAGGGATTAAGGCTGTGCTTGTGATTACATGTGTATGCAATATTCATTTGTTTGTATAATAAATGCAGTGAGAAGTGTACGTGTTTTCTTTTTTCATAACTGTATACCTACTTTTGCACCCCCCCCCCCCCTGTATACTGTTTGAAAAGACAACGTTGACCTGTAAACTCCACACAACATACAGACTATACATAACGGCATTTTAGACACTGGAAGTTTTAAAATGAACATCAAGATCTAAGCACACGTAAACGGTTTTTCTTTTTTTGTCTATGAAATTTGTTTCACAAATGTTACACTTTCTGCTGAATGATAATCAAGCATCAACGAACAAAGCGATAACAGAAACGAGATCAATTTATACATAGAAGACAAGTATTGTATACTGTAGGAAAATTCCAGTTCGGTTCATTTTCATTCTGTTTCATTGAAACACTGTTCGGTTCATTTTCATTCTGTTTCACTGAAACACTATTCGGTTCATTTTCATTCTATTTCACTGAAACACTATACTCTGCAGAAGGAATCGACGAACGCAAAACGTGGGCAGAGGCAGTGGTGAAGCAACATCGTGTCTGGGCCAACAGCAACTTCATCCGGGGACTCTCCAACTCTCGCAGCAGCGCCGAGAAAGAGGCTCTGGTGGACGAGATGTTCGAGCGCCTGGAGGCCGAGACTGCCCAGTGCGACCCTAGCAAATACCTCAACGATTATCTGCTGGGCTACGTCTTTGCCCGAAAAGCCTGACATTCTGAAAAATAGAGAACTTCCTTATGTATGTGTGATCTGACATTCTGAATCAAAGATTTGCTGCCAGCGTTGAATCAAACAGAAGCTTGAAACACACGAAAAGAGGAAAGCCGAGTCGAATCCAAGTTTTTGTTAACTCTGCATGAGAAATTAGAAAGTTGTCATCATTCACATGTATTAAAATGAAAACAGAAATACGATCAGTCCGTCAGCCTATCCATACACCCATACATTTATCTATCCATCCATCCATCTCCATCCATCCATCCATCCATCCATCCATTCACGTAAAAGATTCAATAGCAGCAATTTGTGACATAGAAGCAGCAAATATTTGTGACATCAGAACATCAAGAACATAAAAAATTTAAAACGTCAAGAACGTTTATATCATTCATTGTACAAAGTAAGCAAACATTTCGATCAGCTGGTTTTTGTCGATACGAAAAAAAGAAAGAAAAAAAAAAAGAAAAAGAAAAAACAAAAAGAAAGGAAAAAAAAAGAAAACAAAAGAAAACATGGAAACAAATAACAAAGAGATAAGATCACAGGTTTTGGAGCAAACATACTGGACAGTATTGCTGTTGTTGTAGTTTGTACTTGTTGTAGTATCTTGTACATACTACATTTCACTCAGATGGTCGAGATCATAGTTTTGACTGCAAAGCTTTCTTGAACCAGGCGATATTATTTCTGTCTTGCCCTTTCTGTACATTTGACAAAGACCAGTTGAACAAACATTTGCACCCGTCTACATTCGCCAATTCAATAAATGTTCTTTTTTCTCTTTTCGTGTGTTTCTGGTTTCTGTGTTTGTAACCCGACAGCTGTGAAAATTTATGTCGTTAAAAATTGTCGAAACTTCTACACCTTGTTGTGCTTTATTTGCATTTATACACCTTGTTTTGCTGTGTTTGTCGAGATAAAACTATTCTCTCAACGCACCTGCCATCTTGAACTCCTGATCTGATGGTTGTGAACATTTAGTTCAAAAGTGAAAAAGTTGTGGCCCCTTAATTTATACTAAAACTTTGTGTTCATTAAATTGTCCTGTCTCGAAAGCTTTGATAATTCAGAATTGTGCTTATGATGTCGACAGTTCCCATGGGACTTCAGGTCGATAAAAGTTTGAAGATGTATTCTTTACAACTGGTTTTACGTGTTATGCACAAATGTTGCACAAATGTTTGCACAAACCCATGTACACTCCCGATGCGCTGTTGCTGGGAGGCAATTTATATTACTGTTGTAAAGTGTAACCTCGTTGTCTGGGTGTGGTATGCTGTGAACACCCTCTATTCTATACGCTACCTGTCTTTCCATCTTATGTTTAAAATCTTTCAGTCATTTCTGTTTTCAGCTTACCAGCCCATTTACCTACACTTATTCTGGAATTTCTCCTTACGAAATATTTTTAAGACATACGCTAAACTGCTTCACGCTGATCGCCCAGGACATGCGATCTCAAACATAAACCAGATTCTGTCCTTTCAATAGTGTTATAATAGAATTTACAGTGTGTGGCTTCTACTACAGTTTTCAGAAAATATTTTTTGAAATACTAAAGAAAGGGTGATACTTTAATTATATCAAGCACAATTAGCCTATGCATATGTCGGTCATGATGCTTGGTTTGGTTGTTCGTCTCATCGATTTTTATACTGATCTTTTTACTGTTTATGCTGTCTTGCAGATGTAACGAACTTTGACAGAATCAAACTAGTGTGTAGCAATATTTTGAACAGTTGCTACATACCTTAAGTGGCCATGATTGCCAAGTAGGCTGTCAATGTTAATTATATTTAAATCGGATGTAATGTTGCAAAAGTTTTCGAAGTTTTGACCTCTACGAACTTGTAAGTTTATGTGAAAAACGTTGCTTGCAACGGAAGGTTTGGATTCTTCTCATGCCTTTTGCTTTGTTTTATTGTGAAAAATTGAATAAAAAAAGTTTAATTATCTGATGCCTTTTCTTTTTGCTTTATTGTGCTGAATTTTTTCTGCTATCCCTCTGTCGTATTCTGTCATGTTTCCTTCGTCTGTCGTTCTGTCTTTCGTCTCTATACATTTCTTTTCCATTTCTTCTTTCTTTTCTGTCGTTTCCTTCTAATCTTTTATCTCGCGCTCTTTTTTACGTCTTATTTTAAAAGGGAGATTATTTTGTTTCAACCGGAGAGAGTGAGGGTCTGTGTGTTATGTATGTATGTATGTATGTATGTATGTATGTATGTATATATATGTATAAACACACACACACTATATATATATATATATATATATATATATATATATATATATGTGTGTGTGTGTGTGTGTGTGTGTGTGTGTGTGTTAAGATTTATCAGTTGTTTCTGGGTGGATCTTTACTAAATTTAAAGGTGTAAACTAAAGGATCATACACCCACAAGTTTGGAAGTCATGGAATCAAGATCAAGTCACACACCACTACCACCACCACCCCATCCCCATCCTCCCCGGCACCGAAATGCCTTGAATTAGCTCGTTTTTGAGTAAGATGCGTAAACAGCATTTTCTTAGGAACTTCTGATAGTCTTTTAAAGTTTTTTTGTTTTTGTTTTTGTTTTTTGCTGTAGGAAAGGTGCTGTCTGCTTTCCAAGTAAGCTCACTATGAATTGCATCTGGTCCACTGGCTAATGCTTCCCATGGAGCAGGGCAGAAAAAGGACAAATCTGACCAGCTTTGCTTTATAGAGGATTTGTAAACCCCCTCTTCCCACCCTCCTCCCCCATCCCGACGTCATCATCATCATCATGTGCCCTGCTGCATGGCCTTGGCGATCATGGCCCTCCATATCTATCTGTCCTGTCGCTGCAAGCACATCTTCCACCCTCTCTGTCTTCAGCCACCCTGCAAGTCCGTCCAGTATTTTCTCCCTGGGTCTACCTGGTGTTCTCTTTCCCTCCAGCTTTCCTGTTGTGACCAGGTGGTCTAATTCCCCTTTCCTCATAAAAATGAATGTTGCTTGTCTTTTCCTAATTTTCCTTATCGATGATCTTCCTGTGTCTGCCTCCATCAAGACGGTCTCGTTTGTTTTCTTTGCTGTGCATGGAACTCTCAGCATTCTTCTTAGAAACCACATTTCGGCTGCCTCGATCTTGTTCTGGCTTTGCGTGTTGACTGTCCACGCCTCACAGCCGTATAACATTATCGATTCTATATAACTTTCAAGAACTCTCTTCCTGATGTTAACTGACAGGCATTTGTTGGTAAGAATGCTTTTCATCTTCTGGAATGCTGTTTTGGCTTAGCCGATTCTGCTGACTATTTCTGATGTGTATCTGCCCTCTGGTGAGATGACCGTTCCCAGATATTTAAACTTATCAACCTGTCACAAAGTTGTGCCATTTGCTGTCATTTTGCATGGGAGGATCTCAACGAAGTCATTGAATATACCAGCTTTGCTTTACCGAAGATTTGTATATATATGTCGGCCTCTTTACATCTCAGGAGATGATAGTCTGCACCAGGAGGCGTTGTGGTCATGACGTGCACTTTCTGCTGTGGCTGTGCTGTGTTACCAGCGAAGCTGGAGTGACCTCTCCAGGTGCCGGCCTGGGCAAGTGAATATGGAGGACGAGCTGTTGCCCATGCAGCAGATCCCCCCTCTCCTCGCCACTAGTAGAATCCAGGGGAAAGACAGAGGCCTATACGCCTGGTACCAGGGGCGACGCAGGAGTTGCCAGAACGAGGTTGTAGACAACGGCGAACTGCCTAAATGACTCCGACTCCGGATTTTTCCTCGAGATTTACTTCTGAAGCCTTTCCTTTGAATGGGTGTAGTCGCGAGGCAGCGGAGGTTTGAAGTCGGAGTTTTCCTTCTCCTAGACAGGCTGCCTTCCCGGGCTGACGAGTCCCATCTACCCGATATATATATATATATATATATATATATATATATATATATATATATATATAGAGAGAGAGAGAGAGAGAGAGAGAGAGAGCATAAAGAACAAAAAGAAGTATAATAAGAATATAAAAAAAAATGTATGACAAAATCTTCTATGGACGAAACTGAGTCACGAATGACTCGCGCTTAGCAAAGTGCTAACATAACGCATATCTCTAAATCTTTATTAATTTCTGTGTGAAACTTCCAGTATTTCTGATATGAAACAAGAAATTTACATTATTTGGTCTTTGGATCATTACCAAGTTTTTTTTCACCCTTGAAATTTGCCGCTTATCTGTAAATCTTCATTATTTTTTCTGTGAAATTTCGAGTTTCGCTATGACACAATTCCCCCCCCCCCCCCCCCCCCCCTCCTAGAAATTTGCCGCTTATCTCTAAATCTCTATTGTTTATCTGTGAAATTTCGAGTTTTTCTGATATGATGCAAGAAGTTTATAATATTTGGTCTATGGCTTATGACCAAGAGTTTTTTTGTTGTTTTCCTCATTAAATTTTCATTTATTCCACCTGTTCACGAGAAGATTATCATAACGATGCATTTCGCGTAAACAGGAAGCCGACTGACCTTATAATTAAGGGCTCATGGGCATTGTATATAACCATGATATCAGCGAGCTAAAAGCTCAGCATAAAGCGAAGAAACAGGTAGTTTGGCATGATTTCTGAATTCTTTATTTCACCCTTTCCGGCTTGTTTTCTGCTGTTTCTGAGACTGAATGCATTTTACAACTCACTTTCAAGAGTTTGCTTCTCAGGGTTTATTGGTTGAGGTAAGCTTTTTGAGATATTGAAGTATGTTGGATACATGGGTTGTTAGCAGCAAAGAATATTAATTACATTAATTAATCACTCAATTATCTGTTCATCTTATTCGATTTGTTTACTTCCCTGTTTCGTCTGTTATCATCTATTTACTATCTATCTATCTATCTATCTTTCTGTCATGTCTGTCTGTCTATCTATCTATCTATCTATCTGTCTATCTATCTATCTATCTATCTGTCTGTCTATCTATCTATCTATCTGTCTATCTATCTATCTATCTATCTATCTATCTATATGTCTGTCTATCTATCTATCTGTCTATCTATCGTTATCTATCTATCTGTCTGTCTGTCTATCTATCATCTATCTATCTGTCTATCTATCTATCTATCTATCTGTCTATCTATCTATCTATCTGTCTATCTCTCTACTTCTATATGTCTGTCTGTCTATCATCTATCTATATATCTATATTTATATCTGTATCTGTATCTATATACAAGAGAAGAGAGAGAGAGAGAGAGAGAGCATAAAGAATAAAAAGAAGTATAATAAGAATAAAAAAGTATAATGACAAAATCTCCTATGGATGTAACGAAGTCACAAATGGCTCGAGTTTGGCAAAGTGCTTACATAATGCTTATCTCTAAATCTTTATTAATTTTTTTGTGAAACTTCGAGTTTTTCTGATATGACACAAAAATTTACATTATTGGGTCTTTGGATCATTACCAAGTTTTTTTTTCACCCATGAAATGTGCCGCTTATCTGTAAATCTTTTATTATTTTTCTCTGTGAAATTTCGAGATTTTCTGATATGACGCAAGAAGTTTATAATATTTGGTCTATGGCTTATGACCAAGTTGTTGTTTGTTTGTTTGTTTGTTTGTTTGTTTGTTTTTTTTCCTTATGAAATTTGCATTTATTGCACCTGTTCACGAGAAGATATTCATAACGACGCTCTTGGCGTAAACATAAAGCTGACTGACCTAATGATATTAAAGGGTTCAAGGGCATTGTGTATAAACCATGATATCAGTGAAATAAAAACTCAGCATTAAGCGTGGAAACTGGTAGGTTGGCATGATTTCTGTATTCTTTATTTCACCCTTTCCAGCTTGTTTTATAATAATAATAATTACAATATTTATATAGCGCAAAATCTTGATAAAATCAAATCTAAGCGCTGAAGCAGACACACACGCACGCACGCACGCACGCACGCACGCACGCACGCACGCACGCACACGCACGCACACACACACACACACACACACACACACACACACACACACACACACACACACACACACACACACACACCGTCTAATATCACTTATAGTGAAAAGACGTTAAATTAAAGAACGAACGAACACACACACACACACACACACACACACACGCATGGCTATAAATGGGGAAAAGATAAAAGCAATAAAAGCAAGAATAAAAGCAATGGAAAATTATAGAGAGCATAGCATATACAATTATATATTATAACCATGTGATTCCCCTCCGAGCGGAGACAGGCTGCAGAAGAAGGGGGGGGGGGGTTGAGTGAGGTTAGGATTTTATGCGGAGGAGAAAAGGTGGGTTTTGAGAGCGGACTTGAAGGAGACAAAAGTAGGTTGCTGACGGACTGAGAGAGAGGAAGTTTGTTCCAGGAGAGTGGACCAGAAACAGAGAAGGCTCGTGTACCATAGGTATTGTTTTATATTGTTTCTAAGACTGAGTGCATTTTACCACGCAATTTAAAGAGTTTGATTCTCAGGATATGGTCAGGGTAAAGGTTTTTGAGATATTGAAAGTGTATTTCGATGACATCGGTAGTGAGCAGACGAATGAGCATAACTATTAATTACTTAGTTAAATTATCTGTTCATTTTTTTAGATTTGCTTACTTACTTGTTTTGTCGGTTATTGTCTATCTATCTATCTATCTATCTATCTATCTATCTATCTATCTATTTATCTATCTATCTATCTATCTATCTATGTATCTATGTATCTATGTATCTATCTATCTATCTATCTATCTATCTATCTATGTATCTAATATATCTATCTGTCTGTCTATCTATCTATCTATCTATCTGTCTGTCTGTCTACCTGTCTATCTATATATACACTATCTATCTATCTATCTATCTATCTATCTATCTATCTATCTTTCTATCTATCTATCTATCTATACGCTATCTATCTATGCATGTACGTATGTATGTACCTATGTATGTATGTATATGTATCTATCTATCTAACTGTCTGTCTGTCTACCTGTCTATCTATCTATACACTATCTATCTATCTATCTATCTATGTGTCTATCTATCTATCTATCTATCTATCTATCTAATCTATCTATCTGTCGTTTATCTATCTATCTATCTATCTATCC
>CM060308.1:70065510-70070510 GCA_030674185.1 Monoplex corrugatus
CGCCACGCAGCAGGGCACCTGACGACGATGATAACGACAGCCACAGCCCATGCAGATTGGACCATGAGAAGGGCTGGAGTCAGTCCCACACATTCAATCCCTGTGGGTAGTTGGTGCGCAGTTTGTGTCTCCAAAACCTTTCTAATGTTAATTCTAGTACTAATTCTGATACTCCAGGTTGCCGTTTTGGACATGGTGCTAGCCTTGATATGGCTCTAGTAGTCGGTTGTGCTATAAGCAATATGAACTTGAACTAATACTAATACTGATGCTAATGCTTATTCTGATACTAATACTCAGACTGATTCTACTGCTAATATTAATATTAATACTAATACTAATAATTACCAGTACTACTATTACTACGAACAACAACAATGACCGTAGTGGTAATGATGAATATGAATATGATGATGAATATGATGATGATGATGATGATGATGATGATGACGACGACGACGACGGCGACGATGATGATGATGATGATGATAACAGTAATAATAACATGATAGTAATAATGATACTGCTACTACTACTACTAACTACTACTTCTACTACTACTACCACCACCAATATCACGATTACCACCACCACCACCACCATCACTATAATAATAACCACATTAATGAAGTTAATAACAATAGTAATGATGCGACTGATGATGATGGAGATGATGATGATGATGATGATGACGACGACGACGACAACGACGACGACGACGACGATATCAGTCAAAACTAACTCGAGTAATATAAGCACGATGTGACACAGAGGGGACAACAGATAAAACTACAGTTTTTATACAAGTATAATACAAGAATAGTATTACATAGGAATGCATACGCATATATACGTATACGCTTACACCATCAACCCCACCCCTGTATACACACACACATATAGGCACAGACATATGAGCCTGGGTCAAAAGGTGCTTTGGGGTGACTTTCCTAGTTCAAATCACTGCAACTAATTTTCTTGCCATTGCACAGCCTGAACAATCCTAGATATTGAGCTTCAAATGTCAAATCAAATAGCAGACATGAATTCATGGAGGTTGAACAAATCATTCATTGGCCAGTCAAGTTTATATTTACACTTTTACTCAAATTGCAGCCCTCCTTTTACAGATGGGATTAGTAGGCTGAGAATAAAGTTTGGTGTTAAACCATGGTTGTACCTATGTATGTATTTTTTAGTTTCTTATCAAGGTTACTCATTAGTTTATAATTTCATTTGGATTTTTGGCCAATTTTTTTCATATATTCTGCAATATCAAAGTGTAAATATAAGGTTTCATTCGTGACACTTTTGTGTCACAGGCCTACAGTTCTTTAATCAATCACAGTGGGGAAAAATGATTAAAAACTGCAGTGAAATAGGGCTTTTCCAGTTTTATGCATAAAACTGTCTGAATAGAACTCATCAGATTGCAATCAAATAGAAACTTTGGAAACTATTTGAGTTTTTGCGTGACATCTGTCATGGATGAAACTATGCCCTATAAAGTATGAGCTACTGCCTCTGGAAAAGCCAAATGATTTGTTCAACCTCCATGAATTCATGTCTGCTATTTGATTTGACATTTAAAGCTCAATGTCTAGGATTTGTTCAGGCTGTGCAAAGGCAAGAAAATTAGTTGCAGTGATTTGAACTAGGAAAGTCACCCCAAAGCACCTTTTGACCCTGGCTCATAGATCTATACTGGGATCGTACGCATACTCTGATGTGAAGTTTGTAAACAAATCGTTGGAACATACACACGTAACATTTTTCTGACACTGTCAGTCTTACGAGTCATCATCATCATCATATGCCCTGCCTGCATTCTTTTATTTTCCTTCTATTGTTGTTTAAAGCCCAGCCGACTGCGCAGAGCTATATCAGGGCTATAACTGCTTCAAAACGCACAAAATTTCAACAGGGAAAAAAAAAGAAAAGAAAATTAAGTACACATATCAATGCATTCGCGCACATAATCTAAGGACATGCATGCCCCCGGCGTAGGACCATACCGTCCGATTTCTCGCACAGGGGAGATTTAAAAAGCACACCTGAATACAATATAAGCTACAAATATAGCATACATAAGGACACCAAAACATAATATAAAAACAGGCGTAAATTACCTAAAATTGCTTCCACATATCTCACCTCCTTAGAGCCAAAAATGCACTTAATACGTGTACCCAATTATCAATCCGAAGAAAAAGTACGTAAGACTTTATCGAAAAAATACAGGTGAATGGACCATTAAGGCAGAAAATAAGTAGAAATGACAGAAAGCAAGGCAACAAGGCAGAAACAAAGAGAGTGACAGAAAAGAGGAAATTTCTAGCACAGAATTCCCAGAAGATGGGGAAACTATTTATACTGAAAGAGCCCCGGCAACCCAACGGGGTAACCCTACCTGCATGGCGTTGGCGATCATTGCCCCCTATATAAATCTATACCCTGTCGCCGCAAGTACATCTTCCACCCTCTCTGTCCTCAGCCACCCTGCAAGCCCGTCCAATATTTTCTCCCTGGGTCTACCTGATGCTGTTTTTCCCTCCAGCTTTCCTGTTGTGACTAGGTGCTCTAACTTTTCTTGCTTCATGAAATGTCCTATAAATATTGTCATCTTTTTCGTAATCTTCTTCATTAATGTTCTTTTTATGTCTGCCTCCTTCAAGACTCTTTCGTTTGTTTTCTTTGCTGTCCATGGAACTTTAAACGTTCCTATTGGAAACCATATTTCAGCTGCCTCAAACTTGTTCTGACTTTGCGTGTAGACTGTCCACGCTTCAACAACATTCGCATTAGACCTTTAGGGTGGTTAAAGCGCTTGTCTTTATTGATGAGACAATAAACCAAGATCCCACGACAACGAACGAATTGTCCCTGGCAAAACCTTTTCGACAAAAAAGCAAAGAAAAGAAAAATTGGTGGCACTGTACTGTGCAGGGAGTGTGTCGCTGCACAGTCTGCATATTCCGTCTGAGGGGTGGGGAGTAGGGTGGGGACATGCATGTTGGGTGTTTGTATATTTCCATAAGCCACCGGACACTGTCCGTCCAGTATTATGGTATTCTGAAACGAACTATCATTAATTAATTAATTAATATTCATCATTCATTCATTCGTTCGTTCACATTCATTCATTCTTCAGTTCGTTCATTCATTCATTCATTCATTCATTCATTCATTCATTCGTCCATTCATTCATTCATTCATTCACTTATTCATTGATTGATTGATTGATTGATTGATTCATTCATTCATTCATTCATTTATTACATTATTCATTCATTCATTCGTTTTCTTTCATTCATTTATTCATTCACTTACTCATTCATTCATTCATTGTGGTTTCTCGGTTTAGATCAGGTGAGAAAACATCCAGAGAGAAAAACAGCACCTATCCAGGTGATATACGAAGACCAGCCTTCCAACGACTTTCTGTCTCTCTTCAATCGGCTCCATGGTAATGTAAAAACTGAATGTCCGCTTACACTTGTGACACACTGACACACAGACACATACACAATCCCAGTAAGCCACGTTGAAAGCTGGCCTGTTGGCTGCCATCTGAATATTTCCATTATAAGCTGTTTCACAGGTCTCTCTCCACAATGTCATTCTCAAGATCGGGCAGGTTTTTTTTTGTTTCTTTGCGGGCTCGGAGAGGCTGCCAGAAAATTGCTGGCAGATTTGGGTGGAGCGCATATGGTGTTTGCCGAGTACTCTGAATCGCTCTTAATTAACTCTATGGTTTTCACACCAATATTCACCGTCAGCAAAATCTTGACCTTTTGACTCCCTCACCCTATCCAGTAGCTTCCTGCAGGAAACCTGTGGATAGGGTTACGGAGTCAAACGGTTAAAGTGTTTGCTTTGCTATAGCATGGTTGGCAATGCAGGGTGCTGGTAGACAAAGGTGTGGGAGTCAAAGGGTTAAACAAACACGAAAAGCTAATCTTATTTTGATAGAGATCCATGGGGGGGGGGGGGGGGAGGAGGGGGGAAGGAGTTGCACAAAATGCAAAAGAAACGATTAAAAGGACGTTGTTAAATGAACTTGACTTCCCTACTTTTTATTTATTTTGTTGTATCATTTTGTTTTGCCTCGTTTTTTTTCCTCTCTTTTTTTTTTTTTTTTTTTTTTTTCTCTTTTTCTCTTTTTTTTCCTCTCTTTTTTTTTTTTTTTCTTTTTTTTTTTTTTTTTTTTTTCTTTTTTTCTCTTTTTTCTCCTTTTTTTCTTTTTTTTTTTCTCTTTTTTTTTCTCTTTTTTTTTTTTTTTTTTTTTCTTTTCTCTTTTTTTTTCTCTTTTTTTTCTCTTTTTTCTCTTTTTTCTATTTTTTTTCTCTTTTTTTTCTCTTTTTTCTTTTTTTTCTCTTTTTTTCCTCTTTTTTTTCTCTTTTTCTCTTTTTTTTTCTTTTTTTTTCTTTTTTTTTCTCTTTTTTTTTTTCTTTTTTTTTTCTCTTTTTCCTTTTTTTTCTTTTTTTTCTTCTTTTTTTTCTCTTTTTTCTCTTTTTTTCTCACTTTTTTCTTCTCTTTTTTCTCCCCTTTTTTTCTCATTTTTTCTCTCTTTTTTCTCTCTTTTTTTCTCTTTTTTTTTCTCTTTTTTTCTTTTTTTTTTCTTCTCTTTTTTCTTTTTTTTCTTTTTCTTTTTTTTCCTCTTTTCTCTTTTTTTTTTCCTCTTTTTTTTTCTCTTTTTTCTTTTTTTCCTTTTTTCTCTTTTTTCTTTTTTTTTTCTTTTTTTTTCCTCTTTTTTTTTTCTCTTTTTTTCTTTTTTTTTTTCTTTTTTTTCTTCTCTTTTTTTTTCTCTTTATTTTCGCAGGTGTGATACCAGAGCCGAGAACGTACCTGAAAGATTTCAGCGATGTCTTCACGTTGGCTTCCGGGACCGAGTTCTTTTCAGCAGTTATACCCCCTGAATCTGTCGACGTTGCTGTGTCCTTCGGTTCGGCTCTGTACTTGTCTAAACCGTGAGTGAAGATTTTAAAGGCAAGGGGGAG
>CM060308.1:70075510-70078010 GCA_030674185.1 Monoplex corrugatus
TTAGGCGTACTAAATGTTCATAATAATAATAATAATAATATATGTGTATGTGTATACGTGTATGCATGTGTATGTTTGTGTATATGTGTATAATATTAATCAAAGAACATAACTCTAAAGAGTCTCGTAGGAATTATGTCCCATGTTGTAGAACTCAAATCTAACACAGTTTGCGCTACCCATTCAGCTAGCATAGAAGCAGATACAAAGTACAAAAACAGTAAGCTCAGAACACTCCTCAAAAAAGGAGCACCCAAGCCTACCTTTATACTATGCGACTACCCTACACACAACTATGAGAGAGGAGAGAAATACATACAATACGTTGGTCTTATGTTCAAGATTGACATAGTCTTTTATTCATTGAACTGACCAAACACACACACGTAGACAAGACAGAACATATACAGGGTTGCTTCCAAGGCATATAGGTTATACCAAAGAAATAAGAGGGAAGCAAGGAGAATTTTTATAATATTAATCAAAGAACATAACATATATGTGTATGTTTGCAGGGTGACCAAGTACAAGGACTCGTTCCACAGATTCCCCAACGCCACAGCCGAGGAAAAGCAGCTGGTGGAGGCACAGGCTGCCAAGGACTGGGAAACCTTCCTGCTCCAACGGGCCCGGGAACTCAAGTCGGGTGGGCAACCACTTAGACTACCCACCTTTCCTCCCCCAATCCCACCACCACCGTATTCCCCACCCACACCATCACCTCCCATTTCAAGATCTCGCCCGCGCGAATGGGGCTTTGAATAAGGTCAAGGAGTTTGCCAGATCATCACTGGAAAATTTGGGTGCTCGTGCGGTGGTTGCGCATGTGGAAATTCTCCAGTATAATGCATTCCTCTTGAGAACAAATTCGGTTCAGTTTTGAAAAAGAACTTATCCCATGACAAACTCCGAGTTTTTTTTTAAAATTAGACTTGCAAGCATCCTGTCCTGTGGTATATTTGGTGTTGCGCGTATAAAATCATACCGAATGTTAAATGCCGTTTTTACTTAACACGGAAAAATCCCTCCAAAATAAACAAAAATGAGAAACACACACACAGACACACAGACACACACACACACACAGACACACACACACACACACACACACACACACACATATATATATATATATATATACACATACATACCTACACACACACATACACACATACATGCATACATACACACATACATACATACATACATACATACATACATACATACACACATACATACATACATACATACATACATACATACATACATACATACAAATACACATACACATATACACACATAACACAAGAAAGCAATACAACAACAACAATAACAACAACAACAACAACAACAACAAAACAAAACCGAAATCAAAACAAAACCAAATAAAGAGAAACAAAAGTGATCAAGCCATTTTACCAATCTCCTCTTCTATATGGAAATTATTACAGAAAATCTCGATTTTGTATTTTGTCAAGGTCACGTTGACCTTCAAGAAGCTTCAGTTGAAGTGAAACTTGCAGTGAATGGGAGGCAATGAGAAATCTTTTAGCAGTGAAAACCTTTTAGATATTGCCAGAAGTTCGCGAGAAAACGATGATCACGCGCGCTATACACACACGTATACACACACAAATGCACACATACACACGGGCGCGCCCGCTCTCACTCACATAGGTCAATTACCATATACACACACGTAAGTATACAGGAGAAATGCACTATCACGAACGCATGCACACACAACTACACACACACACATAGACGCACGCGTGCACGCACACACATTAGAGTGTCATCAACATCATCAGGTGCCCTGCCTCATGGCGTTGGCGATCATGGACTTCCATCTGTCTCTATCTCTTGTTGCCTCAAGCATCTCTTCCACGCTCCTTGTCTTCAGCCACTCTGCAAGTCCGTCTAGCATTTTCTCCCTGGGACTACCTGGTGCTCTCTTTCCCTCCAGCTTTCCCATTGTGACCAGGTGCTCTAAATCCCCCTCTCTCATAAAATGGCCTATAAACGTTGCCTGTCTTTTCCTAATCTTCCTTATGAGTGATCTACTTGTGTCTGCCTCCATCAAGACTGTCTCGTTTGTTTTCTTTGCTGTCCATGGAACTCTCAACATTCTTCTTAGAAACCACATCTCGGCTGCCTCAATCTTGTTCTGGCTTTGCTTGTTGACTGTCCACGCCTCACATCCGTACAACAGTATTGGTTCTATATAACATTCCAGAACTCTCTTCCTGATGTTAATTGATAGGCATTTGTTGGTAAGAATGCTTGTCATCTTCTTGAATGCTGTTTTGGCTTGGCCGATTCTGCTGTCTACTTCTGGTGTGCATCTGCTGTCATTAGAGTGTAGTTCAATAAAAGTTGTGGTTCATACTGTTGTTTGTGCGGGCTTCAGTTCCTCAGTTGGTTGAGCGTCGATTCACATGCTAATTAACGGTTGTGGATTCGAACCACCATGGGGTCAGTTAAACTACACAGTAACTAA
>CM060308.1:70083010-70093010 GCA_030674185.1 Monoplex corrugatus
CTCAGAACATTCCTACTTTCCTTCAGGATGTTTTGCTGGTGGATAGGGTGTTGGGGAGTTGAAAGGGTTAATAAGGATTTTTGCAGCTGATGGATAGTGAGAGAGAGAGAGACAAGGCAGTCAGTCGGTTAGTCAGTTAGTCAGTCAGTCAGTCATTCAGTTAGTCAGTCAGTTAGTCAGTTAATTAGTTAGTTATTTAGTATTTATTTGATCATTTATTAATTTGATTATTTATTTGTGAATTTGTCTACATATTTCTATTCATTCATTCATTCATTCATTCATTCATTCATTCATTCATTCATTCGTTGTTCGTTCATTCATTCATTCATTATTGATTCATTCATTATTTATGTATCATTTGTTTATTTATTCTTTGTTTCTTTTTCTACTTTTTATGTTTATTCATTCGTTCATTCATTATTCATTTATTTATTCATTCTTATGTATTTGTTTCTTTATCATTGTTTATTTCTATTTATTGTTTATCTATTCATTCATTCATTATTCATTTATTACTTTCATTCTTCATTCATTACTATTATTTATTTATTCATCATATATCTTTCCTTCATTATTCATTTGTAGCATGGCGGATAGGATGGGTATGAAAACCACAATGTCATCAAGCTTTTGTGATTGCTCCATGTTTCCGATTAAGGTACTGAAGTCAGAGGCCAAGACAGATACTTCGAACAACATAACTGAGTCTTGCTGACTTCCGCACATGGCAGTCACTGATCCTGCACCTACGAACGTTCATTAGTGCGAGAGTGGAGAAGTACTCGTGCTGTTAATGCATTATCGGATTCTTAGCCGTACTGGTATATGTCGTGAAGACAGCAATACATAACAAACCGTCACGTATATGCTTTGAACAGCAGACACACAATACGTTACCGTATATGTACTTGAAACAGCAACACACAAAGTACGTATATCGTTGAAACAGCATACAACAATACCTACGTATATGCGTTTAAAACGCATACACAATCATACCGTACGGTACTAGCGTGAAAACAGCATACACAACAATACCGTACCGTGTTAATGTCGTTCAAACAGCATTCAACAATACGTACCGGTATATGTCGTTCAAAACAGCATATACACAACAATACCGTACCGGTATATGTCGTTTAAAACAGCAACACAACAATACGTATCGGTATATGTCGTTTAAAACAGCATACACAACAATACCGTACCGGTATATGTCGTTGAAAACAGCATACACACAATACCGTACCGGTATATGTCTTAAAACAGCATACACAACAATACCGTACCGGTATATGTCGTTGAAAACAGCACACACAACAATACCGTACCGGTATATGTCGTTAAAACAGCATACACAACAATACCGTACCGGTATATGTCGTTGAAAACAGCATACACAACAATACCGTACCGGTATATGTCGTTGAAAACAGCATACACAACAATACCGTATCGGTATATGTCGTTGAAAACAGCATACACAACAATACCGTACCGGTAGATGTCGTTCAAAACAGCATACACACGACAATATCTACGTAATCCAAAGCGTAACGTTTCAACATACTGTTCTGGAAGATTACAAATGTTTACGTAACGAAAAAGTAACAGGTCACGATTAAGTTATAAAGGCACTTCTTGGAAACTCCTTGGTACAATCTGGCACAAGGAAATTCCTTGGTACAATCTGGCGCAAGGAAATTCCTTGGTACAATCTGGCACAAGAAAATTCCTTGGTACAATCTGGCACAAGGAAATTCCTTGGTACAATCTGGCACAAGGAAATTCCTTGATACAATCTCTTTCTACATGGATACCTAATTTTTTTTTCATCTGCTTTTACAGTGAATGATGATGCATTTTTCTACATCCAATAAAATATTTGCAGCCATATCAACATTTCGGTAGACAGTCGTATTTCAATCTACTGTGCACAAAAGAAAATATCTTTTTAATTCATTCTATATGAATAATTTGGTGATGTTTCCAACTAGAAGTAATGTATATGAACTATCAAGTGGAATGGGTTTTTTGTGTTTGTTTTTGTTTTGTTTTTGTTTTTGTTTTTGTTTTTGCCTGGTTATGCGTGTTAGCTGACCACCGGTGACAGTGATGAAATGTATCGTAACAGGTCCAGTCTGTGGTCTTCTTCCTTAGCTCTTTTGTCGAGAATTTACACCATGTGACTCCAGAAATGCACTAGACCAAGGCTCATGAGGAGGAGTTGTTAGTTGGGATTTGTGTGGGCTGGAAAACGTCTGCTTCCATACCAATACGGCCATTCATATTCGTATTCATATTCATATTCATACTCATACTCATACTTATACACACACACACATACTCATACTCATACACATACTCATACTCATACACATACACATACTCATACTCATACTCATACACATACTCATACTCATATTCATTTCTTTTGTCACAGTGGATTTTCCATGTAAAACTCAGACTGCTCTCCCCTTTGGAGGCCAAATATACCGATAAAAAGTTAACACACGCCCTCTCCACACTTTAAAACTTCTTTGTGCTGGTAAGGCGTGTAGATGTAGGCAAGTCGGAACAGATTTCTTACTGTCTATCATGGTATGGCCATATAAAGCAGCAACAAGAGTGCTCTAGTTCTGTCGGTTCTCAACCAGCCTCTGAATGGTAACTCAAGTGTAGTTCAGGGCATTAACCCTTTGACTCCCGCAACTTGTCCACCGACTGCAGAGACTTAACCCTTTGAGTCCCTCACCCTGTCCACCAACTGCAGAGACTTAGCCCTTTGATTCTCTCACCCTGTCTACCAGCTTCCCACAGGAAGCTAATGGATATGGTGAGGGAATCAAAGGGTTAATTTTTTTGCTTTGCTAGCTTGGTTGACAGTGCAGGATGCTGTAGGACAAGGTGCGGGAGTCAATGGGTGAAGGTAAGGTCTCCCTCCATTGTTTGTCGCCAGATGTTCCTGTGGTCTTCTTCCCTTACGTCTTCCTTATGGTGTCTAGTGAAGGGCAGTCCGTGGGATGTTATCCCTGTGTGCCCAATCCTTCACTATCGGTTTTCTTTTTTAGCCCCCCCCGTGGGGATGCCGGGGAGTCTTTCAGTGTAAATAGTATCCCCACCTTCTGGAACTTCTGTGCTAGAAATTTCCACTTTTCTCTCACTCTCTTTGTTTCTGTCCGGCTCCTTTGCTTTCTGTCATTTCTTCCTGTCATTTTCTGCCTTGCTGGTCCGTTCACCTGTATGTGTTCGATAAAGTCTTACGTACTTTTTCTTATGATTGATAATTGGATACATGCATTTTTGGCTCTGGGGAGATGAGATATGCGGAAGCAATTTTAGTTACTTTATGCCCGGTTTTGGATGTTTTGATGTCCTTAGGTATGCTGAAATTTGTATTCAGGTATGTTTTTTTTTAAAATCCCCTATGCCATAAATTGGACGGAGTTATCAACGCCAGGGGCATGTCCTTAGATTATGTGTGCGAATGCATTGATATGTGTGTACTAATTCTCTTTCTTTTCTTTTTTCTGTTGCAGTTCTGAGTATGTTTTGAAGCTGTTATAGCGTTGATATGGCTGTATGCAGTCGGCTAGGCTTTAAACAACAATAGCAATAACAATTCTTTTTTAGGGTTTGTTTGTTTGTTTGTTGTATGGTTGTTTGTTTATTTCTCTGTCTGTTTGTTTTTGTTTTAGCTGGAACAACGAGTGTAACATAATTGGATATTCTTAATGTCAATAGAATTACGTCCAAAGTCCGACTCATGGAGGCATCCCTGCCTCTGTAGGATGATTGCCGGCACATTTGGGTCAAGCACGTGTAGAACTGAGTGCCATGAATCCTGACTGAAAAAATCCAGAATCCATAGTTTTGTATTGTGGGATTTTCATGGCGTACGTAATTCGTTAGATGATGCAGAAGAAACAAAATACATAATTTTTTTTTATTATGCATGTGTGAAATTTTGAGATTTGAATAAATTCTCTTTGTCTGGTCTGTACGTGTGTGTGTAACTGTGTGTAGGTGCATGTGTGCGTCTGTGTTGAGTGTGTGTGTGTGTGTGTGTATGTGTGTGTGTTTGTGTGTGTGTTTGTGTGTGTGTGTTGTGTGTGTGTGTGTGTGTGTGTGTGTGTGTGTGTGTGTGTGTGTGTGTGTGTGTGTGTGGTGTGTGTGGTGTGTGTGTGTTGTGTGTGTGTGTGTGTGTGTGTATGCGCGCGTGTGAGCGCGCGTTCCTCTTTCCGTGTGTGTATGTATGTGTGTTCCATTACGCAGCCAGGAAATTGTTGACACTGTTCTCATTTTTTGGATTTGTTTCGTTTTAGTTAGAAGCTTGGCTTTAATCATTTCAGAGGGTTTTTTCAGAGACTGCACCACCATCATCGTCATCACCATCATCTTTTAGAACACAGATAACAGACCAACAGACAGATAGACACGCCTCTCTCTACAATCATTATATAGAAATCTCATTTTTTTATTCTTTTGAAAAGGGAGTCTGTCTTACCACAAATTAACAGAACAATATAATGCAAAACTGATGTGAAACACACACTTTTAGCAAAAAAAAAAAAAAAAAAAAAAAAAGGCTTCTATATCTATCCTTAGTTTCAGATGATATAACTGTATGTTGATGATATAATTATATACACACACATTTATATATATATACATAGATATATATAAATATATCTATATATATTATATATATATATACTATATATATTATATATGGAATTTACTAGTATGAATTTACATTCCTACCCCTGTATGTATCATCAATATTTATCTCTGTTTACAGTGAACGTACTTCATGCATATAGATACTCTCTTGAAGATGTCTTGCATGTGTTTCCAACTATCAGTCATTGACACAAATGCTCCTGTTTTGCTGACACTGTTCGTCTTTGTATCTCGTTAAATAGGAATTTGAAGAAAATAAAAGGAAAAAAGTAGTTGCTTTTGGTTAATTCTGCAGATCTCGTGCACGAATACAGGGCCAGACCTCACTATTCGTAAATTTAGTGAACGGACAAAACCTCAACCGATCATATGAAAAGTGAGCAATACCTCAGTCACGCGTATAAAATATATGATATAAAAATAAACGAATATCAGTTTATCTGACCTCAGGGTTATGGGACAACATTCAAATAACCCACAGCCAGACACTGGATAAGAGAGAGAGAGAGAGAGAAGGAGAGAGAGAGAGAGAGAGAGAGAGAGAGACAGACAGACAGACAGACAGAGAGAGAGAGACAGAGAGAGAAGATAGCAGAGATAGAGAGACAGGAGACAGCGAGACAGACAGAGACAGAGAGACAGAGAGACAGAGAGAGAAAGAGAGAGACTGAGAGAAGCGAGAGAGATAGAGACAGACAGACAGACAGAAAAAGAGAGAGAGAGAGAGACAGACAACAGACAGACATACATACAGTACAGACAGACAGACAGACAGAGACAGAGTGTGTGTGTTTGTATATGTATGTTTATTGTGAATGCCTGCGAGTCAAAAGACAAGACGTTGACGGTGACATGACTGGGGTTTGCCCTCTTTTCATATAATATATTGAAGTTTTGTCCGCTGAGGTTTTGTCATGGATCCGTAAAATTAACCCTAACTCTAACCCTAGCCCTCGCACTCTACTCCACCTTAAGGGCTGGCGATTTATTCACAGGGAATACCAATGTCAACGGCAAAGATTTACTTCACCTCATCATCATCATCATGTTCCCTGCCGTTTGGCGATGGCGATCATGGCCCTCCATACAAATCTATCCCTTGTCGCTGCAAGAACATCTCTCACCCTCTCTGTTCTCAACCACTCTGCAAGTCCGTCCAATATTTTCTCCCTGGGTCTACCTGGTGCTCTTTTTCCCCTCCACCTTTCTTGTTGTGACTAGGCTCTCTAATTTCTCTTGCCTCAAAACATGTCCTATAAATGTTGCTCGTCTTTTCCTAATCTTTTTTATTTATGTTCTTTTTATGTCTGTTCCTTCAAGACTGTCCCGTTTGTTTTCTTTGCTGTCCATGGAAGTCTTAACATTCTTCTTAGAAACCACATTTCGGCTGCCTCAATCTTGTTCTGACTTTGCGTGTTGACACTTCACCTTAAGGACTGGCAACTTATTCACAGGGAATACCCATCTCAGCGGCGAAGATTTGTGTAAAGCTAGGGTCAGGACTAGGACTGATCACGTCACGTCGTATCCTTACACACAATCCAAGAGAGAAGTAAACTGCACATTTACTTCACCCCAGTTAAGTAACCATACCCTAACCTGCTAATACACCAAGAGTGGTAGCTTACTCTTTTCCATCGCGTTAATGTCAATCGTGGATTTTACTACGTAGCTTTCACATCAAGATCAAGACAAGACCAAGAGTGCACCTAGTATCATTATCATAAGAGAACATGAATTCATCGGTTTGTAAAATATTTTTACATTGAGTTGTACATATTTTTTTGATATATCAGTACAACTTACATCTAAACCCGACAATAAATAGTTTATGACGAGGACGGCCAAACATAAATTACAAGATATTGTAGACCCGTTAGCTAAGTCGGTTCGAGCACTATGTCAACAACAAAGAGGTTGTGCATTGTTGTTGTTGTTGAATTAAGAGTTTAGTCACCCATCAGCATAAGCACGTAAGGTCAAGATGTGTGTGAGCAGGGCCATATGTGATCTATGACTATGTTCGTTGGTTACTCTGGGTAGCGGTCATTAACAGAAAATGTCAGTCTATGTTCGTTCTATGAAATCCCCTCATGCAAAATAACAGCAAATGGCACAACCTTGACACAGGTTAATAAGTTCAAATACCTGGGAACGGTCATTTCATCAGACGGCAGATGCACATCGGAAATAGCTGGCAGAATCGGCCCAGCCAAAACAACATTCAAGAAGATGACAAGCATTCTCACCAACAAATGCCTATCAATTAGCATCAGAAAGAGAGTCCTTGAATGTTAATAGAACCAATACTGTTGTACGGATGCGAGGCGTGGACAGTCAGCAAGTAAAGCCAGAGCAAGATTGAGGCAGTCGAGATGTGGTTTCTCAGAAGAATGTTGAGAGTTCCATGAACAGCAAAGAAAACAAACGAGACAGTCTTGATGGAGGCAGACACAAGGAGATCACTCATAAGGAAGATTAGGAAAAGACAGGCAACATTTATAGGCCATTTTATGAGGAAGGGGAATTTGGAGCACCTGGTCACAACGGGAAAGCTGGAGGGAAAGAGAGCACCAGGTAGACCCAGGGAAAAAATGCTGGACGGACTTGCAGAGTGGCTGGGGATGAGGAGGGTGGGGGAGATGCTGGGGGCAACGAGAATTAGAGATGGTTGGAAGTCCATGGTCGCCAACGCCATGCGGCAGGGCACCTGATGATAATGATGATGATGATGTTCGTTCGCTAGTTTGGGTAGCGGTCGTTAACAGAAAAAATTCAATCTCTGTTCGTTCGCTGTTTTGGGTAGCGGTCATTAACAGGTATTTTCAATCTATGTTCGCTCACTCAGGGACTTTCAGTCTATGTTCGTTCGACTTTTTTTTTTGGGGGGGGGGGGGGGTCGTTAACAGGAAATTTCAGTCTCTGTTCGTTCCCTATTTTGGGTAGCGGTCGTTAACAGGAAATTTCAATCTATTCGTTCGTTATTTTGGGTGGCAGTCGTTAACAGGAAATTTCAGTCTCTGTTCGTTCGCTATTTGGGGTAGCGGTCGTTAACAGGAAATTTTACTCTCTGCTTGTTCGCTATTTTGGGTAACGGTCGTTAACAGGAAATTTCAGTCTCTGTTTGTTCGCTATTTGGGGTAGCGGTCCTTAACAGGAAATTTTACTCTCTGCTTGTTCGTTATTTTGGGTAGCGGTCGTGACAGGAAATTTCAGTCTCTGTTCGTTCGCTATTTGGGGTAGCGGTCCTTAACAGGAAATTTTACTCTCTGCTTGTTCGCTATTTTGGTAGCGGTCGTTGACAGGAAATTTTAGTCTATGTTTTTTCGCTATTTTGGGTGGCGGTCGTTAACAGGAACTTTCAGGCTCTATTCGTTCACTACTGAGCTTAGCAGTCGTTAACAGGAATTTTTTTCTTTGTTCGTTCTTTCGTTTTATACTTCGGGTAGCGATCGTTCACGGGAATTTTCAGTCTCTGTTCATTGACCAGCTCATGGGTTTATGTGCAGGCTTAAGGCTTGTGCCATGATCACTTGTGATGTTTAGTGCATATGGACTTCATTTCGAGCGCGGAGGGGTCATCTTGAGAAACTGAAACTGAGACCGAAACTGGCTATTTTGGGTGACGGTCGTCCTGATTGCAAATCCCAGGGACCATGAATGATGGCAGAGATTGTGGGGGTCGATCCTCCATGCTTTAAAAACATGGGGGGAAACTAAGAATAAATAATATCAACCAAAGAACATAACTCTTGAGAGTCACGTAGGAATTATCTCCCATGTTGTGAACTTCTCAAATCTAACATAGTTTGCACTACCCATTCAGCTAGCATAGAAGCAGATACAAAGCAAAAAAACAGTAAGCTCAGAACACTCCTTTATTTATTTAAAAAATAGATAAATGAATAAATAAAATAAATAAAATAATAATAATAATAAAAAAGAAAAAGAAAGAACAAATCCTTACTCCCACCCACCCCTACCACCACCCCCGCCCCGCTTGTGCAGTGACGTAATATAACCATGACGTCAAACCTGAAGTGACGAGTCAGTCATTACATGTCGTCCAGCCTTAAACCTACCAGAGAAGATGGCCTCACCCGGCATAACTTATTTCTTTGTTTCGCTGGCACTGTTGGCTCTTATAGTAACGATTATCTACATCCTTTCGGCGCTCAGAGCGATCAGGTAATGTGGGCATTCTGGGTTTTTTTGGCTGGATTTTCCTTTCCCCTTCAGTTTTGATGTAAATTCTCTGTTCTGTTTTTATATGGTTGTGATTAGGTACAAAGTATAGACCTTACGAGCGCAACTGCACTGTTGCCTACTTTACGGCCCTCCCTCTCCCCCTACCTCCTCAGTTTTTTTTTTTTTCTGAACAAAAGCTTATAGGGCCCTATTGGTTTTTACGATATGTAGGTCGACGTAAAGATTTTAAATTAATGAACGCCAACATTCACAGATATATAGGCTACTTTCTTAATCAAAATGGTTTTGTTCAGCTTTTTCTTACGCGGGTTTGCCGGTCCTTTTAGGCCTAATACATCCGTGAACACATCATCATCATCATCATCATTATCATCATCATCATCATCATCATCAAGTGCCGTGCTGCATGGCGTTGGCGATCATGGCCCTCCATATGTATCTATCCCTTGTTGCCACCCTCTCTGTCCTCAGCCACCCTGCAAGTCCGTCCAATATTTTCTCCCTGGGACTACCTGGTGTTGTCTTTCCCTCCAGCCTCTCTGTTATGACCAGGTGCTCTAATTCCCCTTTCCTCATAACATGGCCTATAAATGTTGCTTGCCTTTTCCTAATCTTCCGTATCAATGATCTTCTTGTGTCTGCCTCCATCAGGACTGTCTCGTTTTTTGTCTTTGCTGTCTATGGAGCTGTAAACATTGTTCTTAGAAATGACATCCCAGCTGCCTCAATCTTGTTTTGGCTTTGCGTGTTAAATTGTATCAAATTGTACAATGACTCATACAAGTTGACGACTTATATTACAAAAAAATGTGGTCCCTATCATATTTTCCAACCAGAATACATCTTGATCCCCGTCTGATCTCACACCAAAGTAAATGTATACTTTCGTAATCAAAATGGGTTTGTTCAGCTTTTTCTTACTCGGGCTCGCCGGACTTTTTAGGTCTAATTATTTCTTTTAAATTAATTAATTTAATTTAATTTAATTTAATTTAATAATTTATATAATTTATATAAAAGATATTTTGCATGTTTTTTGGTTATATCCCTGGCTATGATGTGGTGTAAGTAAAACTTGATTTTGTTGGTAATCATTTTGGGAGAG
>CM060308.1:70098010-70120510 GCA_030674185.1 Monoplex corrugatus
GTCCCAGTCTTCCCCTCTCTCCATCATTCTCTCTCTCTCTCTCTCTCTCTCTCTCTCTCTCTCTCTCTCTCTCTCTCTCTCTCTCTCTCCTGTCAATCTGTCTCTCTTTCTGTCTTTTTGTGGTCTACTTTGTTTAATCTTAATCTTTTTGTAGGATTTGTTGTTGTTGTTGTATTGATGTAAGTACTCTTACAACGGCAGATACGTAAGTTGGCTTACCTATCCCTGATCCTTACTGTTAAAAAATAGATTTCATTTCATTTAATTTCTCTCCTCCCAGATACGTCAGTTGGTTTCATCATCATCATCAGGTGTCTTGCCACATGGCGTTGGCAATCATGGCCTTCCATCTGTTTCTATCCCTTGCTGCCTCAAGCACATCTTCCTCCCTCTCTGTCTTCAGCCGCTCTGCAAGTCCGTCCAATATCTTCTCCCTGGGTCGACCTGGTGCTCTCTTTCCCTCCAGCTTTCCTGTTGTAACCAGGTGCTCCAATTCTCCTTTCCTCATAAAATGGCCTATAAATGTAGGTACCGGCAGGCACGTCATTTTGCTGACATCATTGTGAAAAATTGACGATTTCAGTGTTTTTTCTCAAACGCATATTCAGCTGTCACATCATTACTTCTTTAAAACCATTATGACAAAATAGAGATCGATTTCTCTTCTTTCAGTTGAGTGTATTCTTGTTATTACTGAGTGTGTATGTTGAATGGACGATGACAAAATACGAGCCGTGTGTGCGACCGCTTTCCGCGTAATGTGCCGCTATTTGGTAGAGGCCGAGTTGAAGCCCCAAACTGACACTCGCTTTTTCAACTGAAAGTCCACGCGCGACACTCGCACTACATAGCTATATTTAGTATCAAAATATAGGTCAGGCCATGAGAAAATCGAATACCTAAGCGCCAGTCTCATTTGATTAACCATATGCAATATATTAACCCTTTTGTACGCAAGATGTTCTAAAAGTTGGAATCCTGACAAACACGAATCTTGAAAATATGCAATCTTCAAGTGAAAACATGAAACAATGAGTACCCTTTCGTGTGCGCATGGTTACAGTCACATTCATACGCCGTCGCGAATAAACTCTGTCAATTTGAATGAGTACCGACTTTCATTGTCTGCCGATCTCAAACCAAGTCGACTACTTTCGATTCTGTGTCGTCAGTTTTTGATTAAATTCGAGTACATATCGGTAAGTATGGATGAATTAAATCACTTTTTTTTCATCTGATGAGAAAGTTTTACACTGCTGTGGGACTAGATGAATAGAATTTTAGCTATTTGATCAGAACTGGCAACAATCATCTCAGTTACATACCAGCACATGTTTTCTCACAGGAGAGAAAGCCCGGCAACTTAAGTTCGTCTTTTCTGTAAATATTTGACTATTAATAATCAAAGAAATTGTTGTGTTTGCAGAATACAACTGTTGAGCACACTTTTCTTATTCTGTGCCATGTTTTTGGAAAATTAAAAACTAAAAAGTGGAAATTGAAAAATAAAGTTCCCCACTGGATTTTTCAAGGGAGGTAGACGATACCCTGTAAACTTTACTGCCGATGTAGATTTAAGCAACATAGCCCATGTAGACTTCAGCTTGATGATTGTGATGTTGTGAAAACCGTCAGTGATAAATAATTTCCTCTAAAAGTTATAAAAAAAATGTCTTAGAATTTGAGTTCTTTTATGAATGTTTATAGATCAAACATGATTGAATTCAAAACATAGATCAGTGATGAATAATTTCTTTAAAAAGTTATATAAAAAGTCTTAGAATCTGAATTTTATTTTTATGAATGATTGTTTACAAAGTAAACATGACAATATATAAGACCTACTATTTCTGTAGATCAAGAATGCAACTGTTGTTGGATGCAGTGTGTGTATTACATGCGTGTGAGCACGTGTGTGTGTGTGTGTGTGTGTGTGTGTGTGTGCCTGCACATGCAAACAGTGCTATGCTAAACGTGCACTTCAGTATTAGGTACTGTGTGTATGTATGTGTTATGTTTGTTAGTATTTTAATGAATTGTGCCACTCTGACATAGATTGTTTGTGACTTGTACATCATAATTTGAGAGGTGCATGTGTGTTTGTGTGTGTTGGTGTTTGTGTGTGCATCAGACTGAAGTGTAAATTAGAATAGTGTTTTGTCTCGTTTATTGCAGAAAATGATCAGTTCATCAAACTGAAGTAAGTTTTTCTGGCAAGTGGAAAAGGCCGTCATCTGAATCTCCCACAGTTGACACTGGACAACACTTTGCTTCTGCAGGTTCGTAAACTAAATAAATGTAGTATGATGTTTCCAGAAGGGCAGAGGGTGAGGCAGGGTATTAAATAAAATGGGGAAGGGGGGGGGGGATATAATGTGGCTTGCAGAAAGTAAAGTTACAAGTGCACATACATGAATTTGCAAATATCTCCATTTTTTGTATTCAAAATGGGACAATGTATCATATCAAGAAGACTGAGCAGAAGTATGTGCAGGTAAAGACAATGTTTTACTGTAAGGAGAGAGATCTCAGCTGTTCATGGGTTGATTTTCATCAAATTTTTATCTGTAGTATCAATAGGTTAAAAACATTCAGCTATCTCATCTTCCCTTTCAGTCCTTGTATTACATTTACTGAAACATTTATTTATTTAAACATTGATTGCATATGATGGGTATGGTAATCACGTACCAGGTAGTCAGAGCATCAAAATTTAACGGGAGCATCTAGGTTTGGATCCTGTTTGGGTCTGATGGGTAAATACTGAAAGGTGGAGATATCCCCTATCTCCAATGTGAACTTAACTGCAGACCTGTTTGTGCAGACATGCAGGAGATCAAATCATGTAGAAGTTATATGCACATTACTGATCCCATAATCCAAAAACGGATAGGACTTCCTACTTGGCTGTTTCGAGCCATTAATGAAAACATGTGGGACTTGCAGCTCATGAACGCAAAAGACTGTCAGCCTTGTATTCAGTCATTTCTTTTTCCAATACTTGTGAAGACACACATGCAGTACAAATTTGATCTCTCTCCATCTATACACATACAATAACAGTCACTGAGACTGTCTTCATCTATGTCACCAGGTGATGCTGCTGATGGAGCAGGGCAACAAGCTATTTGATGAAGCAGCACAGTTTCGCCAGCAACTGTTTCCATCTGCTGAAGTTTCCAGACTACGCTATCTCCATCAAAACTCTGAGACAAAGCTGAAGACTATACACCCATCTCAGAGAACAGCTTTTCTTTCTCAGACTGTGGAGATAACTCAGTGTTAGCCCTTTCCATGAAGAGACTGGACTTTCACGTTCACAGCTTCTTTCAGGAAATCCGGTGTTGTCTTTTGTGCCTCAGTCTTTTGGTCTTCTCAAAGACATAAATTCTTTACGAAAGAAGGAAGATAAGCATTTTTTTGGTGAGATGAACATGATGTAGTCCACAGAAAGTACATCATTTTTCAGACACAGAGTTGGCCCCTTCATCAACCAGCAGAGTAACCTAGAGTTTGGCCAACTTGGATGAAATTAAATCCAAATTCAGGCTTTACATGACCCTGTTTTGTTAAATAAGAAAGCAAACTAGTACCACATGTATTAGTATTACTCTAGTCTAGTAATGGTACAACTCTATGCCTGTTGCGTAAACACAAATCGTACAGTCCTTTTTCAACATTGGTCCATTTGGAACCTTGACTTTTGTTTATGAAATCATTTGTAATTATAGCATAAACATTGAGACACTTCATCACTACAGAGTGGACATAAGTTGATATTGCTGGAAAGTAGGCAAGCTGAAAATTCAGGTTGTTGCGTCTGTAATGGCCATCTGTCATGACGTGACTAACATTACTTCACATTGGGCTCATGAAATTTGGGTATTTTAGTGAGGGATTGACCTCATGCCTTATTTCAATTTGAATACAATTTAAATATAAATAAATAGTGTAAAAGAAGACAGCATTCTGTATACTGTGTTCAAATATGAAATGAATCCAAAAACTGGTTCAAAAGTTACAGTCGTTTGTACTCCAGTGTCAGCTTGGTGCCTCCGTCACAGGCGGTTTTGGCAATTGCATGAAGTTTTGATCTTTATAACAAACAAACGTGGCTATTGTTCATCTTCAAAAAAATTGGACTAAGTCTATATATAGACAGTTATACTAAAGTACAGACACAAGTTGTAATTGAAGCACATCTCCAAGACACAAACCTGTGAACATACCCTGCCGCACTAATTTGAACTAATGAAAAATACGCATTTTGCTATTTTTGCTCCCTTATAACTCTCTTTGCAACTGAGTAAATGTCCTGTTTTTCTGTTTTTATGCAACCTTATATTACAAAGAATCAGTTATGTGAAAATGAAATCTCTACTTGTTGTTTTTCTAATACACATAATCAAAAACAGCTTTCCAAGTGTTTTTGCTTGTTACGTTAAAGGTGTCATCTTAAAACGTCATTATCTCAGGAAAGAAAAGAGATAGAAAGTTTCTTTTTTTCATTTTGTTTCTATTAAAAATTTCTTTTAGAACAGCATGAAGACTAAGCTCTTCATGTTTATCCTAATTTTGCCCGCCAGTATCTAATAGATGTTGCCTGTCTTTTCCTAATCTTCCTCATGAATGATCTTCTTGTGTCTGCCTCCATCAAGACTGTCTCGTTTGTTTTCTTTGCTGTCCATGGAACTCTCAACATTCTTCTTAGAAACCACATCTCGGCTGCCTCAATCTTGTTCTGGCTTTGCTTGTTGACTGTCCACGCATCACAACCGTATATCATTATCGGTTCTATATAACATTCAAGAACTCTCTTCCTGATGTTAATTGATAGGCATTTGTTGGTAAGAATGCTTTTCATCTTCTTGAATGCTGTTTTGGCTTGGCCAATTCTGCTGGCTATTTTTGATGTGCATCTGCCGTCTGGTGAAATGATCGATCCCAGATATTTAAACTTATCAACCTGTCTCAAGGTTGTGCTGTTTGCTGATATTTTGCATGACGATGATGTAAGTTGGCTTACCTAACCCTAATTGTTGAAGAATAAACTTTCATTTCATCCTTTCTCTCTCCTTTTCACCATTCCTTTCTCTCCCTTCCGACCCCCCCCCCCCCCCCCCGTTCTCCCTCGTGAATTTCCCCCAAAAGTTGTCAGTTGTGGCTAAATCCGCTGATGGCATGTAAAATTGAAAATACAGTTAGAAATATATCGATTCTTCTTTACATAGCTTAGATAGCTATGGCCCAACTTTATATTGATCTTCCAAACGCTTGTAGTGGTTATCAATGTTTTTGTACTTGTATCCCTCCATGATAAGCTATGATCTGAATATGAATAAACCATCCAAATTTTAATCCTACTCTCCACCTCCCTGCCACCCCCTCCTATGTCTCTTCCTTCCGCTGTCCTTCTCTTCCTGTTCACCTGCCTCTCTCTCTTCAACCCTTCTCTTTCCCTTTCTTCTTCCCCCGTCCCTTCCCCCTTTCGCTTTCCCTCCGAGTGTGTGTGTATCTGTGGTGATGTATCGTCACATAGACTGCGGTAGCGTCTCACTCACGGTGACTGCGCAGGTTCAAAGGAAGCAGTGGACAGTCGCCTGGTCGGGAGAGCAGCAGACCTCATTGGAGCAGAGAGACAGAGCTTGGAGCAATGTACAGAACAGACCAGGGCACAACAGCAAGACTTGGATCAACATACAGAACAGACCAGGGCACAACAGCAAGACTTGGAGAAAAATATTGAACAAATCATAGCACAGCAACTCATCTTGGAGAAAGGTATCGAACAGACCAAGATACAACAACAAAACTTAGAGACAAATACTGAATACAACAGGGAACAACAACAAAGCTTGGAGAAAAGCACTGAACAGACCGGGGCACAACAACAAACTTTGGAGAAAAGTGCAGAACAGACCAGCGCACGACAACAAAGCTTGGAGAAGAGCATTGAGCACGCCACAGAACCACATCAAAGCTTGGTGAAAAGTCTTGAACAGACCAGAGCACAACAACAAAGCCTGGAGAAAGGTACTGCACAGACCAGGGCACAACAACAAAGCTTGGAGGAAAGTCTTGAACAGACCAGGGCACAACGAGAAAGCTTGGAGAAAACTCTTGAACAGACCGGGGAACAACGACAAGCCTTGGAGAAAGGCACTGAACAGACCAGGGCACAACAAAACAATTTGGAGATAAGTTTTGAAAAGAACAGGACACAACGACAAAGCTTGGAAAAAAGTCTTGACCATACCAGGGCGCAACAAGAAAACTTGGAGAAAAGACTTGAACACATCAAGGCACAACAAGAGAACTTGGAGAAAAGTACTGAACAGAACAAAGCACCACAGCAAAGGTTAGAGAAAAGTATTGAAATGACCAAAGCACAACAACAAGATTTGGAGAAAAGTATTGAACGCACCAGGGCACAAGACCAACGCTTGGAGAAAGGTACCGAACAGATCAGGTCACAACAACAAAGCTTGGAGAAAAGTCTTGAACAGATCAAAGCACAACAACAAAGCTTGGAGAAAAGTCTCGAACACACTAGAGCACGAGAACAAGCCTTGGAAAAAAGCACTGAACAGACCGGGGGGCAACAACAAAGCTTGGAGAAAAGTACTGAACAGACCTGGGCACAACAACAAAACTTGGAAAGAATTATTGAAAATATTAGTGTACAACAACAAAGTTTGCAGAAACGTTCTGAGCAGATCAGGGCAGAAGAGCCAAACTTATACAAAGATATTGAAGAGACCAGGGCACAACAACAGAACTTGGAGAAAAATGCTAAAGAGATCGAAGCACAACAACAAAGCCTAGAGAAAAGTATTGAACAGACCAGAGCTCAAGAACAAAGCTTGGAGAATAATATTGAACGGACCAGGGCGCAACAACAAAGTTTGGAGAAAGGCTCTGAACAGACAAGGGCAGAACAGCAAGGCTTGGAGAAAAGTCTTGAACAGACCAGAGCACAAGAACAAAACTTGGAGAAAAGAACTGAGCAGACGAGGGCACAACAACAAAGCTTGGAGAAAGGTACTGAACAGACCATGGCACAACAACAAGGTTTGGCGAAAAATATTCAAGAGATCATGGGACAAGAACCAAGCTTGGACAAAGATATTGAAGAGGCTAGGGCACAGCAAAGAAGCTTGGAGAAAAGTGCTGAAGAGATTGTGGCACAACAAGAGGGTCTAGAGAAAAGTCTTGAAAGGACCAGGGCAGAGGAACAAAGTTTGGAGAAAAATATTGAACAGGTCAGGGGACAAGAACAAAGCTTGGAGAAGAGTATTGAACAGATCAGGGTGCAGCAACAAAGCTTGGAGGAAGACACTGGACAGACCGGAGCAGAACAGCAAAGCTTGGAGAAAAGTGTTGAACAGACCAGGGCAAAACAACAAAGCCTGGAGAAACGTACTGGACAGATGGAGGCACAACAACAAAACTTGGAGAAAGGCACTGAACAGACCATGGCACAACTACAAAGCTTGGAGAAAGGTATTGAAGAGACGAGGACACAACAACAAAGCTTGGAGAAAGGTATTGAGCAGACTGGAGAACAACAACAAACCTTGGAAAAAGGTACGGAAGAGACGAGAGCTCAAAAAGAAAGCTTGGAGAAAAGCTTTGAAAAGATGAAGGCACAACGACAAAGCTTGGAGGAAAGTCTTGAACAGACCAGGGCACAACGACAAAGCTTGGAGAAAAGTAATGAACAATCCAGGGCACAACACCAAAGTTTGGAAAAAGTCTTGAACAGTGCAGAGCACAACAACAAAGTTTGGAGGAAGGTACTCAATGGACCAAAGCACCACAATTAAACTTGGTGAAGAGTCTTGATCAGACCAGGGCACAACAACAAAACTTGGAGAAAAGTATTGAGCAGACCAGGGAACAACAAGAAAGCTTGGACAAAAGTACTGAATGGATGATGGAAGAACAACAAAGTTTTGGAAAAAGTACTGAAGAGACCAGTGCACAACAGCAAAACTTAGGAAAAGATATCGAACAGACGTGGGCACAACAGCAAAGCTTGAAGAAAAGTATTGAACAGACCATGGCACAACAACAAGGTTTGGAGAATAACATTCAACAGATCATGGCACAAGAACCAAGCTTGGACAGATATATTGAGGAGACTAGGGCACAGCAACAAAGCTTGGAGAAAAGTACTGAAGAAACCGGAGCACAGCAACAAAACCTGGAAAAAAGTCTTGAACGGACCAAGGTACAAGAACAAAGTTTGGAAAAAACATATTGAACAGGCCAGGGATCAAGAACAAAGCTTGGAGAGAATTATTGAACAGATTAGGGCGCAGCAAAAAAGCTTGGAGGAAGGCACTGGACAGACCAGAGCAGAACAGCAAAATTTAGAGAAATGTCTTGAACAGACCAAAGCACAACAACAAAGCCTGGAGGAACGTACTGAACAGATGGGGGCACAAGAACAAAACCTGCAGAAAGGCACTGAACAGACCAGGGCACAACTACAAAGATTGGAGAAAGGTGTTGAAGAGACGAGAGCACAACAAAGCTTGGAGGAAGGTATTGAACAAACTGGAGAACAACAACAAACTTTGGAAAAAGGCACTGAGCAGACCAGAGCGCAAAAAGAATGCTTGGAGAAAAGCCTTGAAGAGATGAGGGCACAACGACGAAGCTTGGAGGAAACTCTGGAACAGACCAGGGCACAACGACAAAGCTTAGAGAAAAATACTGAACAATCCAGGGCACAACACCAAAGTTTGGAAAAAAGTCTTGAACAGTGCAGAACACAACAAGAAAGCTTGGAGAAAAGTCTTGAAGAGACCGGGGCTAAAAGCTTGGAGGAAGGTACTCAACAGACCATGGCACCACCACTAAGCTTGGTGAAGAGTCTTGACCAGACCTGGGCACAACAACAAAGCTTGGAGAAAAGTATTGAACAATTCAGGGCACAACAACAAAACTTGGAGAAAAGTATTGAGCAGACCAGGGAACAACAAGAAAGCTTGGACAAAAGTAATGAACAGATGATGGAAGAACAACAAAGTTTTGGAAAAAGTTCTGAAGAGACCAGTGCACAACAACAAAGCTTAGGAAAAGATACCGAACAGACGTGGGCACAACAGCAAAGCTTGAAGAAAAGTATTGAACAGACCATGGCACAACAAGAAGGCTTGGATGAAAATATTCAACAGATCATGGCACAAGAATCAAATTTGGACAAAGATATTGAAGAGACTAGGGCGCAGCAACAAAGCTTGGAGAAAAGTGCTGAACAGATTGGGGCACAACAAAAGGGTCTGGAGAATAGTCTTGAACAGACCAGGACTCAAGAACAAAGTTTGGAGAAACGTATTGAACAGACAAGGGCCCAGGAAGAAAACTTGGAGAGAATTATTGAACAGACCAGGGCATTTCAGCAAAGCTTAGAGAAAGGTACTGAACAGACCAGGACACAACAAGAAAGCTTGGACAAAGGCATTGAACATATTAGGGAACAACAACAAAGCCTAGAGAAAATTGCTGAACAGGCCGGGCCACAGCAACAAGATATGAAGCAAAGCACTGAACAGATCAGGGCACAACAGCAAAGCCTGGAGAAAGGTATTGAGCAGACCAGGTCTCAACACCAAACTTCGGAGATATTTACTGACCACACCAGAGCTCAGCAACAAAGCTTGGAGAAAGGTCTTGAACAGACTAAGGCACAACGACAAAGCTTGGAGAAAAGTCTTGAACAGACCAGGGCACAATACCAAAGCTTGGAGAAAAGTATCGAACAGACCAGGACACAACACCAAAGCCTGGAAAAAAGTCTTGAACAAAGCAGAGCACAACATCAAAGCTTGGAGAGATGTCTTGAACAGACCTTGGCACAAAGAAAAAGTTTGGAGAAAGGCAGTGAACAGATCGAGGCACAACAACAAAACTTGGAGAAAAGTCTTGAACAGACCAGGGCACAACAACAAAACTTGAAGGGAAATATTGAACACACCAGGACACAACAAGAAAGCTCGGAGAAAAGTGTTGAAGAGACTAAGGCACAACAACAAAGCTTGGAAAAAAGCACTGAACAGATCAGTGAAGAACAACAAAGTTTGGGGAAAAGTGCAGAACATACAAGAGACCAACAGCAAACTTTGGAGAAAGATATTGAACAGACGAGGGCACAACAACAAAACTTGCAAAAAAGTCTCGAACAGACCAGGGCACAACAACAAAACTTGGAGGACAGTCTTGAACAAGGCAGAACACAAACCCAAAGCTTGAAGAAACATATTGAACAGACCAGGGCACAACAACAACGCTTGGAGAAAAGTGCTGAAGAGATTGGGACACAACAACAAAGCCTGGAGAAAAGTATTGAGCTGACCAGTGCTCAAGAACAAAGCTTGCAGAAAAGTCTTGATCAGGCCTGGGCAGAGGAACAAAACTTGTTGAAAAGTATTGAACAGACCAGGGCGCAACAAGACAGCTTAAAGAAAGGTACTCAAAAAAACAGAGTACAACAAGAAACTTTGGACGAAAGTATTGAACACATCAGGGCACTTCAACAAAGCTTGGAAAAAACGTACTGAACAGATCAGGCCACAACAACACGGCTTAGAAAAAGGTATTCACCAGACCAGGTCACAACAACAAAGCTTGGAGAAAGGTATTGAACAGACCAGGAATCAACACCAAACTTTGGAGAAAGATACTGATCGGATCAAAGCACAACAAGAAACCTTGGAGAACATTTTTGAACAGACCAGGGCACGACGACAAAGCTTGGAGATAAGTCTAAAACAGGCCAGGGAACAACGGCAAAGCTTGGAGAAAAGTGCTGACCAGACCAGGGCACAACAACAAACTTTGGACAAATGTCTTGAACAGAGCAGAGCGCAACAACAAAGATTGGAGGAAAGTCTTGAACAGCCCGGAACACAGCGACAAAGCTTGGAGAAAGATACTGAACAGACCAGGATACAACATCAAAGCTTAGAGAATAGTCTGGAACACACCAGAGCACAACAACGAAACATGGAGAAAGGTATTGTACAGACCAGGACACAACACCAAAGCTTGGAGATAAATATTGAACAGACCAGGGCACAACAACAAAGCTTGGGGAAAAGTACTGAACAGACCAGTGCAGAACAACAAAGTTTGAGGAAAAGTACTGGACAGACCACTGCACAACAACGAAGCTTGGGGAAAACTTTTGAACAAACCTTTGCACAACAACAAGGTTTGGCTAAAAGTATCGAACAGACTGAGGAACAACAACCAAGCGTGGAGTACAGTCTTGAACAGGGCAGAGTAAGAAACCAAAGCATGAAAAATCATATTGAACAGACCAGGGAACAACAACAATGCTTGGAGAAAAGTGCTGAAAAGATCGGGACACAACAACAAAGCCTGGAGAAAAGTCTTGAACAGACCAGGGATCAAGAACAAAGCTTGGAGAAAAGTTTTGAACACGCCTGGGCAGAGGAACAAAACTTGTTGAAAAGTATTGAACAGACCAGGGCGCAACAAGACGGCTTGAAGAAAGGCACACAAGAGACCAGAGAACAACAACAAAGCTTGGACGAGAATATAGAACACGTCAGGGCATTTCAACAAAGCTTGGAAAAACTTACTGAACAGATCAGGCCACAACAACACGGCTTAGAAAAAAGTATTCACCAGACTAGGTCACAACAACAAATCTTGGAGAAAGGTATTGAACAGACCAGATCTCAACACCAAACATTGGAGAAAGATACTGATCGGACTAATGCACAACAAGAAACCTTAGAGAACATTTTTGATCAGATCAGGGCACAACGACAAAGCTTGGAGAAAAGTCTTATACAGACCAGGGCACAACGAGAAAGCTTGGAGAAAAGTGCTGACCAGACCAGGGCACAACAACAAACTTTGGACAAATGTCTTGAACAGAGCAGAGCACAACAACAAAGGTTGGAGGAAAGTCTTGAAAAGCCTGGAACACAGCAACAAAACTGGGAGAAAGGTACTGAACAGACCAGGACACAACATCAAAGCTTAAAGAATAGTCTGGCACAGACCAAATCACAACAGCAAAGCTTGGAGAAAGGTATTGAACAGACCAGGGCACAACACCAAAACTTGGAGATACATATTGAACAGACCATGGCACAACAACAAAGCTTGGGGAAAAGTACTGAACAGACCAGTGCAGAACAACAAAGGTTGGGGGGAAGTACCGGACAGACCAGTGCACACCAACGAAGTTTGGGGGAAAGTATTGAACAAACCTTGGCACAACAGCAAAGCTTGGGTAAAAGTGTCAAACAGACTGGGGCACAACAAGAAAGTGTAGAAGACAGTCTTGAACAGGCCAGAGCACAAAACGAAAGCTTGAAGAAAAGTATTGAACAGACCAGGGCACAGCAACAAAGCTTGGGGGGAAATCTTGAACAAACCTTGGCACAACAACAAAGCCTGGGTAAAAGTATCGAACAGACTGGGGCACAACAACCTAGCACGGAGGGCAGTCTTGAACAAGGCAGAGCACAAAACCAAAGCTTGAAGAAAAATATTGAACAGACCAGGGAACAACAACAAAGCTTGGAGAAAAGTGCTGAACAGATCGGGACGCAACAACAAAGCCTGGAGAATAGTCTTGAACGGACCACTGCTCAAGAACAAAGCTTGCAGAAAAGTCTTGATCAGGCCTGGGCAGAGGAACAAAACTTGTTGAAAAGTATTGAACAGACTAGGGCGCAACAAGACAGCTTAACGAAAGGCACTCTACAGACCAGAGAACAACAACAAAGCTTGGACAAGACTTTAGAACACGTTAGGGCACTTCAACAAAGCTTGGAAAAACGTACTGAACAGATCAGGCCACAACAACACGGCTTAGAAAAAAGTATTCACCAGACCAGGTCACAACAACAAAGCTTGGAGAAAGGTATTGAACAGACCAGGAATCAACACCAAACTTTGGAGAAAGATACTGATTGGACCAAAGCACAACAACAAACCTTGGAGAACATTTTTGAGCAGACGAGGGCACGACGACAAAGCTTGGAAAAAAGTCTTAAACAGACGAGGGCACAACGACAAAGCTTGAGGAAAAGTGCTGACCAGACCAGAGAACAACAACAAACTTTGGACAAATATCTTGAACAGAGCAGAGCACAACAACAAAGGTTGGAGGAAAGTCTTGACCAGCCCGGGACACAGCACCAAAGCTTGGAGAAAGATACTGAACAGACCAGGACACAACAACAAAGCTTAGAGAAAAGTCTGGAACAGACCAGAGCACAACAGCAAAGCTTGGAGAAAGGTATTGAACAGACCAGGGCACAAAACCAAAACTTGGAGATAAATATTGAACAGACTAGGGCACAGCAACAAGGCCTGGGAAAAAGTACTGAACAGACCAGTGAACAACAACAAAAGGGTTGGGGGAAAGTAGTGGACAGACCAGTGCACACCAACGAAGCTTGGGGAAAAATCTTGAACAAACCTTGGCACAACAACAAAGCTTGAGTAAAAGTATCAAACAGACTGGGGCACAACATCCAAGCGTGGAGAGCAGTCCTGAACAGGGCAGAGCACAAAACCAAAGCTTGAAAAATCATATTGAACAGACCAGGGCACAACAACAAAGCTTGGAGAAATGTGCTGAACAGATCGGAACACAACAACAAAGCCTGGAGAAAAGTCTTGAACGGACCAGGGCTCATGAACAAAGCTTGGAGAAAAGTTTTGAACACGTCTGGGCAGAGGAACAAAACTTGTTAAAAAGTATTGAACAGACCAGGGCGCAACAAGACAGCTTGAAGAGAGACACTCAACAGACCGGAGAACAACAACAAAGCTTAGACAAGAGCATTGAACACGTCAGGGCACTTCAACAAAGCTTGGAAAAACGTACTGAACAGGTCAGACCACAACAACACGGCTTAGAAAAAAGTATTCACCAGACCAGGTCACAACAACAAAGCTTGGAGAAAGGTATTGAACAGACCAGGAATCAACACCAAACTTTGGAGAAAGATACTGATCAGACCAAAGCACAACAAGAAACCTTGGAGAACATTTTTGATCAGATCAGGGCACAACGACAAAGCTTGGAAAAAAATCTTAAACAGACCAGGGCACAACGAGAAAGCTTGGAGAAAAGTGCTGACCAGACCAGGGCACAACAACAAACTTTGGACAAATGTCTTGAACAGAGCAGAGCGCAACAACAAAGGTTGGAGGAAAGTCTTGAAAAGCCTGGAACACAGCAACAAAACTGGGAGAAAGATACTGAACAGACCAGGATACAACATCAAAGCTTAGAGAAAAGTCTGGAACAGACCAGAGAACAACAGCAAAGCTTGGAGAAAGGTATTGAACAGACCAGGACACAACACCAAAACTTGGAGATAAATATTGAACAGACCAGGGCACAGCAACAAAGCTTGGGGAAAAGTACTGAACAGATCAGTGCAGAACAACAAAGTTTGAGGGAAAGTACTGGACAGACCAGTGCACACCAACGAAGCTTGGTGGAAAATCTTGAACAAACCTTGGCACAAACAACAAAGCCTGGGTAAACGTATCAAACATACTGGGGCACAACAACAAAGCGTGGAGGACAGTCTTGAACAGGCCAGAGCACAAAACGAAAGCTTGAAGAAAAATATTGAACAGACAAGGGCACAACAACGAAGCTTGGGGGAAAATCTTGAACAAACCTTGGCACAACACAAAGCTTGGGTAAAAGTATCGAACAGACTGGGGCACAACAACCTAGCGTGGAGGACAGTCTTGAACAAGACAGAGCACAAAATCAAAGCTTGAAGAAAAATATTGAACAGACCATGGCACAACAACAAAGCTTGGAGAAAAGTGCTGAGGAGATCGGGAAACAACAACAAAGCCTGGAGAAAAGTCTTGAACGGACCAGGGCTGAAGAGCATAGCTTAGAGAAAAATCTTGATCAGGCCTGGGCAGAGGAACAAAACTTGTTGAAAAGTATTGAACAGACCAGGGCGCAACAAGACAGCTTAACGAAAGGCACTCTACAGACCAGAGGACAACAACAAAGCTTGGACAAGACTTTAGAACATGTCAGGGCACTTCAACAAAGCTTGGAAAAACGTACTGAACAGATCAGGCCACAACAACACGGCTTAGAAAAAAGTATTCACCAGACCAGGTCACAACAACAAAGCTTGGAGAAAGGTATTGAACAGACCAGGAATCAACACCAAACTTTGGAGAAAGATACTGATTGGACCAAAGCACAACAACAAACCTTGGAGAACATTTTTGAACAGACCAGGGCACAACGACAAAGCTTGGAAAAAAGTCTTAAACAGACGAGGGCACAACGACAAAGCTTGGAGGAAAGTGCTGAACAGACGAGGGCACAACAACAAACTTTGGACAAATGTCTTGAACAGAGCAGAGCACAACAACAAAGGTTGGAGGAAAGTCTTGACCAGCCCGGGACGCAGCGACAAAGCTTGGAGAAAGATAATGAACAGACCAGGACACAACATCAAAGCTTAGAGAAATGTCTGGAACAGACCAGAGCACAACAGCAAAGCTTGGAGAAAGGTATTGAACAGACCAGGACACAACACCAAAACTTGGAGATAAATATTGAACAGACCAGGGCACAACAACAAAGCTTGGGGAAAAGTACTGAACAGACCAGTGAACAACAACAAAAGTTGGGGAAAAGTAGTGGACAGACCAGTGCACACCAACGAAGCTTGGGGAAAAATCTTGAACAAATCTTTGCACAACAACAAGGCTTCGCTAAAAGTATCGAACAGACTGGGGCACAACAACCAAGCGTGGAGGACAGTCTTGAACAGGGCAGAGCACAAAACCAAAGCTTGAAAAATCATATTGAACAGATCAGGGAACAGCAACAAAGTTTGGAGAAAAGTGCTGAACAGTTCGGGACACAACAACAAAGCCTGGAGAAAAGTCTTGAACAGACCAGGGCTCATGAACAAAGCTTGGAGAAAAGGTTTGAACAGGCATGGGCAGAGGAACAAAACTTGTTGAAAAGTATTGAACAGACCAGGGCGCAACAAGACAGCTTAACGAAAGACACTCAACAGACCAGAGGACAACAACAAAGCTTGGACGAGAGTATAGAACACGTCAGGGCACTTCAACAAAGCTTGGAAAAACGTACTGAACAGGTCAGGCCACAACAACATGGCTTAGAAAAAAGTATTCACCAGACCAGGTCACAACAACAAAGCTTGGAGAAAGGTATTGAACAGATCAGGAATCAACACCAAACTTTGGAGAAAGATACTGATCGGACCAAAGCACAACAAGAAACCTTGGAGAACATTTTTGATCAGATCAGGGCACAACGACAAAGCTTGGAGAAAAGTCTTAAACAGACCAGGGCACAACGACAAAGCTTGGAGAAAAGTTCTGACCAGACCAAGGCACAACAACAAACTTTGGACAAATGTCTTGAACAGAGCAGGGCACAACAACAAAGGTTGGAGGAAAGTCTTGAAATGCCTGGAACACAGCAACAAGACTGGGAGAAAGATATTGAGCAGACCAGGACACAACAACAAAGTTTAGAGAAAAGTCTGGAACAGAACACAGAACAACAGCAAAGCTTGGAGAAAGGTATTGAACAGACCAGGGCACAACACCAAAACTTTGAGATAAATATTGAACAGACCAGGGCACAACAACAAAGCTTGGTGAAAAGTACTGAACAGACCAGTGCAGAACAACAAAGGTTGAGGGAAAGTACTGGACAGACCATTGCACACCAACGACGCTTGGGGGAAAATCTTGAACAAACCCTGGCACAACAACAAAGCTTGGGTAAAAGTTTCGAACAGACTGGGGCACAACAACAAAGCGTGGAGGACAGTCTTGAACAGGCCAGAGCAGAAAACGAAAGCTTGAAGAAAAATATTGAACAGACCAGGGCACAACAACGAAGCTTGGAAAATCTTGAACAAACCTTGGCACAACAACAAAGCTTGGGTAAAAGTATTGAACAGACTGGGGCACAACAACCAAGCGTGAATGACAGTCTTGAACAGCTCAGAGCACAAAACCAAAGCTTGAAGAAAAATATTGAACAGTCCAGGGCACATCACCTAAGCTTGGAGAAAAGTGCTGAACAGATCGGGACACAACAACAAAGCTTGGAGAAAAGTCTTGAACGGACCAGGGCTGAAGAGCATAGCTTAGAGAAAAGTCTTGAACAGGCCTGGGCAGAGGAACAAAACTTGTTGAAAAGTATTGAACAGACCAGGGCGCAACAAGACAGCTTAACGAAAGGCACTCTACAGACCAGAGAACAACAGCAAAGCTTGGACGAAAGTATTGAACACATCAGGGCACTTCAACAAAGCTTGGAAAAACGTACTGGACAGGTCAGGCCACAACAACACGGCTTAGAAAAAAGTATTCACCAGACCAGGTCACAACAACAAAGCTTGGAGAAAGGTATTGAACAGACCAGGAATCAACACCAAACTTTGGAGAAAGATACTGATCGGACCAAAGCACAACAACAAGCCTTGGAGAACATTTTTGAGCAGACGAGGGCACAACGACAAAGCTTGGAAAATAGTCTAAAACAGACCAAGGCACAACGACAAAGCTTGGAGAAAAGTGCTGAACAGACCAGAGAACAGCAACAAACTTTGGACAAATGTCTTGAACAGAGCAGAACACAACAACAAAGATTGGAGGAAAGTCTTGAAAAGCCCTGGACGAAGCGACAAAGCTTGGAGAAAGATACTGAACAGACCAGGACACAACATCAAAGCTTAGAGAAAAGTCTGGAACAGACCAGAGCACAACAGCAAAGCTTGGAGAAAGGTATTGAACAGACCAGGGCACAACACCAAAACTTGGAGATTAATATTGAACAGACCAGGGCACAACAACAAAGCTTGGGGAAAAATACTGAACAGACCAGTGCAGAACAACAAAGTTTGTGGGAAAGTACTGGACAGACCATTGCACACCAACGAAGCTTGGGGAAAAATCTTGAACAAACCTTTGCACAACAACAAAGCTTGGGTAAAAGTATCGAACAGACTGGGGCACAACAACAAAGCTTGGGTAAAAGTATCGAACAGACTGGGGCACAACAACAAAGCTTGGGTAAAAGTATCGAACAGACCAGGACCCATCAACCAAGCTTGGAGGACAGTCTTGAACAAGACAGAGCACAAAGCCAAAGCTTGAAGAAAAATATTGAACGGACCATGGCACAACAACAAAGCTTGGAGAAATGTGCTGAAGAGATCGGGACACAACAACAAAGCCTGGAGAATAGTCTTGAATGGACCAGGGCTCAAGAACAAAGCTTGGAGAAAAATCTTGAACAGGCCTGGGCAGAGGAACAAAACTTATTGAGAAGTATTGAACAGACCAGGACGAAACAAGACGGCTTGAAGAAAGGCACTCAAGAGACCAGAGAACAACAACAAAGCTTGGACGAGAATGTAGAACACGTCAGGGCACTTCAACAAAGCTTGGAAAAACGTACTGAACAGATCAGGCCACAACAACACGGCTTAGAAAAAAGTATTCACCAGACTAGGTCACAACAACAAAGCTTGGAGAAAGGTGTTGAACAGACCAGGTCTCAACACCACACTTTGGAGAAAGATACTGATCGGACCAATGCACAACAACAAGCCTTAGAGAACATTTTTGAGCAGACGAGGGCACGACGACAAAGCTTGGAAAACAGTCTAAAACAGACCAGGGCACAACGCCAAAGCTTGGAGAAAAGTGCTGAACAGACCAGGGCACAACAACAAACTTTGGACAAATGTCTTGAACAGAGCAGAGCACAACTAAAAAAGTTGGGGGAAAGTTTTGACCAGCCCGGGACACAGCGACAAAGTTTGGAGAAAGATACTGAACAGACCAGGACACAACAACAAAGCTTAGAGAAAAGTCTGGCACAGACCAGAGCACAACAGCAAAGCTTGAAGAAAGGTATTGAACAGACCAGGGCACAACACCAAAACTTGGAGATTAATATTGAACAGACCAGGGCACAACAACGAAGGTTAGGGGAAAATACTGAACAGACCAGTGCAGAACAACATAGTTTGTGGGAAAGTACTGGACAGACCAGTGCACACCAACGAATCTTGGGGAAAAATCTTGAACAAACCTTTGCACGACAACAAAGCTTGGGTAAAAGTATCGAACAGACTGGGGCACAACATCCAAGCTTGGAGAAAAGTCTTGAACGGACCAGAGCACAAGAACAGAGTTTGGAGAAGAGCGAAACGAGCAGAGACAGTTCAGGGGGAATAGAACGCTCTGGAGGAACGTTCAAAAAATCGCGCTCATCAAGAATACATATTGAAGCACACTTTGCCAAGAAGCCAAGCCAGGTGGGACCAGACCCACAGTACAGCAACGTATCACAACAGGAAGGCACGAGTTCATCTGGACACGTCTCACAGCACAATGTCCCCCATTCGTCTGGGCAAAACATTCAGATTCTCTTCCAAGTACCGGAGAATAAAACGAGCGATCGCGCCAAGCAGGACGAGGACGCTTCGAACAGTGCCGACTCCAACAACAACACCTTCAGGCCCCCATCAGGAGATCTGGGGCGGGCAGCAGGCACTACTGTTTCCAAGGCCGTTACCTGCGTTGCCAGTCGGTCTCAGGTAAAACCGAGCCTTCCTTCACAACGTCGACCGCCTCCAACCACTTCTGCTAGCACCGTCATCCGCGTTGCCAGTACATCCTCAAGAAAATCGAGCCTCACCAAACTTGCTGCAGCCACCAGTTCCAGTATCACTGACTGTGCTGGAATTCCATTTCCAGGAAAATCGAGTCTCGTTTGGGAGAATGAAACTACTACGGCCACTGCTTCTGACAGCGTCAACTGCTTTGCTAGTTCATCTCTAGAAACATGTAGCCTAGTTTCAGAGGTTCAGTCATCTACAGCCATTGATGCCAACTCCATCAACTACGTTGCTAGTCCAGCCAAAAGAAAATCGAGCTCTGTCTTGAAGCGTCAACCTTCCGGAACTTCTGTGACGAGTTCCATCAAATGCGTTGTCAGTCCAGCACCAGGAAAATCGACTCCCTCGTTGGGACACCATTCTGCCGCAGGCACCGGTTCCAGAGCTATCAGTCAGACTGAAATTCCATTTCTAGAAAACTCGAGTCCCCTTTCTGAACGTGAAGCCACCAATGCCAGTTCTGCTGCTACTCTTGGCTTACCATCCCAGGAAAAACCATCGAGTGTCCTCTCGGAATATGAACTTGTTCCAGCCGCTAGTGGCAGCACCATCATCAGTGTTGCCAGTACACCTGAGGGAAAACCCCTCCGTTCTGCTGTGGACAGGACCAGCCATGATGTTACCGACAGACTGTCTACACCATCACGATCTGCTACGCTACAGAACACGGGAATCGGCATCGTGGATGATTCTACTGGATTAGGTGACATCTCCACTTCTCCAGATATACAATGTTGATTTTGATTTTCATATATCATAATTTAAGAAAACAGAAATTGGGAACGTAGATTGGATTAAGCGGATGTAAGGCTGTGTACGCTTCACTGCTGAATATGTGTGTGCGTGCGAGTGTGTATGTGTGTGTGTGTGTGTGTGTGTGTGTGTGTGTGTGTGTGTGTGTGTGTGTGTTGTGTGTGTGTGTGTGTGTGGCATGAGTGTGTGTGTGTGTGTATTTGCGTGAGAGAGAGCCAGAGAGAAAGCAAATGTTTACCTTTAGATTCTCATTTTTTTTAATTGAGTTTTCTGACAATTTTTCCTACAAATGAGGATGGAGTTTCAATGTTCTTTAGGGAAGCAACGGTAAATCAGTGTATGGATGTTTGTTTGTGACACATTTTCTCAGATAAGACGATTTTAGATGCGTATTATATGGATTTCGTTTGTGAAATATTTTCTCAAATAAAATGATTTTAGATGCATACCGTGGTACAGTTTCTCGTTTCGTCTGTTTGTCCCCTGTCTGTTTGTTTGTTTGTTTCCTCCACCCTCTTCTCTGTCTTTCCCTCTCTGTCTGTCTGTCTCTCTCTCGGGGGGGGGGGGGGGGGGGGGCTACTTCCGGCATTGAAGTGTTGACAACGTGTGACGAGTCGTCTGACTTACAAAGCTTATTCCTGGTACCAGAGCCCTTATCTGTGCAAAAATACAGGGTGGACGATAGCATGCCAGAGGTAGTTTTGTGCTTCACGCCGTTTGTGGTGCTTTTCATTCAATATTCCTGGTCTTTATTCATCAAAGTGTTCTGAAGAGAAAAGTTCTGTTCGTACGGACATTGAAAATGTGCAACATGCAAGCCGGTGTTGTGGTTGGGTTGATCCTGATCTTTTTCCACTACGGACATTTATTACAATGCTGTGGAGATGATTGTTGTATGTTGTCATCATCTTTGTTTTAATTTGAACGCTTTTTCTGATTTGTTTGCTTTTAATTGTCTGTATTTCCTATTGGCTTTAGAGGAGCTTTGTTTGTTTTGTTTGTTTGTTTGTTTGTTTGTTTGTTTGTTAGTGTGTCTTGCTGTCTGATGAGATCTGATTACGTCAAGCACAACAGGGATAACCCGAAAACAAGAGAGGAAGAGACAACAGCAGACATCATGTACAGTGAGTGGCTAGGTGTATCGTCTCTGTATTATGTATACCAGGCAAGGCGAGACAAGTAAAACCATTCAGTCATAACCAGATGATAACTCTTCTTTTCCTTGCGTGTTTTATCAGTCCACTGGTTCCAGTTTGAACGTCATGGGAAGATAGAACCGACGATCAGCAGCGAGCTAAAAGATCCTGGAGAGGAGAAACGCCGTGTGACATGAAATGTTTCCACACCGTTGATCCGGATGTTCTTTGGTGGCTTGTTGTTGTTGTGTTGTTGTTGTTGTTTTGTTGTTTTTGTGATTGGGACGAGACAGTCTTGATTGAGGCAGACACAAGAAGATCATTGATAAAGAAGATTAGGAAAAGACAGGCATCATTTATAGGCCATTTTATGAGGAAAGGGAATTAGAGCACCTGGTCACAATAGGAAAGCTGGAGGGAAATCGAACACCAGTTAGACCCAGGGAGAAAATATTGGACGGATTTGCAGGGTGGCTGAGGGCAGAGAGGGTGGAAGATGTGCTTGCGGCGACAAGGGATAGATGCATATGGAGGTCCATGATCACCAACACCATGCGGCAGGGCACATGATGATGATGATGTACAACCCATAAAGTTAGGTAGAACCTCAAGACCTTTCCAGAGCTTAAGGTCTATGCGCAGTATCCATGGGCACTTGGGTCGTTGGTGCATATAGGAAATGCTGTACTTGAGAAGACTGAAACTGAAAATGCTGGAGATAAAAATACTTTACTGGGTCTCCAGGAATTCATTTTAACAGCAAATAAATCACACAGACAGAGACTGTTATTGAAATGAAAGTTTAGTAACCTATCAGCTCAAGCACGTAAGGTCGAAATGTTTGAGACCATGGCGCAAATATAGTCGATACATATGTTCAT
>CM060308.1:70138010-70140510 GCA_030674185.1 Monoplex corrugatus
CTGCCCTAAAGTTAACAAGAAGCACCCGGGATGCCGATGGGACCCAGAGCACCAATGCCTCGCCACTCTCCGGACAATCACTTCCCAAGCTCACAAAATGACGCCACTCAATGGACATTTCATCAAGCAAAGGGGTGGCGGAGAGGTTGTTCATGCGTTGCATGACCCATTCGGATCCAGCCATCAGTTAACTTGTTTACAAACCGAATGACAAGGTGGGGGACACGACAAACCCCGGGACACTGCCACACAACGCCCCTCAACCAGGTCCAGCCCAGCCCTCCGGGCCAAGAGAGAACGGACGAGCCCTCTCTCGCCCCATGCATTCTGGGCCTTCATCTCTCTCTCTGGGCAGCCCGCACTTAGTTAGTTAGTTTAGTAAGTTTTAAAGTCCTACCACTCTCAGAGTATATGAGGACTAACGAAAAAATTGTTTGAAGAAGCCTTAAAAAATGTTTGTGCATTGCCAGAAACCGATGCTTTTTTCGGTTCTCCGATCCACCCTGGATGGCAATCGAATGGGTGAATCGCAGCCGGCATTGTCACCAGCTCGCATAGATAATGGAAGAGCACTCTCTCGCTCTGCTCTGGTCTTCATCTCTCTTTCGGGCAGCCCGCCCTGCCACCAGCTCGTATAGCTGTCAGCTCTTTTCCCCTTACTATAGTCTGGACAGCAGTCGAAAGCTCCAAGCGTTGCCTTACTTCAACCACAGGGGAGTGTTTGAATGGCTGCGAAAGCGGCCAGGCGTGATGCCGCAGACACAGCCCATTTTGTTGACAACACTGTATGTCCAGTCTGCACCAATGTACATGTACAGGCAATCGAGAAACATTTTCTGTATAACTGCCTTTCTGTACAATCAGGTCAGACAGTTTTATTATGGTTTGTATCTCAATGAAAGCGACGGCGAAGAAGGAGCTTATATTTACAAGATGACAGACGATTCTTTAGGAACCATAGAAATTTCTGTCCTCCTCCGCAGTTAAATTAAGAGAAAATAGTAGTTTTGATGCACAAATATGATGCATTGTTTTGTCCATTTCTGTATCAGTTGTTCACGAAAACATCCAACGTTTGCATACTGGTTTGTGTTGGTTTCGTGTCTAGATGTATATTGAACAAAACAGTGTGTGTCGCCTGTTAATTCTCCCATGACAAGAGCGGTTGACTTATTTTCAATAAAATTTTAAAATTCTCTCTGTCTCCCTTTGTCTCTCTCTGTCTCTCTTTCTGTCTCTGTCTGAGTCTCTGTCTCTCTCTATCTCTCTCTGTCTCTGTCTCTCTGTCTCTCTCTGTCTCTCTCTCTTCTGTCTGTCTGTCTGTCTGTCTGTCTCTGTCTCTGTCTCTGTTTCTGTGTCTGTCTCTCGGACTCTGTGTCTCTCTGTCTCTGTCTCTGTCTGTGTGTATGTCTGTCTGTCTCTCTCTCTCTCCCTCTATCTCTCTATCTGTATGTAAGTCTGTCTCTGTCTCTGTCTCCCTCCCTCCCTCTTCTCTCTCTCTCTCTCTCCTCTCTCTCCCTCTATCTCTCTCTCTGTATGTATGTATGTCTCTGTCTCTGTCTCCCTCCCTCCCTCTTCTCTCTCTCTCTCTCTCTCTCTCTAACTAACTAATTTACTATTATCATTGCGTTAGTTGACATGTCTCTCTCACCCTTGTTAGTACTTAATGTTTTTGTTTTATTTTTCTTCTTTTCTCCCTTTGATTCTATTTCTGAATATCACTTTTTAAATGGACTAGCAATACAACTGCTAGAAGTATTGCTATTTTATTGTTATTGTTCTCGTTAATTTTTTTTTTTTTTGATGGTTGACATGTATTTATTTTAATGTGTGTACTTTTGATTTTGTCTCTCATGCTTTTATAAAGCGCATGACCTACTGGCATGTATGTAAAAGTCAAAAATGTCATCACAAGTATTTTTATAATTTGTTACACAATTTATGTTTTCTTATGCTTAGTTTTGGGGTTTTTATGCTTATATTTGTGTGTGTAGAGTTGCAAGGACTAACTGTTAGACATGTCCCATGGGGCCTAATGCTACTATCTTTATAATGAAGTGTTCTGTATTCTGAAGTAAGAAAACACACACACACACACACACACACACACACACACACACACACACACACACACACACACACACACACGCACGCACACACACACACACACACACACCACACACACACACACACACACACTGTCTCTATCTCTCTCCCTTTCTCTCTCTTTCGTTTCTTTGTCTGCCTGCCTGCCTGCCTGCCTGTTTGTCTGTCTCTCTTTCTGTCTTTCTCTCTGTCTGTCTGTCTGTCTCTGTCTGTCTGTCTGTCCGTCTGTCTGTCTGTCTCTCTCTCTCTTTCGTTTCTCTGTCTGCTTGTCTGTCTGCCTGCCTGCCTGTCTGTCTATCTGTCTGTCTGTCTGTCTCTCTTTCTCTTTCTGTCTTTCTGTCTGTCTGTCTCTGTCTGTCTGTCTGTCTGTTTGTCTCTCTCTCTCTTTCGTTTC
>CM060308.1:70153010-70168010 GCA_030674185.1 Monoplex corrugatus
GCATTGCATTGCATGGCATGGCATGGCATTGCATCGCGTGGCATGGCATGGCATTGCGTGGCATTGCATTGCATTGCGTGGCATTTCATGGCATGGCGTGGTATTGTATTGTATTGTATTGTATTGTGTTATGTTGCATTGTATTGTATTGTATTTATTGTATTGTATTGTATTGTATTGTATTGTATGGTATGGTATTGTATTGTATTGTATTCTATTGCATTGTATTGTATTGTATTGTATTGCATTGTATTGCATTGTATTGCATTGTATTGTATTCTATTGTATTCTATTGTATTTTATTCTATTGTATTGTATTCTATTGTATTGTATTCTATTGTATTGTATTCTATTGTATTGTAATGACAGCAAGAATCTCTTGAAAGAGCTGGACAGTGGAGGGTCGTCAGAGGAGAAGCCTCCCCTCAATTATTTTGGCCCTAAACTCCTTACACTCAAAGGGGGATGGACCACGCCCGCCCAGTTCGTGACTCTGTATGCACGTTGTTGTCATCTTTTCCTTCCACCTAGTTTCAAACACCAACCTCCAAGATACCAGGCAGCTCAGGCTGAGTGGCCTTTCTAACATACGTCTTTAACAATCATCTTTCGTCAATCATCATTTTAATGTGCCCTGCCGCATGGCGTTGGCGATCACGGCCCTCCAATTCGATTCTATCTTTTGTCGCTGCAAATACATCTCCCACCCTCTCTGTCTTCATCTACTCCACAAGTTGGTCCAATATTTTTTTTCCTTGGATCTACCTGGTGCTCTTTTTTCCTTCCAGCTTTCCTGTTTTTGACTAGGTGCTTTAATTGATTTTTGCCTCTTAAAATGAATGTCCTTTGGTCAATAGTCGTGCGCAAAGAAATTGTAAAGCCGTGTGAAGTTGACTTTTGTCCCATCTTGACCAGATGGACCAGGAGCGCTGTCTTGTGCTATTTGTTTGGTTTTTTTTGTTTTGTCATGCCGCTTTGTAACTTTCAGGGAATCATCATATCACCATTCCAAAGCTCTCCACTGATTATTGCATTGCGTATAATCTTATCTGCATTGAATCCTTGTGTGTTGTTTTGTATTGCTTTGCATTGTTCAGTATTGTATGGTTTATATTATACGCTATATATCTTATGATGTTTTAATCTGATTATATCAAACAAATAAACAGGTGAAGTCTGATAAGTTAATGCGCAAGCAACAGGAATCGACGTTTGCGAAAAGAAATCATCATCAACAATTTTTAGGTTTATCTTAACATCCAAGCAAAACAGTTGTCACCAAAATATAAGATGATTGATAGCAAACATGTTGTCCTGATTTGCTGGCTGATTAAACATTTTTGTACATGTGTATATCGAGGTAATATGTAATGTACATTCGTGCGCGCGAGAACATGCACCTGCGAGCGTGTGTGTGTGTGTGTGTGTGTGTGTGTGTGTAGTGTGTGTGTGTGTGTGTGTGTGTGTGTGTGTGTGTGTGTGTGTGTGTGTGTGTGTGTGTGTGTGTGTAGTTTGCGGGGTGTGTGTGTGCGTGTGTGTGTGTGGATAGTGAAGACTTGTTTGTATAGATAACATTGTATCTACAGAGAATTTCAGCTGTAATATGCCATCTGGCTTTTCATTGTGAAATCTTATGAATATCTTATCAATATCATTGTACTAGAGAGACTGACTCAACAACTTCCTGTATCCAGAACACTGCCGACTTCAAGTTGTTGCTAGTGCAACTAATACATATACGCATGGCAATACACCATGGATGAAGTCAATCCAACACATCTTATTATGACTGAATCTGGTATCACCATGAATGATTCTACATCCTCGACCAGTATAGCTGATTTTAATTCGTTGCCATTTGTTCGGCTTGCAAGGAGGATCCAGATCATTTGCCTGCCCATTATATTTGTTATAGGTGTGTCCGGCAATACGATGGCAATTGTCATTATTCGTCGTTTCAAGCCAACCGTTCTGCCTTGGACCCTTATTTTCTGAGTCTGGCTGTGACAGATCTTTGCACAACATCACAGGATCACTGTGGAGATGGATCATAACGGCCACAGAGTTCCGCCCTTACTCACTTCATGACATTACGTGTAAGATGGGTTATTTCATCTTTAACTTGGCACATTCCTGTTCCACTTGGTTTGTGGTGGTGATGGTAGCACACAGAGCCATGTCTGTGGTGTGGCCACATCGTGTGAACATGTTGTGCACGCCAAAGACATCGCGGGCATCATTGTGGGCATAGTCATAGTTTTCAGCCTGGTCCACTCGCATTATTTTTATGGAATGGAGGTTTCAGGTGGATTGTGTGTGGCAAAAGCAGACTATCTGGTGTTTTTCGTTACTGTTATAATGAAAGTTTCCCTATTTCTCTATTCTGTGATTCCTTTCGTCTGTCTGGTGATCAGTAACATCGTACTTACGGTGAAATTAAGAACATCAGTAAAGGAAGCTGGTGACCAGTTTGCTGCCACAGACAGACAGCAGAGGAAGAGAGACAGAAAAGTGAACTCCATTACTCTTACAGCTCTTATTGTGTCTGTTACCTTTGTTACCTTCAATTTTCCTCTTGGTGTCCAACTTTTTGTAGCTTTTGCATATCCCTATAGCGATGAAGTCAAGGATATATACCAACTAGCTTTCAGGCATTTTCTTCACCATCTGTTTTTATGTGTCTATTATGTAAATTATTCTATTAATTTTTACATGTACTGTCTGACGGGCCAGAGATTCAGAAAGGAAATTATAAACCTCATCAAAGAATTATTCCCTTGCAAAAACTCCACTGAAAAGTAGCATGGTGACTTTTTTTGTGTCAGCGGAAATAAAATATTCAACCAAAGAAAAAATATTTAAACTGTATCTCTCTTGGTCATTTCACTTTCCATTGATGACTATGTGCTTCCAGTGATGGACAATGCAGTTGCTGGTAGCAAGAACAGTGGCGATGTAGGCATCTTCTTCTCATTCATTTGTTCACCATATACACGGTCAGGCCACATCTTGCGGTGCATATGGCCATTTGTTTTGCTTTGCTGCTTTACTGCTATGAATCGTAGGTGGTGCGAAGAGTTGTTTGCAATGTCTCCTGTCACTACATTTCATGACGGCAACATCGCTGCAATATCTTCAGCTGGTGATTTTGTCATCAATGGACACTCAATTTAGATTTGTCTCCAAAAAATTACTCTTCTAAAAACTGTACGGACATGTCTGCTCTTCAGTACGGTTTGAATCGTCTTTTCTTTTGTTTTACAACCGTTGAACTACAGTCATCCCGTTTTTCCACATCACCCGAACATTGCAGGCCTGCACACTTTTATCATCATCATCATCATCATCATCATCATCATCATCATCATCATCATCATCATCATCATCATCATCATCATCCCGCTTCCCATAAAATGGCTTATAAGTGTTGCTTGTCTTTTCTTTCTTTTCTTAATCTTCTCTATGAATGATCCTCTTGTGTCTGCCTCCATCGAGACTGTCTCGTTTGTTTTCTTTGCTGTCCATAAACTCTCAACATTCTTCTTAGAAACCACATTTCAGATGCCTCTATCTTGTTCTGGCTTCGTGTGTTGACTGTCTATGCCTCACAACCGTATAATATTGTCGGTTCTACATCACATTCAAGAACTCTCTTCCCGATGTTTATTGATTGGCTTTTGTTAGTAAGAACGCTTTTCACCTTCATGAATGCCGTTTTCGCTTGGCCAATTCTGCTGGCTATTTCTGATCTGCATTTACCGTCTGGTGAGATGACCGTTCCCCGATATTTAAACTTATCAATCTGTCTCAAAGTTGTGTAATTTGCTGCTATTTTGCGTAAGGAGATTTCGTGTTTTTTTAGTGATTACCATGACTTCAGTCTTCTTGACATTAGCTCGAACCTTTTATTTTTGATTTCTATTTCTATTATATTTCCAAAATTTTGTAGGTCCCTTTCATTTTCTGCATTTAGCATGGTGTCATCTGCATAGCGAATGTTGCCTATCAATTTTCCTCCGAACTATATCCTAGGGCATTCTTCTAGGTTTCCCATGGTGGTTTCGCTGTAAAGGGAAAACAAATCTGGTTACAAAACACAACCCTGCCTGACCCCTCTTTTGAAATTTTGGAAAGAGCCTACATGGTTTTCTTTTATCATTGCTGCTGTTTGTTCCCAATACATATTTCTGATTATTCGTAGATCTTTTCCACCAATATTGAGTCTTTTTAGTTGCCCACCGACTTCCTATGTCTCACACAATCGAAAGCCTCGGTATAATCAACAAAGAACAAATATAAATTCTTATTCAACTCAATTGACATCTCTACCTAGGATGCATATAATATTAACAGTTCCTTTCCCTTAGACAAATTCACACTGTACTTCTGCCCTTTCTCTCTTGATTCTGTGCCTTTCCTCCTCATGATTATTTTTTATATGATTTGTGTTAAATGACTCATCAAACTGATTGTACGATGGAGTTCGCATTCTATAGCCCCTGTTTTCTTTGGAAGTGCAATGAAAATTGACTTTGACATATCTTAGGGGATTTTTTCCGTGTCATAACTTTCATTTAGGAGGACTATTATTTCTCCAATACCGAATTCCTCCACGGCTTCAATCATCTCTGTAGTAACCATGTCTAGTCCTGGGGATTTTCCCAGTTTTATCTTTCTCAATGCTGCTCTAACTTCATCCTTCACCATGGGTGGTCCTTCAACGGTCTTTCTCACAATGTTTTCTTCGCTTCTGTCATTGCCAAAAGGTTCCCAATGTTCCCTTCCCACTTTATCCAACACCTTGTCTCTTTCCCTGATATGCGTATCATCCTTCGATTTCAATCATCCAGTCGATGTGCATGTCTTTTTTTCCATGGGCAGTTTCTTCAATTCTCTGAGGATCCGTCCTGTGTCGATCCTCCATCTCCTTGTGCTTTGTTTCCAGCCAAGCTTCCCTAGCTTCATTGCACCTATGCCTGATTTCTCTGTTTATTTTTTGTATTCTTCATATTTTCTCTTTAACTTCCTCCATTCTTCCATCAAGCCTAGAATTTCTTTTGTCATCCAGTTTTTCTTTGCTTTTCTTTTGACACTACGGATTTTTTCACAAGCTTCATTTATTGAGTTTCTCAATTCTGTCCATTGTTCCTCACTGTCACCAATGTCTTCCAGAGCACTGAATTTCTTTTGAACATGTATGTTAAATTTTTCATGGGCCGCTTGATCTGTCTTTAAGAGTCCAAGATAATTGGTCTGTTTTTTTTCTTAGTTTGAGCTTAATCTTCCATTACATGTTGTGTCACTGTTGCATTCTGCGTGGTAGTGTTTGCTGTCAACAAACATTTCTAAATCTTTTGTTTATCGATGTAATCAATTTGATTTTAAGATTATCTTCGGACTCATCCATATCCATTTTCCTCTGTTAGGCTGCTCAACAGGCTTCTACTATGAACACATTCATTGTGCCATCCCACAGTTTCTTCCCTTTCATTTGTGTACCATGGCCATGAGTCCAATGATATACTCTCTGTCCCACTTTAGCATAAAATCTCCATTATTATTGCACTTCTGGACTGCATTGAGCTTGGCCGTTTCTAATATTTCATGAAGTTGTCATTTCGTTTTGAGCACTTGCAACTGAACTGGCAAAACTCGGTCTGAAACAACCCAGTATCCCTTGACTGATTTTGACTTGTCCTTTCTATCATAATGCCTACGCCTCTTTCGTGTGTGTTTCCACCAGAATATATTATTGTATGCTCGCCTGAAGTTATCATGCCTGCCCCCTCTTCGTTCACTTCCCCTTGTCCTAAGATATTGATGTTATGCCTTTGCATCTCAATCTTGACATTTTCTAAATTTCCCTTTTGCAGCGATGTCCTCACATTCCACGTGGCAATTTTTATATTTTAAGGTTGATCTCCGTAGCTTGTTGACGGTCAGGTATCACCTGCGTAGCATGACAGTCCCTACCAGACGAACGTGCTCCCCAGGAGCCCTGTTTACGTCGATATCCTCATTTATTTTGCTTTGGCCCATTGAAAATCCACGTGTGGATTCTGCCTTTGCTCTCTGTGTATATCTGCAGTAGCGGATTCCTGTGTGCGTTTGTGCGTTCATCTATATGTGCGTTTGTACATGTTTGTGTGTGTGCATGTGTGTGCATGTGTGTGTGTGTGTGTGTGTGTGTGTGTGTGTGTGTGTGTGTGTGTGTGTGTGTGTGTGTTGGTGTGTGTGTGTGTGTGTTGGTGTGTGTTGGGGTTCACTTTGATTTAATGTCTATTCACTAAAGTCATCATCATCAAGTGCCTTGCCACATGGCATTGGCAATCATGGCCTTACATCTGTTTCTATCCCTTCTTGCCGCAAGCATCTCTTCCACCCTCTCGGTCTTCAGCCATTCTGCAAGTCCGTCCAATATTTTCTCCCTGGGTCTACCTGGTGTTCTCTTTCCCTCCACCTTTCCTGTTGTGACCAGGTGCTCTATTTCCCCTTTCCTCATAAAATGGCCCATAAATGTTGCCTGTCTTTTCCTAATTTTTTTCTATCAATGATCTTCTTGTGTCTGCCTCCATCAAGACTGTCTCGTTTCTTTTCTTTGCTGTCCATGGAACTCTCAACATTCTTCTTTGAAACACATCTTGTCTGCTTCAATCTTGTTCTGGCTTTGCTTCATGACTGTCTACGCCTCACAACCGTATAACACTATCTGTTCTGTATAACATTCAAGAACTCTCTTCCTGATGTTAATTGACAGACATTTGTTAGTAAGAATGTTTTCATCTTCTTGAGTGATGGTTGCATTGTCGACTGCTGATATTCTGATGTGCATCTGCCGTCTGGTGAAATGATTGTTCCCAGGTATTTAAACTTTTCAACCTGTCTCAAGATTGTGCCCTTTGCTGTTATTTTGCATGAGGGGATTTCATGATTTTTACTGATCACCATGACTTCAGTCTTCTTCCTATTTAGTTCCAACCGCTTACCTTTGCTTTCTATTTCTAGTATATTCACAAGGCTATGTGGGTCCCTTTCATTTTCAGCAATTAGCACGGTGTCATTTGCGTATCGAATGTTGTTTATAATTTTTCCTCCAACCTTTAATCCACGGTTTTCTTCTAGGTTTCTCATGATGTTTCCGTTGTAAAGTGAAAACAGATCTGGTGACAAAACACAACCTTGTCTGACTCCTTTTTTGATATTTTGGAAAGAACTTATATCGTTTTCTGTTCTCGTTGCAGCTGTTTGTTCCCAATACATATTTCTGATTATTCGTAGATCTTTTCCATCAATATTGAGTCTTTCTAGTTGGTTGATCAATTCATCATGTCTCACTACTGTGCTACATTTGTGTATTACATTTATCTGGTTTTAGTACAGGAACCACTATTGAATGTTTCCAATAATTAGGCAGTTTGTCGCTGTTCCAGCATTTCTTAAACATATTGTGTAGCAACATTATAAACTTTTCTGGTAAAATTTTCAGCATTTCATTTGAAATTGTATGTGTGTGTATGTACGTGCGTTTGACAAAATACACTGAGCAACTCGTGGGATATTTCTCACTCCCTCCCTCCCCAATCTGTGTGTGTGTGTGTGTGTGTGTGTGTGTGTGTGTGTGTGTGTGTGTGTGTGTGTGTGTGTGTGTTGTGTGTGTGTGTGTGTGTGTGTGTGTGTGTGTGTGCGTGCGTGTGTGTGTGTGTGTGTGATACCTTCATAGAAGTTCTCGTAAGTTTGTTTGTTCATATTCTGTGTGTTCCTCAGATGCCATGTCTACCTGGTATATCTGTGTTTTGTTGATAACTCAAGATTAGCACTGATAGGATATATCGAAAAGAATATTATATCACCAGTTAGAGGTGATGACTGGACTGGACTATACGAGATAAACAATACCAATTCAAGAGGATCATGAAACCGAAAATGAAATAAAACATAACAAAAATGTTACGCGTCACTAACCCACTGACATTTTTTATACAGTTGAATAGCACCAGCGCAGAGTGCTCTTGTGTTCATTGAAATGACTTGTTTGGTTTTTCCATTTAACCTGACTTTCTGGAACTTCTAGACTCGGTGTCTTCTCGTACTTGTCTGTGATACCACTTGATGATTGTTTGGATATCAATTTGTTTACTGAATATTGTTGTTTCTGTTCTTTTTGTTTGTTTGTTTGTTTGTTTCTTTCTTTCTTTCTTTCTTTCTGTCTTTCTTCTTCCACTTCTTCTTCTTCTCACCCTCTTTCTCTCTTTCTGTCTCTCTCTCTCTGTTTGTCGCCATCTCTGTTTGTATCTGACCTTAAAGTTTTTGCATATCATACACGCACTACTACTGCTGCTACGACTACTACTACTACTACTACTAATATTATTGCTATGGGATTCAGTGAGTGACAGCCATGGAGAGAAGCCAAAGTATTTTGTGCTCTGTACTTGGCCAAATGTAGTGAGCTGTGATCAGATAGGTGGCCTGCGTCATGGTAAACGTTCAATTGGGCAATTGCCAACAGTTACAGTTTGGTTTCAGCTATTGTTGAGATTTGACGTCACCGTTACTTTACAATAGGGACAGTAGAGATGGCTTCGGGTTTTTTTTACCTTTCTTAGAATGAACGACATCCTGAGGCAGGCACGAACTGTCCTACACTTCTTGAAATGTGTTTGTCAGCTGAGATAATCACTGGTACTCGTTCGATCTTCGTAAAAAAAATCCCAACAAAAAACATCAACGCTACTGGTTTATGACATGTGCATAAGGAAATTACTGTGCAACTGGCCAATGAAAATCCATTCATCATAACAGATAAATCAGATGAAGAGAAGCCATTAACTAAAATGTGGATAGAGGATGTCCTAATTTCGGTGGCAGACTCAGAAATGGAGAACTTGGTTCTTTAAAAACAGATGCAAATTTCATTCTGAACTAAAACAAAAATGAAATAACTCGTGACAACAACAACAAACTGACTCGATTCCTGATCGGAAGAACATTTGTGGCTACCTGTCTGAACCTGTCTCTCAGTGAAAAAAGCTACTTACTGCGTAGCTTTCATCGGCGATCCGGCCGACTTCTTCAGCGCAACTGCTGGGTTGAGAACTGGCTTCAGTGCACACCGCCGTGAGCGAACTCACGACAGTGCAACTGAATAAGTGAGGAGTACACCAATGGCAGGTTGTGTTGGCCCCGGTCACGGTTGAGGGTGGGTTTCCTTTCAGCGATGTAAACTGCCTCCTTTACCCCCTCTGGAAGCATCTTGCTTCTTTGTCGAGAACTTGCACACTGTCCTTTTCAAAGTGGTGTTGGGTGTGCCCTACAAGAACATTTGTGTACCATCTTTACCCCTAGATAAGACAGTGAAAAAAGCATCTTCAATGCCAGACCGTTCCACTCCTAACAGAAAGTGGTTGAGAAAACTGTTGTCTGTTCACGGTGTTTAGAACAGGACCACCATGTATTACAGTGCCAAATGATGCGGTGTGTCATCATCATCATCATCATCAGGTGCCCTGCCACATGGCTTTGGCGACCATCTCTATCTCTCGTTGCCCCTAGCATCTCCCCCACCCTCCTCATCCCCAGCCATTCTGCAAGTCCGTCCAGCATTCTCTCCCTGGGTCTACCTGGTGCTCTCTTTCCCTCCAGCTTTCCCGTTGTGATCAGGAGCTCCAAATCCCTCTTCCTCATAAAATGGCCTATAAATGTTGCCTGTTTTTCCTAATCTTCCTTATGAGTGATCTACTTGTGTCTGCCTCCATCAAGACTGTCTCGTTTGTTTTCTTTGCTGTTCATTGAACTCTCAACATTCTTCTTAGAAACCACATCTCGGCTGCCTCAATCTTGCTCTGGATTTGCTTGCTGACTGTCCACGCCTCGCATCCGTACAACAGTATTGGTTCTATATAACATTCAAGGACTCTCTTTCTGATGTTAATTGATAGGCATTTGTTGGTAAGAATGCTTGTCATCTTCTTGAATGCTGTTTTGTCGTGGCCGATTCTGCTGGCTATTTCTGATGTGCATCTGCCGTCTGATGAAATGACCGTTCCCAGGTATTTGAACTTATTAACCTGTGTCAAGGTTGTGCCATTTGCTGTTATTTTGCATGAGGGGGTTTCATGTTTTTTACTGATCACCATGACTTCAGTCTTCCTGCTGTTTAGTTCCAACCCCTTACGTTTGCTTTCTATTTCTAGTATATTTACAAGGTTTTGTAGGTCCCTTTCATTTTCGCAATTAGCACGGTGTCATCTGCGTACCGAATGTTGTTTATCATTTTCCCTCCAACCTTTAATCCAGGGTCTTCTTCTACGCGGTGTGTAGCGTGTGTAAACAGACTGGTCACAAACAAGGAGACCCGGTGTGTGGGGCGGTTGGTGCAGACACATACAGCAAAAAGACTGCACAGTGGATATTGAAACTGACCATAAGGATGATGTTGAGACGACAGTCAAATAGTGGAGAAAGAGGTCCGGAAGACCAGAAGAGACCTGGATATAGACAGAGAACCCTGGGCTTCAACATGTGCCCTGGACATAAGGTCAGAGACTCCCAATCGCCGTCCATCAGGTGAACTGATCCGTCCTTCAGGGCAGTGGAGAGGAGGAAACAATCCAGGAAAGGGGGAGGAAAACACAGATTTTCTTGGCCAGCCTCTGGCAACATGGATGTGACTCCTGTGTCTTATGACATAATGGGTTATGGCCTAACCCATAGTAACGACCTGGTCATAAATAACAGACAATGAATCTGTAAAACGCCACTAAGTATTGAAGAAGTTGATTAACGTTTATATTGTAACAGTGCATCATTATTGTAATCAATGGATAAAATACGCATCTCCACATTAAACATAAGAGGACTGAAAAAAATCATTCAAAAGATCATTTACATTTAAGCATCTAAAAAGTAAAAAAAAACAAACCCTAACGTAGTTAGCTACAAGAAACACTGATAACAGAAAAGGATGTAGACACTTGGGGAAAGCAATGGGTAGGGAAAATTTTACAATGAAGAAACAAACAGACGAAAAGGAGAAATTAGTTTGATTTCCGAATAATTCAAACGAAAACTTAATAGAATATCTTAATGGTTTCGTCAATACAAACATACAATTCTGGTTTTAAATCAGCGAATACTTACACGCCAATCAATACAACACGAGAAATCAACGTTCTTCAACTACCTTAAACAAATAATTGATGAATTCAGAGAACAAAAAGTGGTGATGGTGGGAGTACGTGATCAATAATAAACCCGATAAAGTCTTTGGCTTACCTCACACAGCTTCTGAAGTTCACCATTTTATTCAGGTAAGTAATAATCAAGATTTTACAGATGGCTAGAGAGCACTTCACGCTGCCAAGAAAGATTTCACAAGGAGTGGAACAAAATCATGTACTGCTTGTCGATTGATTACTGTTTTGTGTCAGAAAATATATTATCTTCTTGTATTTATTGTGATGATATAACAGTCCCAAATTCAGATCACAAAATAGTCGTAACAATTTGCCTTTTTTCTCCTAATTTCTACGCCCCCTTTATGGCCACAGAAGCTGGCACAGTTTTTTACAGTGCAATAATGATGATGTCGATGAGGATGATAATTATGATGCTATGGAATTCTATCTAGGATTGAGACTGTATGACAGAGCAGTACTCTACGCTTATGACCATAATGTATGCTGGCGTCAATCAGGCCTTAGAGATACAGACAACTACGGAGAAAGATCCATGTCCAACTCAGAATCAAACCCGGAGAACTTCTCGCATTTTAGGCCTGGATTTTATCCGTTAGACCACACGTTTCATTATAGCATGGTCAGCGAAGTAGGTACGAGTACTTAGCTAGATAGAGACAGAAAAGTACATAGAGAAATTGTAAGCAACAAACATACACTTATGCAGAAACACACACACACGTTGGCACAAGCGATCGCACACGTACGCATGCACATACTCACATATACATCCACGCAAACACACTCACATGCACACACGTAAACCACAGACACAAACACAGACACACACATGCACACACGTAAAGCACATACACGCACACGCACATACACACACACACGCACACACACACACGCACACACATACACAAACACACACAAACGCACGTGCACACACAAACGCACATAAAACACACCCACAAAGGGACAAACACACGTAAACGAACGCTTACTTACACACACACACACACACACACACACACACACACACACACACACACAACACACACACACACACACACATAATATACACACACACACACTCACACACACAACACACACACACATAGACACACACATTACAAACACATACATCACACAAACACACACATGGAGACATATAGACATACATAGACATACATACACACACACACATGCACATACATACAAGCACACACACATACATACGCACATACACGGACACACACATACGCATGCTCGAATACACCACACAACACACACACACACACACACACACACACACACACACACACACTCGCTCAGATGTAGCTACATACAGACAAATTTGATCATGTTCGTTGCTTTATTATCCAGTGCAGACATAGAGTCGTATTGTCTCAAAGAAATTATCTAATAATTCTATGTTGCAGACTAAACCACACACAACACACACACACACACACACACACACACACACACACACACACACACACACACACACACACACACACTATATATATATGTATATAGATATAAGCACATATGCAGGCTTTCACACACATATGCACACGAACACTTTCTCACACACAGATGTGCACGTGCGTGCCTTTACGCGTACACACCTTTCTTCCTCTCCTTCCCCCCTTCCTCCGAAAAAACGCGCGCGCACACAGAGACACGCACGCACACAAGCACTCAAAACACACACACACACACACATACACACACACACAAATGTAGGCTTTCATATATTTCTGTATATATATATATATATATATATATATATATATATATATATTATATATATATATATACATATGTATATATATATATTACTGTATATATATATATATATGTATGTATAAATATATGTGTATATGTATATATATATATATGTATACATAGACATATATAGATACATACATATGTGTATATATATATAATTATATATATATTATATAATATACACACACACATATATATATATATAAATGCACACATGAACTCCTCACACACGCGCGCGCATTTGCGCCTGCACACCCTCCTTCCTCTTCTCCCATGTACCCCCCCCCTTACCTCCGAACAAAACACACACACACACACGAACGCATGTGTGCACGCACGGACACACGTGTATGAGTGTTGTTGTTTTTTCCAAGCAAGACACAGTACAAACTTGAGTCCAGAGGCATATACATCTGTCTCAGTTCAACACATTCATGATCTGACACACATTAAAGTATCATCGTTTTCTGATCTTTTTCCCACAAGCTTTTCCATTGAGATACTCGTTTTTACAAATTGTCACAGTGCCTTAATTTTTAATCATTAGTTTTATGACTGGTTCGTGTGCTCAGTACGGTGTGGTACTTGGAGCTAGTGGCTAGTTTTCGTTGGTGCTGCTGTTTTGGCTTGGACTATGGATGTGATTAAGTTCAAGTGCTTCTTGGTGCAGGAGGCTTGTATATGGTGTTTCTCTCTCTCTCTCTCTCTCCTTCTCGCTCTGTTTCTCCGTCTGTCTCTGTCTGTCTGTCTGTCTGTCTCTCACTCACTATCTACCTGTCTTTCTATTTTTTTCCTCCTTCTTTCTTCTTCCTACAGTCCCTCACAGCTCGTGTTTTATCGTTCAGGCTCATTTAGTTCGGACCTTTACACCAGAAGTGATAATTAGGTGTGAAATGAAGAAGATGGCTGTATCGGGTTTTTATATCTACCACATCTGATATTGTGTGATGTGGACAGTGACTCTGTACGGTTCGGGTTCAAGGACTGCTGGGGACTGGTTTCCTTTGTGAGAAGCGTGTGTGTGTGTGTGTGTCCTGCTTTATTTCATTATAATTAGTACATGTGTGTGTGTGTGTGTGTGTTATGCGTGTGTGTATGTGTGTGTGTGTATGTGTGTGTATGTGTATACATACACATACACTCATATATATACATATGTATGTATATATTTTCCCCCCATTCCTACTGCCAACAAAGAGGCAGGGTGCTTCAAATGCAATAAAAAATGTGTTGTATGCCTAGAACATCTCCAGGAAACGAAGGAGTTTTCCAGCTCCAGAACCACAGAGAAATTCACAATTAGAGAAAGATTAGACTGTGATAGCGAGGGTATCATTTATCTTTTATTTTGTGATAAATGTGCCCACACCCAATAATTCGGAGAAACAAAAAACTCCCTGAAGGTCAGATTTTATCAACACAGGTCGAACATAAGAAAAAACACAGGAACCCTAGTGACCCAACATTTTAATTCCAGTGGCCATTCCCTGTCTGACATGAAGTGTGTCATTTTAGAGAAAGTGCATGGCCAGAATCTAAGTTCCAGACTCAGAAGAGAACAATTTTGGATCACTAAACTACAAACTTTGTCCCCCCTGGGTCTTAACATTTTAGAGGTTTAAGAGCCTTATATATTCTTAGGCACAACAGTTCCACTTGGGCGTGCCTGCTGTAATCGGTTTTTGAGTATGGAGGGGCGCTCATCTGGAACATAGTATTGGGTGCTCTTCGCATCCTATATTTCAAACCCCCTGTATTTTAAATAATTTTAACTCTTTGGGTAGGAATTTATATATTAATTCATTTACTTCTCCTTTCATTCATTTTATAAATTCCTTATTTCTCATTCCCCTATAGACCTCTTTCCCCCTCCCCCTCTCTCTTCCGTTCTTTTTCTTCCTCTCTCTTTCTTTCCCTCCCTGCCCCCTTCTTCCTCTTATCCCACACATCGGTTCGCCAGAGAGGGGGAGTGAGGACATTCATTTGGAAGACGGGGGCCCGCTTCCCCCGCCAACCCCCC
>CM060308.1:70175510-70178010 GCA_030674185.1 Monoplex corrugatus
GTGAAGGTAAATGTTTGTCTCATAACCCTGGTAGGGTAGGGAGTGAGGTGGTAGAGACCTCATCGGGGATCAACAACATGTGAGGACGTTGCCTATCTCCCTCCCTCTCACTGCCTTACTTTCACACACACACACACACACACACACACACACACACACACACACACACACACACACACTCACACACACACACACACACACACACACACACACACACTCTATCTCTATCGGCCTCTTTACATCTCAGGAGATGATAGTCTGCACCAGGAGGCGTTGTGGTCATGACGTGCACTTTCTGCTGTGGCTGTGCAGGCCGATTCTTGAGTGGCAATCTCTGTCACATCTGCCACATATAAATTGAGTCGCTGTTGTCTGGTTTCTCGAACATTCCTTGCGAAGAGCCCTTTTCTCATCTGCGCTTTCTGCTCTCCTCCTCTCCGCATTCACAACGCCTTGCTGAACGGCTGTCCGCCACGCTGCCCTGTCTTCCGCCAGAGTCTCCCAAGAGCCTGGGTCAATCCCTGAGCTTCTAAGGTCCCTTTTGCATGCGTCTACAAAGCGTAGCTGTGAGCGTCCTGGAGTTCGCGTCCGGTTTGCCAGTTCGCCGTAGAGAACGTCTTTTGGTATGCGTCCATCCTACATTCGACGCACATGGCCAAGCCAGCGTAGTCGGCGTTGGCTTAGAAGGGCAAAGATGGCCTGCAGGCCCGCACGACGGAGGACCTCTGTGTTGGTCACCTTGTCTTGCCATTGGATGCCGAGGATGCGTCGCAAGCAGCGGAGATGGAAAACGTTGAGCCTCTTTTCTTAGCTGGCGTATGTGGTCCAAGCTTCACTTGAGTAGAGAAGTGTGCTCAACACACATGCTGTGTACACCTGCATTTTGGTGTTTGCAGTGAGACTGCTGTTGGACCAGACCCGCTTGTTCAGTTTAGCCATAACAGATGAGGCCTTTGCAATTCTGGCGCTGATTTCAGCGTCCAGAGAGAGGTTGTCACTTATGGTGGACCCCAAAGTACTGAAATTTGTGGACACACACACACACACACATTCACTCACACACACACACACACACACACACACACACACACACACACACACACACCACCACACACACTCACTCACTCACACACACACACACCACACACTCACACTCACACACACACACACACACACACACCACACACACACACACCACACACACACACACATACACACACACACACACACACACACACACACACACACACAGAGCTCCAGTCCTGAACAGGAGCAGGCATTCGTTTCAGTGATCTAGTAGTTTGAGCTAGACTCGAACCTGTGCATTTAAATTGGCACGCCGGAGTGTTACCGCTACGTAATCTAAGCCTCGAATCGTCATGAGATTCATCCTCATCATGTGTCCTGCCGCTTGGCGTTGGCGATCATGGCCCTCTATACGAATCTATCCCTTGTCGCTGCAATTACATCTTCCACCCTCTCTGTCCTCAGCCATTCTGCAAGTCCGTCCAATATTTTCTCCCTGGGTCTACCTGGTGCTCTTTTCCGTCAAGCTTTCCTGTTATGACTAGGTGCTCTGATTTCTCTTGCCTCATAAAATGTCCAATAAGTGTTGCTTAACTTTTCAAAATCTTCATTAACGTTCGTTTTGTGTCTGCCTCGTTCAAGACTGTCTCGTTTGCTTTCTTTGCTGTCCATGGAACTCTCAGCGTTCTTCTTGGAAACCACATTTCAGTGCTCATGAGAATACAAAAAACAACAACAACAACAACAACAACAAAAAACAACAACATGTTTTTTGTTAAATAGCATAGCGTAGAAAAAGTACGGTTTGACTGTGGTCAACTACAATGTCATAAAGAAAGAAAGGAAGGAAGAAAGAAAGAAAGAAAGAAAGACATAAAGGAAGAAAAAACGAAAGAAAGAAAGAAAGAAAAACAGGAAGACAGACAGACAGACAGAATATATCTATTTTTATTTGAAGATTGCCTTTGTACATCAAATGAGATTAATCTTAATAATGGTTTCAGCCTGTGGGGAAAATGCGCAGGTGCCGAGAGAGAGAGAGAGAGAGAGAGAGAGAGAGAGAGAGAGAGAGACAGACAGACAGAGACAGAGAGAGAGACAGACAGACAGACAGAGACAGACAGAGAGAGAGAGACAGACAGAGACAGAGAAAGATACAAAGAGACAGACAGATAGACACACAGATACAAAGAGAGAGAGAGGCAGACAGACACAGAGTGACAGAGAAAGAGACAGAGGGACAGAGACAGAGAGACAAAGATACAGACAGACACAAAGAGAGAGAGAGAGAGAGAGAGAGAGAGAGAGAGAGAGAGAGAGTCCTTTTCAATTCATTATGTATAGAAATGGCGACGATTTGTACTATTGTTTGATTATTGGCATGCCAGAGTGTTAATACATTGTGTTTAATGTAAATGTATTGTTTGAATGTATATATCTGATTTGCATTTTGTATATTTGTATTTCATTTAAA
>CM060308.1:70183010-70188010 GCA_030674185.1 Monoplex corrugatus
ATAAAAAAAAGACGTAGCGATCATCTGACAATGCTGAGTCACACAGTCTTACTGTGTCTTCCTTACGCAACAGAGCTTACTTTTCACAGTGGGAGATCCGTGACGGAGTTGTAAGACAGATGGTGAAAAAGTATACACGTAGAGAATAATTAATACCTTTTCTGTCGTCTTGTCTTTTCTGTTCTATATGTCTGTCTGTTGGTCTGTCTGTCTGTTCTCATTCTCTCTATCTGTCTGTCTGTTTTGTTTGTCTGTCTGCCTGTCTGTCTGTCTCTTTCTTTGTCTGTCTGTCTGTCTCTCTGTCTCTGTCTCTATCACTCTCTCGATCTCCCCCTCCCTCTCTTTTTGTCTCTCTCTCTGTCTCTGCCTCTCTCTCGCTGTCTCTCCCCCCTCTCTCTCCCCTCTCCCTCTTTCTCTCCCTGTCTCTCTCTCTATCTGTCTGTCTCCCTCCCTCTCTGTCTCTCTTCCTCCCCCCTCTATCTCTCAAAAATGGAAAGCATGGTGCCATCCTATCCCGTGATGCATTTGAATCATTTGATCTTTTGTCTGGTCGACGATGTTGTTCTGTTATAAAGTAAACAACTGTTGGCTTGCAAAACTAGTTTTAAAACAAGTTGACAATTACTGCTGCTCCGCTCCTGTTAAACATAATATGAGTAAAAGTAATATTGTAGTATGGTAATATTATCGTATTGCAGGTTAGCTATTTAGATGCCAGAGAAAGATGGTTGTGTTTTATGGTGTTTCGATGCCTGTTGTTAATGCTTACAAATATTTAGAAACATTTTTCACGACACGTTAGAGTTTTACTGTGGTTTGTGGAGAGCTTGCCTGTAGAGCAAATAATGCATTGTTATGTATTATGCAAAAATTGTACATATTCTTATAAATAATAGTAAATTACATAGCCTTAATAATAATTTCTTGGAATTGTTTAGATAGTGTTGGGCAAAACAATATGTATAAGCCTACCATATTTCGGAGAAAAAAAAGTCGTGAAAGCTTGTAAAAGATTCGATACGAAAGAGATGCTGAGAACGATTTCATTCGTCCATTTTGTGGAAATATTATATAAAAAAAAAGAAGCACGTTCCGTTCTATGTTGTCCTGCTTAGATGCTTTAAGAAAATATGATGATTATCATCCTAATCGTCATCACCATCATCGCATTGTCAAAAAAAGTGTGCCAGCCTTTGAGGCTATTAATGTGGCGTAGAAAATGGGACACCCACCCCCACCCCCACCCCCACCCATGGGACTCCCACCCAACCCACCCAAAAAACAAATTCAGAAAAGGTGAGCACAAAGAAAATACCTCAAAGTGCGATGACTCTTACGTTCCATACGTTTCCGAGTCACTTTTGACCCCAAGGAACTGAACAAGAAACTATCATCAGGAAGCTATGTTTATTTGCGGAAAGTTTGTAATTAAATGCGACCTAAAGCCACATCGAAACGCGTGCATTGTTCACACATCTATATTTTTCATTATTTGCGTTTAAAAACTTTGTGAATGCAGGCTGGGTACCTGACCAAGTGGATGGTTGGGGAAGGTAAAGCAGACGAAAAGAGGAGATGTAATTACCCTCGTATTGCTGGGCATCAGAGAGAAATCAGGTCTCTACCACTTCATTCCCCATACGATCCTAAGATTATGGTAAAGCTTTATCTGTACCTTACTCCACCCATTCTTTTGACTATAACTTTGAGCACGACTGAGTCATGGTAAAGTACTCCTTATGGACTCTGTACACGCAATGTTTCGTGTTGCTTGTCCTTCGCTATTGTGAAATGTAGCCATGACCTCACCACGATGCTGACTCTCTACCTCACAGAGTCTTCTTTGCCCACCTGATCACACGATTTTCATAAACAGAAACTTGCGCCCGAGCTAAACCAGTCGCTGTGATGAAGTGGTTAGCGCAACGGAATACCGGCTGGAAGGTTGTGGGTTCGAATCCTCATCAGTTCCTGCAAAAATCATTGTGGGATTCTTTTTTTTGACTCCAGCCAGTACCTACCCAGAGTTGGGCGTGCTATCGGCTTTTTGGGAAGACTGGGACCACACAGTGTAGTTTCATCCTCTCCACGGATGCGTCATTGAGGGTGTTGCTCAAATTGTCTGACCAGTACTGCAGGTGTCTGTATCTCTCGGGCTTGGTTTACACCAGGATATGTTATGATAGTAAGCGTAGAGAACAGCCCCGTCACGTAATCTCAATCCTAGATGATACTTCATAGTATCGTGATTATCATCGTCGTCGACATCATCATCATCGCATTGTATAAAGCTGTGCCAGACTCCAAGGCCATTAAGGTGGCGTAGAAAATGGGACTCCCCTCCCACCCATGGGACCCCCCACCCCACAGGTCAAAACAGAAAATAGACACACGAAAATGGAACGAGAACGCGTACTTTATTGACAAAATAAGAACAGGCACAATTTTCAGCCAACTGGTCTTTGTCAAACGTACACAAGACACAAAGAAATGAATTCAACAGATGTAAGACAAAAACAACACAACAGATAACTGACATGACAGGCAATTCCGGGTTGGTTTTGTTGTTGTTGCTGTTGTTGTTTTTTTTTTTTGGGGGGGGGGGATTCAATTTGTTTTGCACGCTTGACAAAGGCTATTTGTTGATAAGTTTGAGTTTGTTTTGTTTCGGAAATCTAAGTTTACAATTCTATTCTATTTTCAAATGTGTCTGTTTGCTTTTCATTTGTATGAACGTTGAAATTTGATTCAGACTGCAAGATCCAAATATGAAATGTTGTTCTCTCAAGACATATATAATGTACAGAGAAAAAAGATGGATGGATGCATGAATACAATAAATAAATAAATAGGCTACTTAAAAATTACAAAAATAAATGACACATACATAGCTAAGTAAGCCATACTACATTTAGCACAGCTGTTGATAAACACCATAGAAATCTCTGCTAAAGATTTCTCGCATCGCTGGCCACAGTGACCCAACATGTTTTATTCTGATTCACTCCCAGACTTACTGAGACAAGAGAAACAACAACAACGCACTCGAGTGGCCAGTTAGCTCAGTCAGTCAAAGCGCCATACTGATAATGCCAGGGTCCAGGGTTCCATCCTTAAGCGAGCCAGAGATCTTTGGTCGTCTCTGTGGTACTATCAGTCAGCGCGTTTGGCTGTTTTAACCAAAAGATTGATGGTTGGAGCCAACCCAGGGACGATTCCTTAACCCTTTGACTCTCGCACCCTATCCACCAACTGCAAAAAACTTAACCCCTTGACTCCCTGACACTATCTATCAGCTTCCTGCAGGAAGCTGATGGATTAGGTGAGGGAATCAAAGTGTTAAGTTTTTGCTTTGCTAGCATGGTTGACAATGCAGGATGCTGGTGGAATGGGTGCGGGAATCAAAGGGTTAAGGGTGCGTCTATGGTAAGCCTGAACGGCCACTGACGGGTTCCTGTCAAAAAGATAGTGTACAGCAAACCCCTGTTAAAAGGCTGTTTGTTCTCACTGGCGACGGAAAGAGTGTGTTAAAGTAAGTCCGGCCGGGCCCACTCATACACGACGGAAATTCTCTGGTTGCGTTTGCAGGGTTTCTCTGTCCGTCCGGGTTAAGGGACTGAACTATTCTCTTGATTTCACACCGAATTATCTTTCTTGCAAGAAAAACCCGGATGACGAGAAGCTTGTTGCTGCTGTGAGATCAAGGCCTTGCGTTTACGAGAAGGGTGATGAAAATCACTACTTGCAGCTCCATGGGAAAACATCACCAAGAGGTTGGGACAGATTGAATGTACTGAAAATAGACTGGTTGGACATACAATGTTTTCTTCTATCACCACCAGCACAATATCAACTTTAGTCGCTTCGTGCACTCCATTTTATCTTTGGTGGCCTCGTGTCGAAGGGAGGGGAAAAAAACGTGGCCGTCCAGCTCCGTCGTACTTGTAGCAAAGAGTATTGTACCTACCGTAGGTACTACACTCTTTGCTTGTAGTATGAAAGCTTTCAGGCAATGGCCGGCCAGCTGTCTGTCCGTGTTTACTATGAACGCTCCTATCCGTTTAGTTAGTCTTCGTACGGGTTCATAGTGGCTTTTTTTTTTTAAGTGTGTGGATTGGATTTGTTCATTGAGCCCTGGACTCAAAATCTGACGTCTCGAATTCAATCCCAGTCCCCAGCATAGAAAGTCCACTGGTGTCAGTTGAGTGTTTTAGAGATCCCATTCTCTCACATTTTCTTTGATCTTGCCAACGCAAAGGGTTTTGTACAGACTCGGGAAGTCTGCTAGACAATTGCTGGCAGATAGGGGTGGAGCACATAATGAGTGTGATGAATCCCTCTTGAGTCTTGAATAAACTCCAAACTCTTGTACGTCTATGATTACGGGTACATTTCAAAGGACGAAGGATTAGCGCTCGAGTATTTTTAACGACCCTGCATTTCAACAAACGATGTTCTAGCTTTGAGGGATTCCACCTTCTGCTTCCAGGGGATCGTAGAGTCACGACAGAAGGTACAGTCTGCACACAACAGAATTTTGCCATAAAACATCAATGAGCACGGTAGTCAAGTGGGTAAACGTCGAACTACCGATCAGAGGCTCCTGAGTTCAATCCGACATCACCTGCCTAGTGGGTAAAGGGTGGAGATTTTTCCAATCTCCCACGTCAACATGTGTGCAGACCTGTCAGTGCCTAAGCCCCCTTCGTGTATACACGTAGGCAGAATGTCATACGTACACGCTAAAGATCCTTTCATTGTTATTGTTATTGTTGTTTAAAGCCCAGCCGACTGCGTAAAACCATATCAGGGCTACAACCAGTTTAAAACATACACAATACTTCAACAGGAAATAAATAGGAAAAGAACATTAAGTACACGTATACATATCAATGCTTTCGCGCACATAATCCAAAGAGATGCCCCTGGCGTTGACCATTCCATTCAATTTATCGTGCAGGGGATTTTAAAAAAAAACATACCTGAATACAAATGTAAAC
>CM060308.1:70195510-70203010 GCA_030674185.1 Monoplex corrugatus
GATAGATAGACAGATGATAGAGAGAAAGATAGATACACAGACAGACAGACAAATAGATGGACGGATGGATGAATGGATGGCTCGCTGGATGGCTAAATGGATAGATCTATATATAGATGGATAGATAGATAGATAGATAGATAGATAGACAGATAGATAGATAGACAGACAGATAGATAGATAGATATAGATAGATAGATAGACAGATAGATAGATAGATAGATAAACAGAGACAGATAGCGACAGACAGACAGATAGATATATAGATAGACAGACAGACCGACAGACAGACTGGTACATATAGACATACATACATACATTCATAGCGCACAGGGTTTTACGCAGGCTAAATGAGTATGTCGAAGAAATACCGGCAGAATTGGCTAAAGCTCATATGGAATTGTCTGAGTTTAAAGAATACACCCCAAACTCCACAGTCCACCTTCGTCATCCTTCCATTCTTTTGCAGTAGAAATCGAAAACTACAGAAACAAAACATATTTTGAAACCTGTCAGTTGCTCCTGCATGCTAAAGCAAAACTTGGTAATATGTAAAGAACATTGTGTCTGTGCCATGACAAAAAAAATCGATATCTATCTATCTATCTATCTATCTATCTATCTATCTGTCTATCTATCTATCTATCTCTCTGTCTCTCTCTCTCTCTCTCTCTCTCTCTATATATATATATATATATATATATATATATATATATATGTGTGTGTGTGTGTGTGTGTGTGTGTGTGTGTGTGTGTGTGTGTGTGTGTGTGAATAATCACCCATTGCAATTTTCAAACTTAAGACTACTCACCTATGATATATATTTATCATTCTATATTGTAATGTAATGTAATGTAATTGTACATTGAACATTGAATCATTGTCGCATGTTTTGATAGTGTCATGTCTACATTTCCAAGAAAAGAAACTTCTGAGCGGAGGTGAGAAAACTTTTTGTCTTACCTGACAACATGTACACTGTCGTGGTATCATGAAAGCAACGCCCACACAGACATCAGATATGAAGTGACAAGGCCGGCTGCAGATATTAAGTTTCGTGCTGTCTATTGGCGCCGTGGTCAGCTCAGTCTATGCGACAAATGATGCTCTTCTACCCCCTCCTGTTGACTGTCAGAGAGCTTAGTCCTCAGCAGAATTGGTGGCACCAAAAATTATAACAGTCTGATTCTTTCTTTTTTTAAAATTTATTTCCCACCGGATCCTTAGGTCTGGCACTGACGTCCTCGCATGTATGCTGTATATTGATAAAATGTATCCACACACGTGATCGAACCGAATATCTTATTGTTATTGTTGTTCAAAGCCAAGCCGACTGTGTAGAGCCATATCAGGGCTAAACCAAACATGTTGGCTTTAAATGAAGTAGAAGAAGCCGACGAGATACAATGAAAATTTCGCTCTTATATTCTTCAATCTGGCACTGACGCCTAGTTGCTGTTTAAACGACAGGATAGTCATCCACCTGACCCAACTCGTTGTCTGACAATGTATCTGCATTGTGGTTTAGTGCTTCTGATTGCTCACACACGTAAATACAGAATAAAACTGTAACGTGCTGTGGCTTGTTCTTTAAAATTTTATATCTCCTGATGCTATGAAATACATGGATCAATAACGATTGAAAATCAAAACCATTTAGTCCTTGATAAGTGCCCAAACCGTCAGGCATCTATTCAGTCAGACAGTGCTGACACATTTTGGGCTGATTTGATGTCTTTACCTAGTCACTCACTGGTAACACACCTTTGTGACCTTTTCATTCCTCTAGTTTGATGTCCTTCGTCAGTCCACCAAACCTCTTTATTCCTGTTGGCATGCACTCAGCAGCGCGTCCTATAAGTACACTATTGTCACACTATGTAGGTACACACAACGTAATGCCTGATGAGACGGCATAAGACCCGTAATCACCCTGAGCATAGGCCTTCTGTGTTAAGAGATTATGTTCCATAAAGGCTTGAGGCACAGAGGCCGGATAAGATGATATCTGGTTTGTAAATATCCACAAAGGTGATATGTCATTTGTAAGTATTCACAAAAATGGTACGTGATTTGTAAATATCCACAAAGGTGATATGTCATTTGTAAGTATTCACAAAAATGGTACGTGATTTGTAAATATCCACAAAGGTGATATGTCATTTGTAAGTATTCACAGAAGTGGTACGTGATTTGTAAATATCCACAAAGGTGATATGTCATTTGTAAGTATTCACAACGCCAGGACTGATAGGGTGATAGGTTGTTTGTAAACATCCATACCACGGAGCCTGATAACAATAGACTATCACGTCATGACGAACAGTAAATGGATATCAACTGGAAATCGGAAACGGAATATGTTCCAGTTCTTTGTGCGCTTCATCCAAAGCTGCTGGCAATTAGAGACTGAAAGAGGAATCTATACCTGTTCCTGAGAGCCAACATGACATCACTTACTGCACCTAAACAGTGTCCACAATGTCCTCTAAAGTGGCCAGAGATATAGACACGTTCAACAGGTCAGACTGATCAAGGTCCATACAGTCTTCAGGTAATGATAGACAGGGTGATGAAGGAAACATACAGGAATCTGAGACAGGTGAAGTCCAAAGATTTTCCTCATCTTCCTTAAAACCTAAGCCAACAGCAGGGTCCAGATGAACGTTTTGGTACTGCTCCAAGTCTTTGGAAGGCACAAGACAATTACATGGTGACTCTAACACAGTGTCTTTTAAAGGCACATCAACAGAATTGTGTAATGACTCTATCAGAGACTTTCTCCGATACACAGAAGACGAACTAGGTGAGGGATTGCTACACGTATCGTCACAAGAAGCAGAGGACACGCTGGGAGCTCGTGCTGACGCACCGTCAGAGCCGAGGTTCGACTCATCGTCAAAAGGACCACCACTACTGCTATCACAATCCGTAGAAGAATGCCCCAGTAGATCTCTGAGAGCGTGGATGTAGTTCAGAGCCAGACTCAGGATGGTGAACTTGGTGATCTTGGTATTTTTGTTACCTTGAAAATCCTGCTGCTTCAAGGTGGGCAGGCACTGTCGAAGACGTTCAAACCCTTCATTGATTTCCTTCATCCTCATTCGCTCTCTGGCGTTAGCGGTGCGGCGTCGGTACTTGCTCAGCGGAGGAGGTTTGTTCCTGCCTTTCCGTTCTTTACCACCACGGTGTTCGTGCTGTCGCTTTGCTCGTTTCACTAGAGAACTCAGTCGAAAGTTGTATGAATCAGCCAGCTGGGTTTTGTCTTGGTCCTGCTTGCACATCTTTTTTTTCAATCTGCTGCTTTTCCGACACTTTGAATCTTCATCAAGAGACACGGCAGGGCTGTTTTCAGAGTCACACAAATGAAGTTCTCTGCCGTTGTCAGGGTTCGCGGGAGGACTTGGCGCAATTTTACGTGACTCTTCGGGAATTAATTCCATCGCTTTGTCTCTATTTTGCAAAAATACCCAGTGAAAGTCTATTGATTCAAATCGTTGATTAGCGCAAAGTTTACATCGAAAAATAGACGAGTAGACAGATGATTTGTACAATCAAGTCGTGGATAGGTGCAATTTTATAGTCAAGCATAAAACCAGTCAGTTCAGATCTCAATTATAACTTGTGGGTGAACTTCCATGATGAAACATGACCACTCTTCCTATGCTCAGCTTGGTGGTGAGGGTGAAGGATGAGGTCTTCAACAGGTCTTCTATGTCATTCCAGTGTTGTTATGAGTCATGAGATTTACACATTAAGAAATCCATCCATAAATCAAATATTAGCTCAATTAACACACCAGGACAGTTCTGTTCACAGACGCACACAAGTGACAGACAGACCTGACGACAATCATAGAAAGATTTGGCAACAATCATGTAAAGTATTGGCGACAATCACTCTACAATTTGTTATTAGTCAGAGACTATTAGTCAAATAGTAGTAGAAAACGCACTGCACCATGTCTAACTGGCAGACGATAAACTTCACAAAGTGATGTGTCAGCAAAAATCTAACGTAAAAAAAACGTGCCATTCAGTCAAGTTGGCTGAGCACAGTAATTGGCAACAACCAACAGCCAGACTCTCGGCCTGATAGCGAGTGACAAAGCAAGAACGAAACGAACTCCACACAAAACAAGCAACTCTGCACGCAATACGGTAAAAAGACTGTCGTCTCGAAAGCGCCGCATGCACTAAAATAAAGACGTGGAAGTTTTTTTTGTGTTCCCCCCTCACCTCTCTCTCTCTCTCTCTCTCTCTCTCCCCACCCACCCACCCAACAAACTACCGCGCGTGGCCAAAGCGTGACACGAGCTTGGTGTCACAGGCAAGAACATCAACTCGTGTTTTACGAGGGGAGAGAAGTGCGGGTGTTGTAAATTTTTCTCCCTGCCGTCTTTTATCGTTGTCTGCCAGTAATCGTTTCCTCTCTATGTATCAAGATTCTTTTCATGTCAAGATTGTCTTCATGGCCTTCTCAACCCGAAATCAAACACCACTTCTATGCTGATGACACCCAACTTCAAGACAGTGACTCACCTGACAATATACAGCGCCTCCTGACTCGCACCACTGAGTGTTACTCGGACATCAAAAATTGGATGACATACAACAAACTTCAGCTAAATGATGACAAGACAGAGGCTATCCTCATTGGCACCCGTCAGAGACTTTCTCAGCTGCCCCCTCTTCTCTCCCATTGTGTGGCACATCAGTCCCAATTTCTGATTCAGCTAAAAACCTTGGTGTCTGCATTGACTCTACCCTCTCCATGAACAACTTTGTTTCTCAAACTGCCAGATCTTGCTACTATCACCTCCATCGTATAAGCCTGATCAGGAAGTATCTCTCTGTGGAAACAACTGCAAAACTCGTTCTCTCCTTCATAATGTCTCGCATTGACTATTGCAATTCACTCCTGTCCGGTCTTCCTGCCTCCACCACTCACATCCTACAGTGCATTCAAAACAATGCTGCACGTCTTGTACTCAAAAAGAAAAAAGCTGACCACATATCTCCTCTCCTGGCACAACTTCACTGGCTCCCTGTATCAAAGCGCATACAGTACAAACTAGACACCATGTGCTACAAAAGCCTCAATAACGCAGCCCCCCATTACCTGTCAAGCCTACTTGAGATCTATGTTCCCTCACGTACCCTCCGCTCTGCCTCCGATCCTCTGACTTTTCGCTTTCCACGCACTAAGCTCAATACCTATGGTCCACGAGCCTTCTCTGTTTCTGGTCCGCTCTCCTGGAACAAACTTCCTCTCTCAGTCCGTCAGCAACCTACTTTTGTCTCCTTCAAGTCCGCTCTCAAAACTCACCTTTTCTCCTCTGCATAAAATCCTGACCTCACTCAATCCCCTCTGCAGCCTGTCTCCACTCGGAGGGGAATCACATTGCAATATATAATTGTATATAATATGCTCTCTATAATTTTCCATTTTTATTCTTTCTCCCAATTTATAGCCGTGTGTGTGTGTGAGTGAGTGTGTGTGTGTGTGTGTGTGTGTGTGTGTGTGTGTGTGCGTGGGTGCGTGTGTGTGCGTGCGTGCGTGCGTGTGTGTGCGTGCGTGCGTGTGTGTGTGTTTCAGCGCTTAGATTTGATTTTATCAAGATTTTGCGCTATATAAATATTGTAATTATTATTATTATTATTATTATTATAAGCCACCAGCCTGAGTTGGGTTGTGAGAAACCTAGGTTCAATTTTTGGTCGTATATATTTCGTGCGGGTTAGCTTGAGTCTACATTTTGTGAAGGTTGTTGTTGTGGTTGTTGTTGTTTAAAGCCCAGCCGACTGCGTAGAGCCATATCAGGGCTATAACCGCTTCAAAACATACAAAACTTCAACAGAAAAAAGTACACATATCAATGTATTCACGCACATAATCTAGGGAGATGCCCCTGGCGTTGACCACTCTGTCCAATTTATCGCACAGTGGATTTAAAAAAGCACACCTGAATACAAATTTAAGCATACCTAACATATATAAAAATAGGTATAAATTATCTAAAATTGCTTCCGCATATCTCACCTCCCTAGAGCCAAAAATGCATTTAATACATGTACCCAATTATCAATCCCAAGAAAAAGTACTGAAGACTTTACCGAACACATACAAGTGAATGGACCAGCAAGACAGAAAATGACAGGAGGAAATGACAGAAAGCAAAGGAACAAGGCAGAAACAAAGAGAGTGACAGAAAAGAGGAAATTTCTAACACAGAATTTCCAGAAGGTGGGGATACTATTTATACTGAAAGAGCCCCCGCTATCCCCACGGGGGTGGGGGGGGGGGTGGGATTTTGTGAAGGTAAGATTGTGCGCACGGTGTCCATATCAGACGGTCAGGTTCTTCCCCTTGGACGGAGTGGTCAACGTCATAGGCATCTCCTTGGATTATGTGCGCGAAGGCATGGATATGTGTACTGAATTTCTTTCTCCTTTTTTTTTTCTCCCTGTTGAAGTATATGTTTTGAAACGGTTATAGCCCTGATAACGCTCTGCACTGTCGGCTGGGCTTAAACAAAAATAACAGTAACAGGTTCTTCCCTTCTTCATTCCACCTCACTGACCTTTGTATGATAGTCTGGTTTCTAGTCTTTTGAATGAGAAGATAAACTTGGTCCCCTTGTCTTGCAAGCACTTTGCACACGTTAAAGAACCAACTCCTATCAGACAGTTGTCGCTGGAAAAAAAAATTCCGTCATGTAGGAAAAAAATCCATTCTCATAACTAATCAGAAAGATGCATATTAAAACTAAATGAAATGAGTGGCGCAGCACTGTGGCGATCCATTATCCTCCGCGAAATTTCACACAGCAAATCCGTTGTGACATAAGAAATAAACCACCAACACACCAATGACCTCTAACCTCTACAATCGTCTTGATGCTTTCTCTCTCAAACCCTGTCTACCAGGTTTAACCCGTTTAACCCTTTGATCTTCAGCCTATCCATTCCTTCTCTCTCAAACCCTGTCTACCAGGTTTAACCCGTTTAACCCTTTGATCTTCAGCCTATCCACTGGCTTCCACCAACTTAATCCTTTCATTCTCTGACACGATGCACCGGCTTCCACGAGCTTAAAACCCTTTCGTTCTCTCTTTCTATCAACCAGTGTTATCCAGCTTAACCTTTCACATCCACATCCTAGCAGCCACATTCCCACCAGCTACATCATTCTTGCCACCAGTTCCCAAAATCTTCAACCTTTTATTCCCTTAGCCTATCTGTCAGCTTTAACCAGCTTGTCATTTGCACTACCTCACCCTACCAACACGATTTTATTGGCTTGACCCTTTTGCTTCCTCATCTTATCCATTACATCCCACCGGGTTAAAACTCTTTCACTCCCTCACCCTACCCACCAGCTTTCATTAACTTAACTCTTTCGATCCCTCACCCTACCCACCAGCTTTCATTAACTTAACTCTTTCACTCCCTCACCCTAACCACCAGCTTTCATTAACTTAACTCTTTCACACCCTC
>CM060308.1:70208010-70215510 GCA_030674185.1 Monoplex corrugatus
AGAGGTGGAGATTTTTTTTCCATCTCCCAGTTTATTTTTTTTTCTCACACTGCACAGAGCAGCAGGACAGTTTCAGTCTTTTTCTCCCAATTTTTGTATCTGGTGTTTGTTTGTTTGTGATCTGACGCTTGACAAAGCCCAGTTGGCCGAAAATTTGCGCCTGTCTTGTCTTGTATTAAATACACGTTCTTATTCTTTTTTCGCGTTTTTTTCTGGGTCATCTCCCAGGTCATCGTGTCTGCAGACTTGTTATTGCCCAAACGGACCACCACATCTCTTCGTGCGTATACACGTATAGAATATTAGATATGCTCTTTAAAGACTGGTTTAGGGAAATACTAGAACAACCCCCATCATGCATGCCCACCAAAGATGCAGACTGTGTATCAACGTTGTGGAACCTTTGTCAGTTTGTCTAACAGCTTCAGTTCTGTTCGCTCCTCCACAAAAGTCTGTTATGTGAAATGCGCATTTATGATGATGATGATGATGATGATGATGATGATGATGATGATGATGATGATGATGATCATGATCATGATCATGATCATAATGATGATCATGATGATGAGATAGATGGGCTTTTCAAAAAATGAGAATGCTTCTCTACCGATTTATGATCATTTTTAGATAGGCAAGTGTTCTTTCTTCTCCACCATCAAAAATAAAATCGCTTCTTCTGGGCTACACACGTGTATATACATTCATGTATATCACCATCGTCACCATCGTCGTCATCATCATCATGCATCCTGCCGTGTTTGTGTTATGTCAGTGTCTGTCTGTCTGTCTGTCTGTCTGTCTGTCTCTCCCTCTCTCTCTCTCTCCTCCCCCCCCCCTCTCTCTCTCTCCCTCTCTCTCTCCCCCTTTGAGAAAGCATGTCGCCATAGTATGGTGCCATCGCTTTTTTATTCCATGTATCTGTTTTATGTGTGTGTGTTTGTTTGTTTGGTTGTTTTTGTTTTTGTTTTGGGGTTGTCTGTTTGTTTGCTTGTTTGCTAGTTTGCTTGCTTGCTTACTTGCTTGCTTGTTTACCTATGTATGTGTGTATTTTTTCATGATTTATTCAGTGACACCTTTTGTGTGTGTGTGTGTGTGCTGTGGGATCTTTAACGCTCGTTAAAGGCATGTGCACACAGGACATCGGTTTACCGTCTCATCCGAGAGACTAACACTAGTGTAGAATTGGAGAAAACTTCCAGTCCGACCAGGAACCAAACTCGGAACTCTTGCGTCCTCGGTGATTGTCTTGTACACAAGGCCAAAAAAATCCACTGTGTTTCACAGAAAACGATAAATCTCTCTCTTGTGTGCAATAAGTGCGCGAAATGGAAACATCACAACAACACAGAAGCTGATCGATGGAAAACCATGATGAATAATTCACTTTGATACAAAAAACGATGGGCCCTGTAATCAGTGGGTAAATGTCGGATTTCCAATCCTTGGGCTCTGGGTTCGATCCGCCTAGAAGCCTCTGCCGTGGTGGGTAAAGGGTGAAGATTTTTTTTCCCGATCTGCTAGGTAAACATGTTCGCAGGCCTGTTAGTGTCAGTTTATTTATTTATTTGGTTATCTGATTATCTATTTATTTATTTATTGTTGTATATTATTTATTTATTTATTTATTTATTTATTTATTTATTTGTTTGTTTGTTTATTTATTTGTTTATTTATTTATCTATCTGTTTATTCAGTCATTTATTCAGTCACTTATTCAGTCATTTTTGTATGTTTTCTTGTTGTTGTTGTTGATTTTGTCAAAATGGAATTACCATGATGAAATTCAGACTGTCTCTCCAGGTGAGAACGCTTTGCCTCAGTGTAACGCTATCCATTTCTCTCTCTCTCTTCTGTCTGTCTGTCTGTCTGTCTGTCTTTGTCTGTCTCTGTCTGTCTATCTGCTCTTTCTCTTCTCTCTTTCTCTCTGTCTGTCTGTCTGTCTCTCTCTCTCTGTCTCTCTCTCTCTCTCTGTCTGTCTGTCTGTCTCTTTCTCTCTCTCTCTTTCTGTCTTCTCTCTCTCTCTTTTTCTCTGTCTGCCTGTCTGTCTCTCTCTCTCTGTCTCTCTGTCTCTGTCTCTGTCTCCTCTCTCTCTGTCTGTCTGTCTCTGTCTGTCTGCCTGTCTCTTTCTCTCTCTCTCTCTTTCTCTCTGTCTCTCTGTCTGTCTCTCTGTCTGTCTCTCTCTGTCTCTCTCTCTCTCTCTCTCTCTTTCTCTCTGACTGTCTGTCTGTCTCTCTGTCTGTCTGTCTCTCTCTCTCAGTCTCTCTGTGTCTGTGTATGTCAGTGTTTAGTGATGACAGTGGATTTTTCTACAGAATTTTGCAGAGGAGAACTTTAAATAAATTTTTTATTATTATTATTATTATTTCTGTTTTCTTATTTTTTTATTTTATATTTTGCAGTGGGATTTTTAACGTGCGATTATTGTCACATCCAAAAGACTGTCACCTACACCATCGTCAATCGCACTGTGCCAAAAACGGGTGTACGTCATTTCTGGGATTTAAAGAGGCTACATCCCATCGTCATTTACGTCGAGGTGTCTCCGATTTCCATGAAACGTGTCATGGATAGCCGAACAAGCTCGACATGATGATGATGATGATGATGATGATGATGATGATGATGTCTCCTGTTTTCTGCAAGGACGCGAAGCATATTAATGGGAAACAACTGCAGTGAAAAAATAAAGCTTACGTTTTTTTTCTGAGTTGCTTCCCCTAGACCGTATGTCGAGCGGATCCGTTTCTTCGTTCTCAATATTGTTAGCGATATTGGTGAGTGACATTTCAATTTCAAAATGGCAGCACGAAAATTGACGCCTGTCTCCAGGCGCCTTGATACGCTACAAAAAGCGACTGGAACTGATTTTGATGGAATGGTCTGATGATGAAGATGATGTGGGAACTTTCTGGATGGAACTGGAAACTGAACACTGCCAAAGTGAGAAAAGCGTGTGGCCACCACACACTGTGTGGCCATGGCTTCGACTTTTTTTTTTTTTTTCGCTTAGAGTATACCTTTTCGATACATAATCAGCGTGAAAGACATCCATAAAGTGAAGAGCATTATATAGAGTAAAAATCTCCCTGTCCATAGCATTTTATTTTGTATTTGTGCTGTGTGTGGTTATATATTACCCCCCAAAGCTGTTTTTTGATGGGTCGGAGGGCATGAAGCAAATGTGACTCGACTGAGTTTTAAGATCTAGTGGACGGGGGTGGGAGGGAGTGTGTGTGTGTGTTTAGGGGGGGTGGGAGGAGTCCCCGTCTTATCCGCCATTTGAACCAGGGTCTTCACGTCTTAAAGCAGGTGGTTTAGCCATAAGGCCACATAATGCGCACACACACACTCACACACACACATACACACACACACACACACACACACACCACACACACACATATATACACACACACACATATAAATATACACACATACACACATACACATACACATCACACATACACACACATACACACACACACACACAAACATACACACACACATACATACACATGTATATAGATAGATAGATAGATAGATAGATAGATAGATAGATAGATAGACAGATAGATAGATAGATAGATAGATATATAGAAGACATAGACAGATAGATAGATTAGATAGATAGATAGATCAGATAGATAGATAGACAGATAGATAGATACATGTAGATAGATAGATAGATAGATAGATAGATAGATAGATAGATAGATAGATAGATAGATAGATATCCACCAACTGCAAAAACTTAACCTAACCCTTTGACTCCCTCACCCTATTCACCAGCTTCCGGCATAGGGTGAGGGAATCGAAGGGTCAAGATTCAACGAGCTAGTTAGTAGAACTATGGACACAAGATCTGATATCTTGAGTTCAATCCCAGCTCGATACATTAAAAACTGACCTGTCTGCTGCCCATCTTAATGTTTCCATCATTCTGGTGGTGTCAGCTTAGCGTTTGATAGGTCCCTTCTCCCCTTTCCCCATTTCAAGACCTTGCCTGCGCATAGGGTTTTGTGCAGGCTCAGGAACTCTGTCAGATAATTGCTGGCGGATTTGGGTGGAGCGTATATGGAGCTGTCTGAGCATAGTGAATCCTTCTTGAAATAACTCCAATAAATCCAATACTCCAAGATATTGCTTTACTAGACTGGTTGACAGTGCAGGATGCTGATGGACAGGGTCAGGAAGTCAAAGGATTAAGACTCCGTGGCACAATGGTTACAGCAACCTGCCCAGAGTAACTCGGGTTCAAACCGCAGATCAGACAGGGATTTTATATTTCCTCCCTCTTGCCTTCTAAATCTTTCGTAGTGATCTTTGTGCTAGTGTTTCGGATGAGACAAAACCCAGGTCTCCTATACAGCACGCGTTCGGCGCTCGTTAAAGATCCTACAGCAACTCAGGAGTTCTCCCTGGCAACATTTTGTAGAAAAGTCCATTTTCATATGAAAACAGATATACACACCATAAAGAAAAAAATAGAAAAAGAAAATGAGAGTGGCACTTCATTGTGGCGACACGCTCTTCCTCGAGGAGAGCTGCCCAAACTTTACATGATAAATGTATTGGAACAACAACAACATAACACCCCAAAATATCATCATCATCATCATCATCAGGTGCCTTGCCACATGACGTTGGCGATCATGGCCTTCCATCTGTCTCTATCCCTCGTTGCCTCAAACACTCTTCCACCCTCTTTGTCTTCAGCCACGCTGCAAGTCCGTCCAATATCTTCTCCCTGGGTCTACCTCCTTTCCTCATAAAATGATCTATAAATGTTGCCTGTTTTCTTTTCCTAATCTTCCTTATGAATGATCTTCTTGTGTCTGCCTCCATCAAGACTGTCTCGTTTGTTTTCTTTGCTGTCCATGGAACTCTCAACATTCTTCTTAGAAACCACATCTCGGCTGCCTCAATCGTGTTCTGGCTTTGCTTGTTGACTGTCCAATCCTCACAACCGTATAACATTATACTGTTCGTGTTGGCAATGGAAGTCATCTTGAAAGCTGCAATGAAGAGTTCAGGTCCAGTGAATCTGGGAGATGGATACCAGATGCCTCCTCTGAAAGCTTTCATGGATGACACAACAGTCTTGTCCACGGATGAGGAAGAGACACACCAAATCTTAAAGCAGCTGGATGAGCTGGTGGCCTCTTCAAGAATGAGGTTCAAACCAAAGAAATCCCGAAGTCTCTCACTGCGAAAAGGAAAAGTGGCAGATTCAGTCAAATTCATGGTAGCCAACCAAGCCATCCCCACTGTCACAGAAGAGCCAGTAAAAAGTCTCGGAAGATGGTATGATGACTCCCTGAAAGACACACAAAGGGGATGTGAAACCAAGCAAACAGCAGAAGAAGGCCTGAAGAAAATAGATAACTGCGGACTGCCAGGCAAATACAAAGTCTGGTGTCTACAGTTCATGCTGATACCAAAGCTGCTGCGGCCACTGCTAATCTATGACATTTGCACCAGCACAGTGGAAGCAATGGAAGCCAAAATGAACAAATACACAAGAAAATGGCTCGGTGTCCCACCTGGTCTCACTGATGTTGCATTCTATTGTCGTCAAGCAATGCTGAAGCTACCTCTCAAATCCATAGTGGAGGAATACAAAGTTGGAAAAGCAAGACTGTTGAGCATGCTGGAGGAATCGGAAGACAATATCGTGAGATCAGTTCAGCCAAAGCTGAGAACTGGCAGAAAATGGAAAGTCCAAGAGGCTGTAAACAATGCCAAGAGAAACCTCAGCATCAAAGAAATAATTGGACACACGCAAACCAACAGACAGGGACTGGGAGCAACAAAAATGCAGTGGTGGTCCAAAGCCAAAGGGAAGGAAAAAAGAGACATGATCATACAGGAGTTGAAGAAAGAAGAAGATGTCAAAAGAGTGCAGAAGGCAGTCCAGCAAGGTCAACAGGGGCAATGGACAACATGGGACAGTGCACTCCAAAGAAGTCTCAGCTGGAACGATATGTGGCACATGGCTCCTCTAAGGATAAGCTTCCTCCTCAGATCTGTATATGACCTGCTCCCCTCGAATGCAAACTTAGTGAAATGGGGGAAATCAGATGACCCACCATGTCCGCTCTGTCAGAAGAAACAAACAGTGGAACATGTCCTAAGCTCTTGCAAAGTAGCGCTAGCCCAAGGAAGGTATACTTGGAGGCACAACCAAGTTCTGAAAGTGATCACAGACGTGGTTAGCGAAAAAAACCATGACCCCAAACGCACCAATTGCTATGACAACGTTCTACAAAGCAGGAGGGAAACAGGTCAGGCCCGAAATTGCTATGACAACCAGCACATTGCCAAAGGGTCTTCTGGATGGAGCAGTCGACTGGGAGTGTACAGCAGACCTCCCAGAGTGGAGAAATTACCCAGATGTCATCAGCAAGACAGGCATGAGACCAGACATCGCTCTCCACTCTGACTCCTCGAAACAAGTGATTCTGATAGAACTCACTGTGCCATACGAAAGCAGAATGGAAGAAGCACATATCTACAAGACCGAAAAATACGCCGGTCTTGCCAGCACCCTGAAGAAAGCAGGTCTGCGGGTCAAAATCTTCGCCATAGAGGTCGGGGCAAGAGGGTTTGTGGGCACCTCCGCTTATGATCTCATGAAACAACTCGCCATTTCTGGGAAGAAGAGGACTAGAGCCCTTAAAGCAATGGCAGAGGCAGCAGAAAGGAGCTCAAGCTGGATCTGGGCAAGGAGGAACCAAAAGTGAACTTCATAAGGATTAAATTCCCTACAGATGATGTGTGCCCCGTTAGCACATTGGTAAAACCGCGTACCGCAGTTCTGAAGCGCAGAATCGCCCAGGTTCGCTCCCCGGCGTGGGGGAAAAAAAAAAAATAGACAACAGCAGAAGGGCATCCAGGAGTCATGACCTGGATGTGGCCCGGCCCCCCGAGAGTGTAAGGAGTTCAGGGCCGAAACACTTGTCTAAAGGGGGTTACTTCTCTGAAGACCTTCTGTTGTCTAGCTCTCCCTAGAGTTTCTTTCTACCTTATCGGTTCTATATAACATTCAAGAACTCTCATCCTGATGTTAATTGATAGGCATTTGTTGGTAAGAATGCTTTTCATCTTCTTGAATGCTGTTTTGGCTTGGCCGATTCTGCTGGCTATTTCTGATTTCTGATGTGCATCTGCCGTCTGGTGAAATGATCGTTCCCAGGTATTTAATAAACAAAATATATAAATACAAATTGATACGAATACATGGACAAACTATGTCGTGATGAACGAGACAGTAAATTACTGACTGAAGTGATGCACAAGTCAATGAATAAGGCAAAGCAATACAGCTTTTTGTACTATCTTACAGTGCAATGCAATACCATACATGTTGGGTATGTTGACCTTGCCTTTAAGGCTTCATACGCAGCAACTTCGTGGTGTGTACGTGATAATCTACATGAAGTAATACAAGTGAACGAAATCAGGTTAGGTGGAGCAAAACGCTTAGAATTCTTTCAT
>CM060308.1:70220510-70223010 GCA_030674185.1 Monoplex corrugatus
CTAATCTTCAATAAATTTGCTTTCTTTCCTATCTTCAATAATGTTGCTTTCTTTTCCTAATCTTTCAATGTTGCTTTGTTTTCCTAATCTTCTTCAATAAATGTTGCTTTCTTTTCCTAATCTTCTTCAAAAATGTTTTCCTCGTGACATCAAGATTATTGTCAAAGAAAGCATAAAGCAAGTCCTGTCACGCAGTTTCAGTCCTAAATGGACCTCCGCAACATCGTGATAACTGTCCATTCTGATCATCACAGCAGTGTGACCACTTGACCTACATTCGGTAACCTTCGCATCCTGTGATCACTGTAATCTCAGTGTCGGTGGGTTAGGGTTGAGTTGTAAGAGCTGAGCTGAAGAGAGCGCCGTTAGTGTAGTGAGACAGGAGTAACTCGCAAGATAGGGTCAGTAACACTGCTGTTCTTGTCTAATTTATCTGTGTAAGTATATAATCTGCCTGTCTCTGTCTTTCTGTGTCTCTGTCTCTCTCTTTCTGTCTCTGTCTGTCTGTGTGTTTGTCTGTGTGTCTATCTGTCTGTCTGTCTGTCTGTCTCTCTCTTTCTGCCTCTCTCTCCCTCTGTCTGTCTGTCCATGTCTGTCTGTCTGTCTGTCCATGTCTGTCTGTCTGTGTCTGTTTGTCTGTCTGTCTGTCTCTCTCTCTCTCACTTACTCTGTCTCGTACACAAATACACCTACTATAAACACACACAAGCGATACGCTACATACAATACACCACACACACATTTATAAATTACCATATCAATAAATTGCAGTACATTACTACACACTCGTATACACACACATTACACACACACACACACACACACACAAACACACGTTCACACACCTCACACAACACACACACCACACACACACAACACACACACACACACACACACACACACAAACACACTCTCACATATGCTCACACACACACACACACATACACACACACAACAACACACAGACACACACACACTCTCTCTCTATCTCTCTCATCACCACACACACCACACACACTCACACACACTCACACACACACACACACACACACACACACACACACACACACACACACACACACACACACACACGTATCACTAATAAAAAATAAAAAGGGGGGGGGGGATCAGATGACAAGACGTAAAACAGTGTCAGATTACAACTATTTCATCAGTCAAGGTCGAAAGAAAACACTCACAAATACTGCGTGTAGTGATAATGTGTCACTCTCTTTCACTGGGCCTGTCTTCTGTTCAGTTCCTATGTGTTTGTTGGCTTTGCAAAATTGGTCTTGTCCTTTGATAATGCTCTGCAGACTGTCAACATATGAAGGTACGTGTGTGTTTATAGTAGTGTATTTGTGTGCAAAACAGACTGAAAGAGAGAGAGAGAGAGAGAGAGAGAGAGAGAGAGAGACAGACAGACAGACAGACAAAGACACAGACAGACAGACAGACAGAGAGAGAAAGAGACAGACACAGAGAGACAGACAGACAGACAGACAGACAGACAGACAGAGAGAGACAGACAAACAGAGAGACAGACAGACAGACAGTATCAGATTACGACTATTTAACCAGTCAAGGTCGAAAGAATACACTAATAAGTACTGCATGTAGTGAAAGTGTGTCACTCTCTTTCACTGGGCCTGTCGTCTGTTCAGTTCCTATTTGTTTGTTTGTTGGCTTTTCAAAGTTGGTCTTGTCCTTTGATAGTGCTCTGCACACTGTCAACATAGCAAGGTATTGTTACTGTTATCCTGTTGTCTTTTGTTTTGCGTTGTTTTCGGTTTTGTATTATTCATTGTTTTATGATATTTCCCTTTCTCTTTTGTTCTTGTTTTTTTTTTCTTCTTCAAGTGATTGTGTTTATGTTATACAGGATGGTTGTGTGTATGAGTGTGTGGGTGTGTGTGGGTGTGGGTTGGTGTGGATGTGGGTGTGTGTCGGTGGTGTGTGTGTGTGTGTATGTGTGTGATTGTGTGTTTGTGTGAGTGTGTGTATGTATGTATGTATGTGTGTGTGTAGTGTGTGTGTGTGTGTTGTGTGTGTGTGTGTGTGTGTGTGTGTGTGTGTGTGTGTGTGTGTGTGTGTGTGTGTGTGTGTGTAGTGTCTGTGTATGTGTAGTATATGTTTGTGTTTAACGCGCGCGTGCGCAAGCGCGTGTGTGTGTGTGTTTTATGTCAGTGTATGGAAAAGAACCCTATCCCAAAGATGCTGCTGAATGAAGACCTGAAGCAAAGCAAACCGAAATCAGGCAAGACCACCGAAACGTTGAAAGCATACTCTGAAGGCCAACCTCATAAGTGGCATCAGCACCATTAACTGGAAAAGACATTGCCCGCAACAGAGTAAGCCCACGCAGCAGTGCAGGCAGGGCACAGCTACGGTAATTTCTACAGCAATGAACATTTGCTGTTCAACAGAAGAGGGACAGGTGGAAGCAAAGCCTAAGTCTGCAGAACTCTTTTTGCCATGTAGCGCCAACGGAACGATGAGT
>CM060308.1:70230510-70243010 GCA_030674185.1 Monoplex corrugatus
AGCAGTGCAGCAAACGAGGTGGTTGGTTGGCTCTGTCAGTTATTGAAATAAGTCGTCTGCTGACGGGTATTGATTGCCTGCAAGTCATGAAAAACAGCAGCGCGAGTTCACCCTTGATCAATAGGCTTCTTCAGTTCTTGACAGTCGGCTGTGTGTCAGTGTAACCCTCCGTCCTCATATGGTAACAACATGGATTGCACTGAAACATGTCTCGTTGAACTTAATTGATTTAAATTGATGTTTGAATTTAACACACTGCATTTCAAAATTTCGTGATTATTGTTTTGGGAATTTTTTTTTACTCAAAATTTAACACATTTCATTTCAAAATTTTATGATTATTTGTTTTGGAAATTTTTCTTTTAATTTCATATGTAATTTTACGTGATCTTTAAATGACTTGTCCTTGAGTTCTGTTAGAAGCGTAAAGGTTACACTCGGTGCAATGAAATAAGCCACAGCCGCCGCAGGTGTTGGTGAATTTGATTTTGACATTTTTGCCCATTTTTTTCTTCTTGGTTGAATATGTTGTACGGGGAACATTTTAGTGCCACCTTGCTACTTCTAGACATGCAAAGGTTGCGTTGATTTAGGACTTCTTAAATTTGACTATCGTTTTATTATAGTTTGTTTTGTTTTATTTTATTTCACTTATTTTATTTCATTTTTATTTTACAGTAAAATCTTTTAAACGAGCAACTACATCTGCCAAAGATTTAAGCCTGCAATGATTTCTTCACTCCTACTTCTCTTCAGAGAAAGAAAGTACAAACGCACGAATGAAGTCTAATGTAATGTGGGATGATAAAGCCGTTCATTGTGGGAATCGGGTATGGGGTGGAATTGACAGGATTTTACTATAGTTTGTGATGCTCTGTCATCAAATGTGGACTCACGAAAGTATGTCACATGACTGGTATGTCACGTCACGTATATTAGGCAGTATCTTGAAATTAAATAATAATTAAAAAAAAGCACATATATTTGTATACAGTGACAGCCCCCGAAATGATGATAACGATGATGAGCCGAGGGCTCTTTCATTATGAAAAGTATCCCCACCTTCTGGAAATTCTATGTTAGAAATTTCCTCTTTTCTGTCATTTTCTTCGTTTCTGCCTTATTCCTTTGCTTTCTGTCATTTCTTCCTATTATTTTCTGCCATGCTGGTCCATTCACCTGTATGTGTTCGATAAAGTCATACGTACTTTCTGTTAGGATTGATAATTGAGTACATGTATTAAGTGCAATTTTTATAATTGGGTACACATATTAAGTGCAATTTTGGCTCTAGGGAAATGAGATATGCGGAAGCAATTTGAGGTAATTTAGGCCTGTTTTTATATATGCTTAAGTGTCCTCAGGTATGTTTCAATTTGTAGTCAGGTATTTTTTTTAGATCTTCTGTGTGATAAATTGGACGGAATGGTCAACGCCGGGGGCATCTTCTTAAATAATGTGCGCGAACGCATTGATGTGTGTGCTTAATTTTCTTTTCCTTTTTTCCTGTTGAAGCATTATGTGTGTGTTAAAATGGTTATATCCCTGGTATGGGTCTACGCAGTCGGCTGGGCTGTAAACAACAAAACAATTATTATTATTATTATTATTAATTGGTATTATTGTTATTATTATTGTTATCGTTATATTATTATTTTTATCATTATTATTATTATTTCTATTCTTGCTTGGCACAAAGGTAGAGCGTTCGTCTTCCAACCTGACTGCACGATCTGCACGGTTGCTGGTCTCGTTCGAGACAAACACGGTGGGTATGGCCTCCAGTCCACCTAGCTGTAAATGGGTACCTAATTTTACTCAAGAGTTATGGAAGATAAAACAGAGAGAGAGAGAGAGAAGAGAGAGAGAGAGAGAGAGAGAGAGAGAGAGAGAGAGAGAGAGAGCCTTCATGATGCTGGCCCCGAAAAAAGTTTAGTCCTGTACCACCTCGCACCCTACGACCTTAGGGTTTTGAGACAACCTTCACCTTTGCCTTAGGTACTCAAGACACGCAAACGCGACAGTTCTTGTTTACTTTAATTAAAGCAACGTTGATGATTGTTTTTGCATACATGTGCACCCGCAATTTATGTTCCCATCCGAGTGATTTTGTCTACGAAGCTTTGCCAGGCAATCTGTCTGTCTGTCTGTCTCTCTGTCTGACTCTCTGTCTGTCTCTCTGTCTGCCTCTCTGTCTGTCTGTCTCTCTGTCTCCCCTTTTCTGTCTCTGTCTCTCACTTTGTCTGTCTCTGTCTCTCTCTTTTTCTCTGTCTGTCTGTCTCTCTGTCTGTCTGTCTCTCTCTCTCTCTCTCTCTCTTCTCTCTCTCTTTTTTTTTTTTTTTTTTCATGGAATTTTTTGCATGCTGCACTCAGAACCTCGGTTTATCGTCTTATCTAGTAGAAGACTTTCGGGCGTAGGAGGTTCTGCATAGGGGTAGTACCTTTGTTAGTGGGCAGGTTATTTTACTGGTAGGATGGACAGAAACACTGTTCCCCATCTAACCCTTTTCTTTCTCATGGCTGACTCCGAGTGCCACATCTCAGTATATCACATCAGCTGGCGAGTTAAAACGATGTGAGGGATTGTGATCTTAACATGGCATCATTTCGTGGACGAGTTTCCTCAAAGACGTAAAAGACAGGGTGGAGGGGCTCCCAGGAGTTAAATGACCATGTGACCAGGGACGAACCGCCTGGTTGGAGAGAGGATGACAATTTGGGTCAAGGGTCACACCAGGACGAGCCACCTGACTGGAGAGAGGATGACAATTTGGGTCAAGGGTCACACCATGACGAGCCACCTGGTTGGAGAGAGGATGACAATTTGGGTCAAGGGTTCACACCAGGACGAGCCACCTGGTTGGAGAGAGGATGACAATTTGGGTCAAGGGTCACGCCAGGACGAGCCACGTGGCTGGAGAGAGGATGACAATTTGGGACAAGGGTCACAGGCCTAACAGGCTGAGTGTACTCTAATTCTACATCCTGTATGTGTTTGTAGATGAGACAGAGAGAACATGATAACTTGGTGTAAGAGTCACACGCCTAACAGGCCGAGTGTAATCTAGCTCAGCATCATATGTGTGTGTGTGTATGTATGTATGTGTGTGTGTGTGTGTGTGTGTGTGTGTGTGTTTGTGTATGTGTGTGTGTGTGAGAGAGAGAGAGAGAAAGACAGAAGAGAGAGAGAGAGGTTTATTATGTCAGGCATAAAGGCCTTTCAGAAGAGAGAGAGAGAGAGAGAGAAGGGGGGGGGGGGAGGCGATGCATAGAAAAATCAACACGAACCAGTACATGGTACACAGATACTCCGCAACATGGACACCAAATCACGGCAATATAAGCATTCAATGTGCCGATGTCCACCCACGTATGTGTATGTGTGTGTGTGTGGGGAGGGGGGGGGTGCGCGGGCACACGTATTGTTTCTGTTACAGTGATTACTTAGATTTATCACATATTATTTGCCTTTCCTTTTTAGTATGGCTTCTGATACTTGTTATACCGTGATTCCTAATACTTGTGTTACCACGGTTCCTAATACTTGCATTGGAATATTTTGTCAGAATCTCTTGTTACTTGATTGAAGGTTGTAATAATGTTTTTCTTCCCATAAAGTGCAACAAGCATGCTTTCTGACATGGGTCATTTGCGTTGTATGAGTAAAATTATTATCATCATCATAATTAGTTATTGTTATCATCCTCATCCTCATCCTCATCTTCATTCTTCTTCTTCTTTTTCTTCTTTTTCTTTTTCTTCCTCTTCCTCTTCTTCTTCTCATTATTATCATTATCATTATAATTATTATCATCATCGTTATCATCATCATTAGTAGTAGTAGTAGTAGTATCATCGTCTTCTTCTTCTTCATCATCACCATTACTGTCATCATTCCTGACTATTTTTTTTATTAATATTATTATTCCTAAATCTAGCACCCAATCGAGCACTATAGTCTAATGAAAGGGGGAACCAGTTCCTGTCCAATCTCTCGTTTCTCATGCTTTAGAACTTGAACTGCTTCACCATTGACCTTTTCCAGTTTTTCAGAAGAATGACTATAAAACGATCATTGTCGGGGAAGGTGTGGTGGGAACACGTATAATTTCTTATAGTTGCAGTACTGGTAGAGTTGATGTTTTGTGTTGAGTTAGGTCCTGTAAGGCAAAGCCGTAAGTGCTTTGCATTTTACGGAATGAGAACTGCATTTTCACAGACACACAGACCACACAGAGACACATATAGAGACAGACAGACACACACACACATAAACACGTACACACGCACACACAAACGCACGCACGCACTGATACACAAGAACGAACAAACACACACACACACACACACACACACACACACACACACACACACACACACACACACACCACACACTCTCTCTCTCTCACTCACACACATACGCCATACACACACAGATACACACACACACACACACACACACACACACACACACTCACTCATCACTTACACACACACACACACACACACACACACACACACACACACACACACACACACACACACACACACACACACACACACACACCCCAAAACACACACACACGCACGTCAGAACGTAAAATAACGGATGCATACGCCTATGTTTGCCACCTTTCTTGCTGTGAAAGGTAAAACGTCAAAGGACACGCTACCTTGAACGTTGTGGCTTACGCTCCTGTCTCTTCAGATAACAACCTAATGTACTTGAACTTTTCAAACGCGAGTAGGTAAAACAGCTGCTTTTGAATGCGGTTTCCTCGGTTTGATGTTTCTACACTACTCGCAGTCTTTTTGTTGGTAATGTTTTCTCAGGGTGATATTGGGAGCAACGCCCGTTTGAATGTGACGAAAGACGACCCTTTATTACGTTGAGGTGAGACGATGTTTGTTTAACATTCCGTAGTTTGCAGTTATAATTAATCCATTAATGCCTGGGTCTAGTATTTGCCTATACTGATAAAAGTATAGACCCATAATTAAAGTATTGAAAGCATGTAATTTGTCATATAGCAAAGTCCACTAGTGATGAAAACATAGGCTTGTGCAGCCTGCACCAAATGAAGACTTGGACTGCACTTAGATGTTAAGAACAGCCTAAACAGTTGAAGATCTGTTCTGTGGCGCTTCTCATTGTTCTGAAACTTGCTTGTTCCTTAGCAGTGATATTTTCTGCTCGCAGGTACGGCCTATTTAGTATGATCTTCAACATGACTTGACAAGGCTGGTAGTGCGATAATTCTGGCACAGCTGAAGGTTGCCTTTCTTGGCTTGTATGATGGCTGAAGACTGTGTCCATGGCGTCGGTCGTTCCCCAGTCTGCCAGGTTTTGTTGCAGATTATTGTCGGAGCGGTATTCACTATTCTGCCTCTGCTTGGATCAGTTATACAAGGATGTTGTCTAACCTTCTTGATTTTCTTTTCTGCAACGGTTTCATTGCTTTCTCAACTGTCAAATTTTGTTGCAGATTGTTGAGGGTGTTGTCATTACATTTCTGCCTCCTGCTTGGATCAGTTTTGCATGAACTCCCTTTTCTGTAACGGTTTCATTGCTTTCTCAGCTTTTTCGTGGATAATGAGTCACTGGGTCATCTTCGACGATGGAGCAACATATGTTCAGCGCTCATGAAGCTCCGGTGGTTCTGTGGCTGTGCGGCTCTTAGCAGTATTCTGTCCATATTTTGATGGCTGTCTTTTTGTTTGTAAGGCATGTTTCTGACTTGTTTTTAATGGTTGAGAAAAGCCCTTCTTTTTTAATGCGTGTGAGCTCTTTTACCGCATGGTATGCTTCCTTGCTGTTGCTTCTGCTCAGATTCTTTTCGATTTCACAGCGGTGTTCATTAGTTTAGTTCTGTTTTGCCTTTTTGATGCCTTGATATATCTCGTTGTTGGCTTGTTTGTATTGTTTAGCTCCTTTAGCCTCACTTCTGTCCTTCTTCAGTGTCCTTCTCCTGTCACACAGGTCGAGAATGTCAGCACTGACTCACGGTTTTTATGTTTTTACCCTGTCTTAAGCTCCTGGCTAAATGATCTGCCCCGTGAGCGCTGGGGACTGGGGTTTTAAGCGGCCCTTAACCACTTGATGGCTCTGTCATAAGATGTAATATGTAGCGTGGAGATGGATCTGCTGCATGGAGTGGTCGATTGGGAATGCACAGCAGATCTTCTGCAATGTGGAAAAGAAATACTCACCCAGAAATCATCAGCAATAGTGGCGTTAGACTGGATATAGTTCTCTGCTCCCATTTATCAAAACAGATGATTCTGGTAGAGTTCACTGTGCCATATGAGAGTACAGTGGACGATACCGATATCTACAAGATTAAAAGTATGCCAGTCTAATCAGTGACTTGAGAAAATCCATCTTTCAAGCTAAAGTCCTCGCGATAGAGGTTGGAGCAAAGGAATTGATAGGCACATATACCTATGACCTCATGAAACAGATTTTGACTTTTGGAAAGAAGACCAATGGCAGAAGCAGCTGAAAGATTTCCAGCTGGATCTGATTGATTAGGAGCAAAGTAAACTTCACAAGGCATAAAATCCCCCTATATGTTGCCGGTGCCCAATAGTTATGTAGTTAAAGCATCTGTCACAAGGATGACTAGGCCCTGAGACGCCTGACCACCTTGAATGAGCGGCAAATGAAGGATTCCTTTCTTCAGGAAAAAAAAAATGGCAGCAGAGGGGCATCCAGGAGTCATGACCTGGATGAAGCCCGGTCCTCTGAGACAGGCTTTTCCTTTGAAGATCTGCTGTCCAGTTCAGTCTAGAGTTTGTTGCTACCAAATATTCAGTTTGCTTCTTTTTTTTAAAAACTTGTTTTTAATTCATTTTTTGACAACATACAAATAAAGACGATGATTGCTGAACATTTATTTCAATATCATTGAGAAAACTGAACAAGTTTTATGTACAATGGATAGAGCAAAACTCACATGCGTACATCATATCTACTTGTCTGCTGTATGTTCAGTTAGCTAGTTACTAGCATTTCTTTAAGCGTACCGACGTTTTTGAGTCCCTGTTTGACCGTTGTTTCACCTACACTGTACAGGTGGTATGTTGCTGCACAGTTTGCATACTCTGTACCCGTCGGCCCTATCACAAGAGGTGGGCGTCGATGTAAAACCTGAACCAAATCATTCAAGCATACACTGAGTATGGCGCGCTTTCAAGGTGTTGTCATGTTTTCATAAGCTAACTGACACTGACATGACTTACAGGAGCTTCGGCATGCATATTTTATGTTCTGCGTGCGTATACACACGAAGAGACTTTAACCGCTGGTAGGTCTGCGCACATGTTGACTTGGGAGGGCGGAAAAATCTCCACTCTTTATCCACCAGGCCGAGGTGTCTGGACGGATCGAACCCAGAATCTTACAATTGGCAGTCCGACGTTTACCCACTTTACTACCGCACCAGTCACACAGTCAAAACAGAGAGAGAGAGAGAGAGAGAGAGAGAGAGAGAGAGAGAGAGAGAGAGAGAGAAGGGGGGTTGCTAGCTGATACTGACCAAGCAAAAGCTCAGTGGATAGCTAGTGTAGGCCTACACAATCTGTGTTGTCTCTCCACATTAGTACGTATTACATCAAGTCTGTGGCAGGTACGCTACTTCAGCCTGTTGTTTACTTCGAGAAAAAACAAAACCTGTGGAGAAAACAAAAGCGACCAATCTTTGTAGGCCTATATTTAGATAGGTATTTCTATGTTTGAGGTATTTGTAATATTTTTTTTTGTCCTGGTCATTGCATGTTAACCCTTTGACTCCTTCAGCCTGTCCACTAGCATCCTACTTTGTCAACCATGACAGCACAGCAAAAACTAACTCTTTCACTCCCTTACCCAATCCACCAGCTTCCTGCAGACAGCTGGTGGATATGGTGAGGGAGTCAAAGGGTTACATTTTTGCTACTGGTGGTTAGGATGCGGGAGTGAAATGGTTAACCCTTTGACTCCCGCACCCTGTCCTTCAGCATGCTGCATTATCAACCATGCTAGCGAAGCAAAAACGTAACCCTTTGATTCCCTCATCTTATCCACCGGCTTCCTGAAACCCTTTTACTCCCTCATTCTGCAGGAAGCTGGTGGATAGGATGAAAGAGTCAAAGGGTTAATTTTTTGCAACTGGTGGATACGATGCGGGAGTCAAAGGGTATTATAAAGAAAAACTGACGATAAGACTTGCTTACTAAACTAGACCAGAGCAGACACATAACCACGCTTATTGTATCGTTCTTGTGGGGGCATAGGTATGTGCTCCTTATCTTTTTCTCACGTCTTTGTTGACATTAAATTTGTCCAATCAGGTACGTTTATTTCAAACTGTTCTTTCAGTTTTCTAATGTTACCAACGTGCACGATGATCAAATAGGTAAAACATGGGAGTTTCAATCAGAATGTCTGAGTTCGATTCTGTCTTGGGTACCTCCCGCCTTTTGGGTAAAGAACGGATGGAGATTTTGCCGATCTCCCAAGTCACCATGCCAATTCTTGAGTCCCTTTCGGGGTGTCTACGCGCGTAGAATATCATATATGCACGTTAAAGATCTTACAAGTCATGCCCATGTCCTGTGGCTTATGAGCCCGGGGAAACAAAAATAAACAGCGTGCACGTGCGCCCACCAAAAAAAAACCAAAACCAAAAAAAAAAATAAACGGGAGTATGCAGAATGCTAAACATACAGCCTGCGTATAGTGCACACATGCATCCAAGTAAAACAGAATCTAAAGGAAATGCTCTTGATTTTTTTTTTCGAAACTGTTACTTTTCGTTTGGTTTAACAGAATTTTATTCAAGAAAAGAAGAGTCATAAATACAGCAAAGCATGGGCAGGGCATCAAGCAATGGCTTATGTTAGCCCTCCCCCCAAAACAATTGACACACTATTGGCTCAAATGCGGGCAACTTGTGAAATTTAAACCAACAAGAAACTTTTCGTTTAACTCTGTAACTCTCGCAACCCTGTCCACCAGTATCCTGCATTGTCAACCGTGCTAGAAAAGCAAAAAAACAAAACAAAAAACAAAACAAAAAAAACTTAACCGTTTGATTCCCTCACCCTATCCACCAGCTTCCTGTAGAAAGCTGGTGGATAGGGTGAGGGAGTCAAACGGTTTGTTTTGCAGTTGGTAGACAGGGTGTGGGAGTCAAAAGGTTAATACTAACTCTTTGACTCCCGCACCCTATCCATCATCTGCAAAAAAAAAAAAAAATCATCCAGAGAGAAAGAGGAGTTAATATTGACCCTTAGAGGAATCAAAGACGATGTATGTAACATTATCTGGAAATCACAGCAGAGAAAGAGGAGTCAGTATTAACCCTTTGACTCCTGCACCCTATCCATCATCTGCAAAAATTTAACCCTTTAACTCCCTCACCCTATCCACCAACTTCCTTCAGGAAGCTGGTAGATATGGATGAGGGAGTCTAAGGGTTAAGTGTTTTGCTTTGCTAGCATGGTTGACAATGCCAGATGCTGCTAGACAAGGTGCGGGAGTCAAAAGCTTAACTGTTACTTTGACTTGTTTTGAGCATTGTTACTTTTCTTTTCTTCCATTTCTTTTATCTTTCATTTTAATATTACTTTGATTTGTGTGGAGATTGGTACTTTACTCTGTCTAAACTGATAATTTATTTTTCCTTCGTCTGCAGCACTGATTTGAGTCTAGCACCGACTGATCAACGATCGTGCCACCTTCAGAACCTCAGTGCAGTTGGTTTGACAACCTGGAAGCAGAAGAGCACTCACAGAGAAACATACATTCACAGAGAAACGCACATTCACGCACCACAACATACGCACACAACACACACACACCACACACACACACCACACACACACACACACACACACACACACACACACACACACTGAGCTTTCACACCAGCAAGCTTGCAGGAGATCAATCACAGATCGATGAGCGCCGGTTGTACACGCTGAGCCGCGTGGGCCCTGGGAGGAAACGGTTCATACGAGAACAGAGGGAGAGGTAGGCGACTGGCCATGCCAACTGGAACGGTGCTACGCTAATGACAGACGCACACACCCACCCACACACACACACTGGGACCTGGCATTGACTCGGCACAGCCGTGCCACAGAGAAAGAACACCTCATCGCTGCATGTTTTCTGACCGATGCCTTAGGGATGGTCAGGAAGGCGTGCTGAGGTCAACGTCCGTTTAGAGAGAGTGGGGGGGAGACTCAACCAATAACTGAGCGCGGACTCAACAACAGTGCCAGAGTGGACTCAGCAGCAGCGGAGAAGAGACTCAGTAGCTACTCAACGGACTCAACAACAATCACTGACGGGAGACTCGGAAAGCTTTGAGTGGACAAGAGCAAGTCGTAGAGAAGTGGTGACTCAACAGCTTCTCAGCGGACTCAACAACAGTCATAACGGAAGATTCGGCAAGCTTTGAGTGGACTGAGCAAGTCATAGAGAGGTGGTGACTCAATTAGCGAGTGTCTAGGCTGAGGGGAGACTCGACAATCTCAGAGTGAACTCAATTAGCTACAGAGACAGTTGACACACTCGTTGAATGGGACGGGAGACCAAGCTTGGTGAGTGTCTTTTCTTTTCTTTTCTCGTAACCATGTCCTGTTGAAATGCGTGTTATCTCAGAACCATGGCGTGGAGAGAGAGAGAGAGCGAGAGGAGAGAGAGAGAGAGAGAGAGAGAGAGAGAGAAGAGAGGGGCCGGCGTGGTAGTATTGACCAGTAGCCAAATTCCGGACAGGGACAAAGAGCCTTACGTTACTTGACACGGCTCAGCCACAGTGAAGAAGGCTTGCGATAGGGTGCTTTTTAATCGCACAGCTCCCGCATTCCAATCTGATTACATGGTTTTGAACTTCTAGACACAACTCGACCTGATTGAATAAGGTTGATAGAGCTCCCGTGTGCTATTCGAGTTCCCCCAGCCCGGTTCACAAAACTGTGTACGTGTGACCGCAGTCTACCCCCCTCCCACACTTGTTGTTGTCACAATGGATTTATTATGTGAAATTTAAGTTCTGTTAGGGACAAGAGTAGCAGATTGGTTCAGACGTTCGCCTGCCAATAACTAAACTCGAGGTTCCAGCGTTCGCTCCCCGTAGAGGCCTCGACTTTTCTCCTCAGTTTGACCGGAAAATCGAACTGAAAGTCTAGTGTTCAGAAGGGGACGAAAAACGAGTCGGATCCGTGTGCCTTCTGGCTGCGCACGCTAAAGATCCCAAGGCAATTGAAAATCGTGAAGAGCAAGGTGTTGCCCGGCTGTCTTGGTATAAATATTGACAGATAGGTTGATTTCCCAGGACTCTCTCATTGAAGACCAATTAGCCTTCTTGTCTTTCTGAAGTCTTGGTTAAAAAAAAAGTGAATATGAATACGAATTTGAAGCGAGGGAGAGGGGATGGGCGCCGCTCTTGTGGTGCTGGCCCCGGGAAAAGTTGAGGTCTCTACCACCTCACTCCCTTACGACCTCAGGGTTATGGAACTATCTAGGTAGGACTTAGGACTTCAGGACCTCGCCAGCTCATGAGCTTATCTGCAGGCTTAAGGATTGTGCCTGATCATTCTGGATTTTCTCCATCACATGGCACGTGTGACGATAGTGCAATGGAATTCATTCAGAGCGCGGAGACGTGAACTTGAGAAATTGAAATTGAATTGAATTAAGTTACTCTCACAGGCAACGGTGTGTTGAAACTTTATAACACCACCACCCATTTTTTTTCTAATATGCTAGTAATTGTGTTTACCTATGCAATTTGATTTCGTTACAAGTTTGCAGAGGACAGTTTCTTGTTGCCGTGGGGTCTCTAACATACTGGAAGCATGTGTTGCACAGAGGGACCTCAGTTTATTTTCTCATGCGAAAGACCAGCACCTAGACAACCACTTAACCCTTTGACTCCCGCATCTTATCCACCAACCACAAAAGTGTACCTTTTGACTCCCTCAGCCTATCCATTAGCTTCCTGCAAAAAAAAGAATAGGGTGAAGGAGTCAAAGGGTTAAAACGGTGGATAGGGTGAGGAGTCAAAGGGTTAAGTTTTTGCTTTGCTGGCATGATTGACAATACAGGATGTTGGTGAATAAGGTGTGGGAATCAAAGAGTTAAGATCTAGTGGAGAGGAGGGGGGTGGGGTGTGGCAAGAAAAAGAAAATCCCTGTGATTCGAGCTCGACTGGCTTTCTTGCGTTTTAGCCATATGGTTTGATCATTCGGCCACGTCTACTATTTATCCATTAGGTAGATACGTTTACCTTGAACCTTTAAAAACATGAATGACCACACTTCAGTCTTTTGACAAGTGCAAAGACCAAATTAAAAATATCTACGTTATTTTTTTTTATACTGTTTGTGATTTAAATGAATGACAGGCATTCACTATTAGTAGGTGCACAACCAGTCTTGGTATTGCGAAAGTAAGGTGTGCAGCATGATAGAGAATGGGACACTCCCTCAAAAAGTTGATATGATAATGG
>CM060308.1:70250510-70255510 GCA_030674185.1 Monoplex corrugatus
CCAGATCACTCAACTGTGAAAGCTATATTCAGGACTAGAAATGTAAAGCAGCGAAGAAGAGGAGTCGCACCTGCCGTCAAAAAAACAACAAAAAAACAAAACAAAACAAAAAAACAGAAACAAAAACAAAACAAACAAAAAACAAACAAAAAAAGCAAAAACAAACAACAACAACAAAAACAACAAAGCAAAAAAAAAACCGATCTAATTGTATTGAAGTCTGTACTACCTCATTCGCCTATGACCTTTTTTTTAATGAAGCTGGCTTATGCGTAGGCATATAACTTATGCCATGGTCATTTTGGGTCTTCTCCATCGCATGACACCTCTGGCGTCATTACGGACGGAGTGTATTCTGCTCACAGAGACGTTGTCTGAAATAACTGAACCTGAAACCTTTTTAATGTTTGTTACACAGGCGTATGCTTTAGCTCAAGGGATTCTGAATTTAAGCTTTCCGTTTTAAATCTCGAGCACTGCTTTGGATGTGTCATTTTTTACCTTTTTTGCAGTTTTTTGTTTTTTTGAAGCGTTCGTGGACGGAGTGGTCGGCGCCAGAGGCGTGTCCTTGGGTTGTGTGCGCGAATGCATTGGTGTGCGTGTGCTTTTTTTTGTTTTGTTTGGTTGTAATCCTGTTGAGGTATGGTATGTTTTGAAGCGGTTACAACCCTGATATGGCTCTACGCAGTCGGCTGGACTTTAAAAACAGCAACAATAAAAACAATAACAACAAGCGTTTTAATTTTTTTCCGGATACGTGTATGCATGTTGTTTTTTACACATTGTACACAGTCTGCAAACTCTGTCTTCGGTGGGCGTGTATGTTTGCACAAGCCGCTGGACACTGACGTGACTTAAAGGATCTTTAACTTGCATACTTGAGGTTATGCATGCGTGTACACAGGAAGAGAGTGGGTTAGGCAATAACAGGTTCAGTATCTGCCTGGGTAGTTCCCGCTTATGGGTGAAATGCGGAGATTTTTTTTTGTCTGCCTGGTGAAATGCTGGTGGGTATGAAATGGCCGTGAGGGAATATTCTGACCCGTTGCAAAGGGCATCAAATTTGATTAGTTTCGGAATGTTTAACTTTCGTCTTTGGCTGGCCTTGCCTCGACAACCTGCCTTTTGTCCACTTCATTATCACTGTTAGCCGTGGACGAATAAAGCGAGATAAAGGAGCAAGCAACTTGGAGGGAAAAGATTGACACATTCGTTCTTCGGGTGTGCGTGAGTAGGCACGTTCGTTGTTTGTATGTAGCTTATGTTTGTTTTGATTAGGCCTCACCCTATCCACCGGCATCCTGCATTGTCACCTGGTGAATAGGATGAGGGAAGTAAAAGTGTTAAGTTTTGCGACTGGGGGTTAGGATGAAGGCGATAAAGGGTTAACTTACTCGTTCTCTTAAAATCACCAATACACACTTTTACATTTTTTAATAGATGCTGAGGTGCTGGTCAGTGACAGTTCTTGTATTTTTTATTTGAAGTTGAGGTGCAGAAGAAAGGAGGACTGTCGTGGGAATTTTGAACGCTGTCGATCAACAGATTTGAATTATTCTGGTAGTCAAACCTTGTTTAAAGTTGGCTTCGGATATGTTTGGGAAATTAAGGTGTTAAATGATTAAATTTGTGTTGTGTAAGTTGTTTGAATTGAACTTGTGTCGAAAACTGATTACCAGTATAGTTAATGAAGGGAAAGTGGCGAGAACACTCAAGTACACGATTTGTTTTATAGACCTGCTTCAAGAGCTTAAGAACCTTCCTTGTAAAGGACCTACAGACTGGCAGAGCACTCTGGAAGGGTCGTCTAGGGTATTTGTTTTTCTCCATCCCCGTTTTTACCCTCGAAAGTTTCTGTTTCGTTTGTATTGTCTCAGACCAGATAGTTAAGTTTGTCGAGAAAATTGTTTCTTTTGTCTTGTTTGTTTGTTTGCTTTTCTGTGTGTCTGATCTTACAATTGCATGAGAAACAGCTCTTTCTTAGGGCTGAGAAAGTTTACCTGTATTTACTCATTTTCCATAGGCCATTTGAATGAAATATCTTTATCTTTATTGTTGTCATTGTCGTTTAAAGCCCAGCCGACTGCTTAGAGCCACATCAGGGTTATAACTGCTTCAAGATATACAAAACTTCAACAGGAAAAAAAAAATTAAGCACACATATCAATGCATTCGCGCACATAATCTGTGGACATACCCCTGACGTTGACCACTTCGTCCAAATTATCGCACAAGGGATTTAAAAGAAAAACATCTGAATACAAATTTAAGCATACCTAGAGGCATTAGAACCTATATTAAAACGGGCATAAATTACCTAAAATTGCTTCCGCATATCTCACCTCCCTAGAGCCAAAAATGCACTTTACACATGCACTCAGTGATCAATCCTAAGAAAAATTATGTAAGACTTTATTGAACACATACAGGTGAATGGACCAGCAAGGCAGAAAATGATAGGAAGAAGTGACAGAAAGCAAAGGAACAAGGCAGAAACAGAGTGACAGAAAAGAGGACATTTCTAGCACAGAATTTTCAGAAGGTGGGGATACTATTTATACTGAAAGAGCCCCCGCATTCCTCACGTGGGGGAGGGGGGGCATCTTTACCTGAGTTCATTCTTTGTTTATTTGGTTATGGTAGAAAGTAGAAAAATTAAAACATTCTTTCTCTACGATTGAAACGAAGCGAGGTGGTGAGGTGGCACATAGCTTAACTTTTTACGAAGCCACCACTGTTTGGCTAATGCCCTCCCCCGTGGGGATGCCGGGGGCTCTTTCAGTATAAATAGTATCCCCACCTTCTGGAAATTCTGTGCTAGAAATTTCCTCTTTTCAGTCAGTTTCTTTGTTTCTTTCTTCCTCCTTTGTTTTCTGTCATTTCTTCCTATCATCTGCCTTGTTGGTCCATTCACCTGTATGTGTTCCATAAAGTCTTACATACTTTTTCTTAGGATTGATAATTGGGTACATGTATTGAGTGCATTTTTGGCTCTAGGAAGGTGAGATATGAGGAAGCAATTTTATGTAATTTACGCTCGTTTTTATGTTTTGGTGTCCTTAGTTATGCTTAAATTTGTGTTCAGGTGTGCTTTTTGAATCCCCTGTGCGATAAATTGGACGGAATGGTCAACACCAGGGGCGTGTCCCTAGATTGTGCGCGCGAATGCAGTGATATGTGTACTAAATTTTCTTTTCTTTTTCTTTTTTTTCCCTCTCCTGTTGAAGTTTTGTATATTTTGAAGCGGTTACAGCCCTGATATGGCTATACGCAGTCGGCTGGGCTTTAAACAACAATTACAACAATAACAACAGGTCAATGCCCTTCTCCACTTCCTTTACCTTGTCCAGTCCTGAACAGGGTCAGTACCGTTTAGAACTAGGTAGACTGGACTCCACACGCACAAGGTTATTATTAGTGTACAGTTTCTCTTCCTCGAAGCACACTCGAGTTTGTGTTCTGCCTCTACACCAGCGTTTGGCAAGTCTATCAACGGTCAGTTGTTCGTTGATCTTTTTCTGTGTTTTGATTTTTACTGTTGTCAGTTTCTTGTGCTCAGTTGTTCAATAGACGTCTGAAACTGGTGAAAGAGACAAGCAAAACGATGAGAGAGAGAGAGAGAGAGAGAGAGAGAGAGAGGAGAGAGAGAGAGAGAGAGAGTTTAGTTCAATTCAGTTCAGTTCAGTTCAGTTTAGTTCATATTGCTTATAGACCAGCCGACTACTAGAGCCATAACAGCGCTAAGAGAGAAGAGAGAGAGAGAGAGAGAGAGAGGAGAGAGAGAGAGAGAGGAGAGAGAGAGAGAAAATTGGTAATGGTACAGTTTAGGTATCTATCGCTCCCATGGATTTTGCAAAGCCATAGGTTACTTTTTGTTAATCACTATGACCATGAAGCCCCGTTGGCGTAGAGGTTGACTTCCTGTCTTCCGTTGCGATTGTAGTGGATTACTTGCCTGCCACGCGCGAGTGACCTGGGTTCTTTCTCCGGTGGATGTAGGCTGTTTTGATGTGCCACCAGGCCGGCTGGCTCTGTTGATAACGCTGTGTACTCTCGAGTTCAGCTCCAGCTCGCAGGATAAAAACTTCCTGTTGGCTGACCGGCATGATACTCAAAGTCATGGTACTCAAAGTCATGATACTCAAAGCAATGATACTCGAAGTCATGATACTCAAAGTCATGATACTCAGAGTCATTCAGGTGTTGTCAACTTAGTTTTTCATAATTCCCTCAACTAAATGGGTAGTCGTACCCTAGATATCACACCCATACTACGAACCCACATTTGATTGTTACCCCGAGTGGATTTCTAGCATCAACGATAAGGATTAGAGACAGTGTTGGGGGTTAGTCTAACTTAGCGTTGTCAGAAGCAGTGAAGCACGACTGTGTGAGATCTGCGGGAACAAGAGACGTCAAAACAGCTCTTTTTACTACGGAATGATGTTCCGTATATTCAGACCTGCATTTGTTTCCCGTTTAATTAAAAAACCCATCAAACTGAGCGACCCTAGGTGAATCCGACTACAGCTCCGCTGCCCGTCATTATCTGTGGCAGCTGGTGAAAAAGGACACATTCATTGCATGCCGGATGTGGTCTAGAGAAATACGGTCACATTCATCGCCAGATGTTGCCTGACTATCGTATTAGTATCATTGTTATTATTGTTGAAAGCCCAGCCGATGGCACAGAGCTCTATCAAGGCTGTAACCATCGCAAAATGTACACAAACCCTCGACGACCATGGGAAAAAAAAAACCCTGGTAAATAAAACTAAGCACACGCACCAACGCTCTTGCGCAGACAATCCGAGGAAGCGCCCCTGGCGTTGACCGTTACGTCCAATTTATATTCACGAGGTTTTAATAAACTTGAATACAAATGTAAGCATAACTAAGGACATTAAAACGTATGTGAAAACGGGCATAAATTACCTAAAATTGCTTCTGCACATCTCATTTCCTTAGAGCCAAAAATGCACTGGATGCATGTACCCGAT
>CM060308.1:70265510-70273010 GCA_030674185.1 Monoplex corrugatus
TAAATCTTAACTCCTTTGCATTATTCTACTTTCTTGTTTCAATACGAGAAGATTTGCAATGGTAGATGTGTAAGCTAGCCTGTGTGATAATAATATCTATACCGTTATGAAATACAGTTCCATTTCATCTCCATCGTATAAGCCTGATCAGGAAGTATCTCTCTGTCGAAACAACTGCAAAACTCGTTCTCTCCTTCATAATGTCTCGCATTGACTATTGCAATTCACTCCTGTCTGGTCTTCCTGCCTCCACCATTCACATCCTACAGCGCATTCAAAACAATGCTGTACGCCTTGTACTCAAAAAGAAAAAAGCTGACCACATATCTCCTCTCCTGGCACAACTTCACTGGCTCCCTGTATCAAAGCGCATACAGTGCAAACTAGACACCATGTGCTTCAAAAGCCTCAATAACGCAGCCCCCGATTACCTGTCAAGCCTACTTGAGATCTATGTTCCCTCACGTACCCTCCGCTCTGCCTCCGATCCTCTGACTTTTCGCTTTCCACGCACTAAGCTCAATACCTATGGTCCACGAGCCTTCTCTGTTTCTGGTCCACTCTCCTGGAACAAACTTCCTCTCTCAGTCCGTCAGCAACCTACTTTTGTCTCCTTCAAGTCCGCTCTCAAAACTCACCTTTTCTCCTCTGCATAAAATCCTAACCTCACTCAACCCCCCCCCCCCCCCCTCTACAGCCTGTCTCCGGTCGGAGGGGAATCACATTGTTATAATATATAATTGTATATGATATGCTCTCTATAATTTTCCATTGCTTTTATTCTTGCTTTTATTGCTTTTATTCTTTCTCCCCATTTATAGCCATGCGCGCGCGCGCGCGCGCGCGGTGTGTGTGTGTGTGTGTGTGTGTGTGTGTGTGTGTGTGTGTGTGTGCGTGCGTGTGTGTGCGTGCGTACGTCCGTGCGTGCTTGCGTGTGTGTCTGTTTCAGCGCTTAGATTTGATTTTATCAAGATTTTGCGCTATATAAATATTGTAATTATTATTATTATTATTTCATTTCCCTTCTCCAGCGCGTAATCTCTCCCCCCCCCCCCTTCCCCAAACGCCATGTCCTCGCCTTTCACCCTCTACACCCCCCCCCCACCCCCCGCCACTTCTCTTTCTGTGGTTTCCCAAACGTGGCCATGTCATTTGTGAGTAATGTACAAACACCAAGCTTATTTGTCACGCTCACTTTCCGGGTCATATGTCAAAGGTCAGAGGTACTACACATTACATTCCACTCCCTCTCCGTCTCTGTCTTGAATTGTCCACTCTCTCTCTCTCTCTCTCGTTCCCTCGCTTGCTCGGTGTAAGTGTTTGTATCTACGTGTTTGTGTTTCCAAATGTACATTGCGCGTGCGACGTGTAGTTATTTTCAGGTTGGTGGCCTTTCAGTAGAAATTCGGAATTCGTCGCTCTTTTCTTCCTTTACATGTCTCTATTTTTGTCTCGTGAGTGGGCGTAATGTGTGTGTATTATTGGACGTACTTGTGTGTATTGCTTTGCTTTTGAGTTTGTGTCTGTCTGTATATCCTTCTGTTTGAATGTCTGTTTGTGTACGTGTGTGTACGTGTGTGTGTGTGTGTGTGTGTGTGTGTGTGTGTGGTGTGTGTGTGTGTGTGTGTGTGTGCTTGCGTGCGTATGTGTGTCTCTCTGTCTGTGTGTCTCTCTGTCTTTGTCTCTGTCTGTGTGTGTGTGTGTGTGTGTGTGTGTGTGTGTGTGTGTGTGTGTGTTGTGTGTGTGTGTGTATGTGTGTCTGTCTGTCTGTCTGTCTCTGTCTCTCTCTCTCTGTCTTTCTTTGTCTCTATCCCTGTCTTTGTCGCTCTGTCTGTCTGTCTGTCTGTTTGTCTCTCTCTTTCTCTCTCTCTCTCTCTCTCTCTCTCTCTCTCTCTCTCTCTCTGCATAGCTCTCTGTCTTCTATTCTCTCTCCCACCCTCAGTTTGATGATGATGCAGTGCTAAGTATCAGAAGTGAATTGAATCGTTCAGGGATTTTGCGCCTTCCGTCCGCTCGGTCCGAAGTGGTGGTCTGGGCACTAATGTTTCGGATGAGACTACAAACTGACATCCCGTGTGCAGCAGTACGCACAGCGCGCGTTGAAGATCCCGCAGCAAGTTGAGTTGTCCCTGGCAAAATTCTGTATAAAAGTCACTTTACAGCGGGTAAACAGAAATACACACAGTCAGAAATAAAAGAAAAGACAGAAAGCTTGGCGCTGCACTGCGGCAATGCGCTGTCCCCGAGGAGAGCTGCCTGAATTGCGTATGATAAATCCATTGTGACTAAATGAATAAATAGATTAGTAGATTGACAGATAAATAAATAAATAAATAGATAAATACATAAATGAGTTAAATAAATAAATAGATAAATGAATAAATAAATAGATAAACAAACAAATGAATAATACATAAATTAATTAAATATATAAATAAATGAATGCTTACCGCCAATTTTCCCTTTGGCATATGGGCTAGCATGACAGATTGTCCATTTGTATGAATTCTGGGCCATCTGTGTACAGTGCCTGATATATTTCAGGGCCTTAGGGTCTCCTGTTTTCGGAGTCAGGTGTTTTGTGATCTTCCTCTGACACGTCTTTTCTCAGGTGTTCAGTGAGTTTCAGTTTCAAGAGTGATGTCTCCGCTGTCGGAATGAATTCCATATGCACTAATGTCATAGGTGCCATGTGATGGAGAAGATCCAGAATGATCCCGGCGCAAGCCTTAAGCCAGCACATAGACCCATGAGCTGGCCAGGTTCTGAGGTCCTACCTTAATAATTTCGTAACCCAAGGGTCCTAGGGAGTGAAGTGGCAGAGACCTGAACTTTTCCCAAGGTTAGCACCACGAGGGCGGCGCCCACCCCGTCTCCCTCGATTCAGATTCATATTCATATTCACTTTTTTTTTACCAAGACTTCAGAAAGGCAAGAGGGCTAACTGGTCTTCAAGGGGTGGGACCTGGGAAATCAACTTATCTCTCCAATGTTTTATACCAAAGCAGCCGGGCAATGCCCTGTTCTTCACGATTTTCAACTACCGTGGGATCTTTAGCGTGTGCAGCCAGAAGGCAAACGGGTCCGACTCTTTTTTTGTCCCCTTCCAAAGGACTAGACGTTCAGTTCGATTTTCCGGTCAGACTAAGGAGAAAAGTCGAGGCCTCTACAGGGAGCGAGCCCTTGAACCTCGAGTTCAGTTATTGGCAGGAGAACGTCTGAACCATTCTGCCACTCTTCTTATCACTCTTCGAATGATAAGCACAACCCATCTCTATCGTCTTTCCATGATGATACTCGCTTGACTGCTTTGGGCTAGTAGTGTGTTAGTTGGGGGTGGTGGTGGGTATGAAGATTCTTATGATTCTGCGGGTGTTCTTTGTGGTCCTATGGTAAGAGAGAGAGAGGGCAATGAAGCAAAAAGCAAGACACGATGTCTTAAATAGGACAAGCAGCTAATTTGGTGTCTTTGATTTGGAGCACAGTGGGAATATGAGCATCTTTTGACCATGCCCGATGTCACTGAATTGTGACATCTTTCGTAAAGAAATATTCTGTGTTTAAACAAGACAGTCAATTCATTGATAAGAAACACAATGTGTTTTGCTGTAACTAATTGTATGGGAGACAGAAGATTTTTTTCCCTACAATCGATTGTATGAGAGACTGAAGATGTTTCCTGCAATTGATTGCGTAAGAGACAGAAGTTTTTTCTTCTTCTTGCAACTGCTATGGCTGGAATGTTCAGTAATTCCTAAACGTTAAAGCAGACGACGCACAGGGTCAGTTACAAATTGGCGGTTGAGAGGATGGAGATTTTGCTGCAGTAATTTATGGGTACCAAAATAGAGTTGACAGTCAGCAGTGTTGAAATTCTTCCCATTGTTTTTGCTGAGTATGATGGTGTGATCTGTATGTGTGTTGTGGTGTGTATTGTGTGTGTGTGTGTGTGTGTGTGTGTGTGTGGTGTGTGTGTGTATGCGTGTGTGTGTGTGTGTGTGTTGTGTGTGTGTGTGTGTGTGTGTGTGTGTGTGTGTGCGGGCGGCAGGATGAATCAAACTGAATGAAAATCCGTCAAAATACAGCCGAAAATCTTTGCCGAGAAATCTTTACGGATATATGTTTTAAGAGAGATATTTTTTGACAAAACTGATACTAACTTTAATGTTAGGCCTTTGGCGTGTTAACTTGAGTACACATAAACAAGTTGTACAGAAAAGAAAATAATCAAAGATTGTGGAACTAATGATTGATCAGCTGTACAATTCACACATGCTTACAGGTAGGTGGTCTTCTCTAGCCTTTAGTGAATAAGACGTATGTACAGCAACATGTTGTAATTCTTATTGTTTGCTTAAACATGATAAGCGTAGATACGATACATCACCTATACAGTTCTTACCACAAGCAGTGTTTTTTTCAGTAGGTTTAAATCTGGTTTGGCATTAACCCTTTGATTCCTGTACTCTGCCCACTGGTATCCTGCTTTGTCAACCATGCTATCAAAACAAGAACTTAACCTTTTGACTCCCTCACCCTATCCACCAGCTTCACGCACACACACACAGTCACACAAACGCACGCACGCACGCACGCACGCACGCACGCACACACACACGCACACACACACAAGCGCGCGCGCACACACAAATATACATATACATATATATATACACACATATATATATATATCACATGTATATATATATATATATATATATATATATATATATATGTGTGTGTGCGTGTGTTTATGTCTCTCTCTCTATATATATATTTGTGTGTGTGTGTGCGTGCGTGTGTGTGTGCGTGCGTGCGTGTGTGCGTGTGTGTGTGTGTAGATAGATAGATAGATAGACAGACAGACAAATAGATAAACTGATAAGTAACGAAACAGGTAAATTAACACCCATATCTGTGTCGATATCATATAATCAGCATTTTTCTTAATTTTACACACAAGAGACCAGACAGACAGAAAAAAATAACACCCATGTCTCAGTGTCGATATATAATCACCCGTTTTGTTAATTTATATAAAGGATGAGTAGGAGCGAAGTTCCTAGGTAATTACCAGCGCTAAACAAAGTCCATTATCCTGTCGAACAAGGATGTCCTTAAAATGTTAGTCATGTGAGATACGGAAACTTGTCCCAAAGCAGGACACATCAGAATTAGTGCAGTTACCACAAGGAAATTAGCTGACGTTGCATCATCAACAACAATGGTGTTGAAATTTCCTTGTACAGTGAGTAAGTACTTGTAGGCTATATCACGCAAGTGCTGCGCGTGGGGGTCATTTTTGTTAACAATGAGTGATATCCATATTTCTTTGGAATTAAGAAAAAAAATGTAGCCTTTCGTCTAAGTGTATATTAAATTAGAAAATGTTGTTCTTTGTCCTTGCTGTGGAGTTAAGATTAAGAAATATATCCCTTCTTCTTTGTATGTATTGTATCAGAGAATGTTATCCTCTGTCCTTGCTATGGAATTAGGAAATGTAACCCTTTGTCCTTGTGGTGGAATTGGAACATGTAGCCTTTTGTCTTTGCCGTGGAATTAGAAAATGTAGCCCTTTGTCCTTGTGGTGGAATTGGAAAATGTAGCCCTTTGTCCTTGTGGTGGAATTGGAACATGTAGCCTTTTGTCTTTGCCGTGGGATTAGAAAATGTAGCCCTTTGTCCTTGTGGTGGAATTGGAAAATGTAGCCTTTTGTCTTTGCCGTGGAATTAGAAAATGTAGCCCTTTGTCCTTGTGGTGGAATTAGGAAATATGGCCCTCTGTACTTTTGTTGGAAATAGGAAATGTAATCCTTTGTCTTTGTGGTGGAATTAGGAAATGTAGTCCTTTGTCCTTATGGTGGAATTAGGAAATATAGCCCTTTGTACTTTTGTTGGAAATAGGAATTGCAACCCTTCAGCCTTGTGGTGGAATTGGAAAATGTAACAGGAAATGTAGTCCTTTGTCCTCGTGGTGGAATTAGAAAATATAGCCCTTTGTACTTTTGTTGGAAATAGGAATTGTAACCCTTTAGCCTTGTGGTGGAATTGGAAAATGTAACAGGAAATGTAGCCCTTTGTCTTTGTGGTGGAATTAGGAAATGTAACCTTTGTCCTTGTGGTGAGATTAGGAAATGTAGCCCTTTGTCCATGTGATGAAATAATGAAATGTAAACCTTTGTCTTTGTGATGAAATAAATAATGATAACCCTTTATCCTTGTGGTGGGATTAGGAAATGTAATCTTTTGTCCTTGTAAGATTAAGAAATGTAACCCTTTGTCTTGTGGTGAAATTAGGAAATGTATCCCTTTGTATTGTAGTTGAATTAGAAAACATAGCCCTTTGTCCTTGTTGTGAAATAAAGATATATAGCCAATTGTACTTGTAGTTGAATTAGAAACTATAGACCTTTGTCCTTATGGTGGAAATAAGAAATATGGCCCTATGTATTTGTAGTTGAATTAGGAAATATAACCGTTTGTACTTGTGGTGGAATTAGGAAATATAGCCCTGTGTATTTTTCGTTGAATTAGGAGATATAGCCCTTTGTACTTGTGGTGAAATTAGGAAATGTAGTCCTTTGTACTTGTGGTGAAATTAGGAAATGTAGCCCTTTGTCCTTGTGATGAAGTTAGGAAATGTAGCCCTTTGTGTTTGTGGTGAAGTTAGGAAATGTAGCCATTTGTCCTTGTGATGAAGTTAGGAAATGTAGCCCTTTGTCCTTGTGATGAAATTAGAAAATAGGGCCTTTGTCCTTGTGATGAAATTAGGAAATGTAGCCCTTTGTCCTTGTGATGAAATTAGGAAATGTAGCCCTTTGTCCTCGTGATGAAATTAGGAAATGTAGCCCTTTGTCCTTGTGATGAAATTAGGAAATGTAGCCCTTTGTCCTCGTGATGAAATTAGGAAATGTAGCCCTTTGTCCTTGTGATGAAATTAGGAAATGTAGCCCTTTGTCCTCGTGATGAAATTAGGAAATGTAGCCCTTTGTCCTTGTGATGAAATTAGGAAATGTAGCCCTTTGTCCTTGTGATGAAATTAGGAAATGTAGCCCTTTGCAAACCTCCAAGACTCTGCCATTGCCCATGGCGTATGCGCTGGCTTTTGGATACACCATGATCATTTTGGGTTTCTTTTTCCGTTACATGACACTGGCAGTATTAGTGTCCCCTACAGAAATATCCCGAACATGGAGACACGGTCTTTTGAAAACAACAATCACCTGTGGAGTTGAAGCGGAAAGAGCACTCGTCTCGATTCTTAGGTCCAAATGTGTGTTGTTGTTTTTTCGCTCGCTCCATAGTAGACTTTAGAGGGGGGTTTGGGCGCTTGCAGTTTTGGGTGATTCGATGTCCTAAATCCATCAGGGCACGAAAAAAAATCCAAACACCAATGAAGTTGTTCCTGGAATAGTGATGTAGAAAAGAAAATCACTTGTATAGAATGTACCAAAGGAATAAGAGGGAAGCAGGGAGATTTTTTTATAATATTAATCGAAGA